>CM035151.1:39624338-40063993 GCA_020205615.1 Panax quinquefolius | reverse complement strand
GTATTTAACATTAACAAGTTGAGTGTTGAAGAATTTGTTCATATTCGTTTTAATGAAACTCACAATGATCTTCTAAAAGAAAGAGATGAGGATGCAGGTAATTTGAAGATCTTGGTAAATCCAGCAAACCGGAAGAATCTATTCATAAAACCAAATGAACAAATCCAGTAAGGTGAATTGGAAAACTCACAAGGTGTAGAACAAGATATAATAGAAGAACTTGAAGCAGATTTCCCTTAACAAGAAGAAGTGATACATGATGTACAAATGCCAAAGACTGCGAGATATCTCAAGAACCATGTTGCCTCTTTTTTAGTTCAATAAAAGAGCTCTAACTCATGCAAGCATACATGCATCAACAAGTAATACAGAGCAAGTAAAGTATCAATCCCACTGGGAAAATTGTTTAACTAAAATTACTATGCATCAACTAAATCACTATATTTATATGCTGAAACTAATGAATATGATTGGTTTGTTATTCAATTCACAAATAATCATTAAACAATAAATAAGATGTAATAAATCAAATTTGGAAGTAATGAGATCCTAACTTAATTTAATATTTCATTTAATCACCACTATCATGCAAGACTTGTTCACATATCTCAGGAAAGTAGCAAAGAGCACTAAAAGAGTCATAGCCATTTTTCAATGCACTATGACCTACTTACACAACATTCACAAATGATAGACTCTATGTAATGATGAATATAACCAAAATCACTATATGTCTATGTGAAATTGCAACTATATTGAATTTAAGTTCAAGCCCTTATTCTAACTCATACGGTGAAACAGTATATGTCTATCTGGTTCACGAAATACATAAGCCATATAAAACAGCCCCATATACACATGTTATCATGACTACAATCCATACTTGCATGTTCATTGTCAATTCCATACAAGTACTGAAACGAATGGTGATCAAGCATTCATACATGCAAAACAATCATGATAGAAATTCCAAATGATATGTAAATAAATCCTATACTGATCTGTTCCTGCTGCTCATTCCTGCTTAGCCTTCTACTTCTTGACCCTCATGCCATGAATATCACAACTTGTGCCTCACTCATGCATCCATTCGTCTCATGCCTTTTAATTCCACCAAATTAGTCCGTTTCCTACACTTTTTCACCAAAAGGAGTTTTAAGTATATGCAATGCAAACTAACATGAAATGCAACTAAAACACAGTAAAATGTACTTGAGATGGGCATAGTTCGCGTGAATTGGTACTCAATAAGTAGGTATAAAACCCACTTATAAAATACCCCCAAACTTGAACTGTTGCTTGCCCTCAAGCAATGCATACTAATGAACAATGAAAATGCAGCTATATTACAATGCAACTAAATTATGATGCAACTAATCTCACATTGTCCAGCTATCACAGAAATTCAGTCCAAATTACCTCAGCGAATATTTCTAGATTCAAGAATACAGAATCAAACCAAACTGTAGGCATAATGTCATACACTCAGATAATTCATCAATGCTATAGATATGTTGTGTGTGTGTGTTATGTTCACCAAAACGATTTAAGCATAGAATACACATACTAAACTGCTCAAAATAGAAAATAATAGTTTAAATCAAGATTCATGTATACATATTCTACAAAGACTATTCCAACATATCAAAACAAACTGAGGTTCAACAAAGGGCTTAACTGCTTTATTTTTTTACTCACGAGGGCGATTTTCGCACTTTCCAGCTGTGTTTATTGCTATTTTTCTTTTTCTTTTTTCCTTTTTCATATGACTGTGCAATGTCTTACTCTATTAGGCAACACTGCTACCCCTTAGCGAGCTTTCAACCAACGACTCCCAGACCATGAAAGACCTTAGGACACTAGGTGTAGAGACAATCCCCTCGGGTGTACTTACTCAAGTAGCCAGGGCCCCGAAATAAGACTAACCACATTATTACTATTATTTTTTTTATACATAGATACCCATGTTTTCCCAAAGTTTAAAAATCAATGTTATAAACCGTCTAAGTTACTTTCCACAGATTTCCCTTTTTAAAACTATATTTTCTATCGAGCAATGCAACACATCCTTCTTATACCTACAAGTGATTGTGAACACATTTGTGCAAACCGAAAGCATTTAAACAGCAACATGAACTTCATTGTGTAAAATAGTATAGCTAGGTTTATGTTATCCAACATACTCAAAAATTGTTTAAAAATTCACTATCATCATCGGCTAGACAAAAATTTCTATACGGCAAGAACTGTGAGATATGTAAACTAAACATGAACATGCAACTATATACGCAAAAATAAACTATATGATGCAAAAATTTAAACTAATCATGCAAAAACTATAAAATTAAACTACATTACTACCCCAATACCCCCAAACTTACAATATTCAATGCCCCATTGAATAAAGGTAAAGGGTAACGAAAAACTCCCCTAATGATCAGTGTTACCACCCTCCTCGGGTGGTGAATCTGGTGGTGGATATGGCATTCCTGTGCCAAACTGAGGCCACACTAGTGTCGTTCCTTGTTGCGCAAAAGCTTCGGCCAAGGCCCTTGTGAGTCCCGTCACAAACGTGCCCAGATTATCGTACATGGAGTCGACTTTTCGCTCCAACCTTCGGAGCTGGCGATCACCATGGGTGGCATGTATTTACGTGGACGGGCTTGCCTCATCTGTCTGAGGGGGCTGCTGTGACGTCTCTGGAAAAGTAGGCTGAATGATAAATCCTTGTTCGCGTGGATGCGGTTCACCTCCCGTCCAATCATCAAATTTGTCAATTGTGGCATGAGTTATGTCCTGGCTTGGGAATTGCATTTGTTCGTTGCCCCAGTTGCATCCCTGATGAGCACATATCATAGCGACCACTGATGCGTGTAGAATGCTCCCAATGGTTCCTCCCAGAAAATATCGCAACATATTCTGATGGATGAGATGGCCAACGTCAACGTATTTACTGATGATTATGCCCCATAGAATAATTGCCCTCTCAGCTGTGATTTCGTGCTGATGAGAGGAAGGCACGAGCTTGGCACATATGAATAGATTCCACGCCTTTGCATAACGGTTTAGGGCTGCGGCTGGGAATATGCGTGGCTGAGTCGTGCCGACTTTACAGGTCCATTTCGTGCCAGGCACACACAACTCAGCAATAACCAACTCCAAGTCTGTCCTCGAATGTGCACCGGTTACCCAATTAGCAGCCCTTGTTGGCGGTGTATCGGTAAGTCCAAAAATGGTGCAGATGGTACGGGGTCTGTAATCTATCTCGACTCCGCAAACCAAAGCTAAACCGCTCATGGTGACCTTGTTATTGGCGTAAAACTCGCGAACTATGCTCATCGGAATGGGCGTGGGAGTGGCAGTCAGTCCACCTCAGCCTCTCTCATGAATCATGGCACATAATTGCCCATCTTACCTCTCTGGTTTGAAACTGCGCTCCTTGATAAATGTCTTCGCCACGATTCGGTAGTACTCCTGCTGAGCTTCCAAGTTGAGAAACTTGGTGTGGTCAATAATATCCTCCCCTTGGCTGCCTGATGAGGATGAAGAAGAAGATGAAATAGAACGTGCTTGCTTAGGCCCCATTTGCAGTTGATACACTTCGCACCGATGATATGACTGAGAATGAAAAAGAACAAAAGATAATGTTGCTCTCCAAATTCATTGTGCCCAACCAAATAGAAACCTTTGTTTTATACTGCAATTGTATGAGAGTGGGTAGAGTAGAACGTGGAAGAGATCATGGATAATCACGTGTTGGAGAGATGTACGGCTTCAATTTGTAACTGATAGATAGAAAGAGACGTGAATTATGGAGAGATAGTGTGTTTGCTCTTCTGTTTTGTTTGCAAATGAGAGTCCAACCTATCTCCATCACATTTTTAAACTGAAAAATGTTTCCACGTCTGCTGTCGCACGTGGCCACGTGAGGTTTAAATGGGTTGGCGCATTTGCCAGCGTAAAAGCCGCTATAAACAATCTGATGCAGTAATCATATCGCACGGGCATGCGAATTGGTCTTTGAAGTTGTTCTTGTGTGCCGCGCCCCTCAAGTATCTGCACTACTAGCTCTTAGTTTTCTAGAATCTGCAAGATAGAACTGCATGCTCTCCAATACACCTGCAATAACATCAATAGACCTTATTAAAGCATGGTTTACTAAATAAAAATGAATGCCTATTTTGTTTCCCTAATTTTAATGCAATGCATGCACATGCTCTTCTGTGATTCGACTACAATGAATGAGCATATAACGGTACTCATACTATCCTAACAAGTAATGAGAATAAGCTAAACCAATAACTTGAACTAAATAAATACTAAGTAGAGATAGAAACTATGGGTTGCCTCCTATCAAGCGCTAAGTTATAGTCAATTAGCTTGACTGTCTCTGAGTCTAATGTCGCAGATAGATTCGAGGTGACTTTCTTCCTGTCCACCTCACCACTAAGTTTCCAGATTCTTAATAGCTACTACTTGGCTTTTGATCATAACCTCTGTATTCGCCATGTATTTCATCATCATCTCCTCCATTTCTGATTTCTTTTCTTGCTGAGGTGCAGCTGGAGTGTGATGTTGTTGTTGTTGAGAAAATCCCGACAGAAAAGATGGTCTAAGATTAAACTGTGGCTGCGCTGGTTGTGTCTGAAACCGATTATTTGATTGAAACTGATTCTGCTGATTCCCTTGGTTATTTGACCAACTAAAGTTTGGATGATTTCGGTTTTTGGGGTGATATGTGTTCTGAAACTGACCTTGGTCTTTTCTGTAGTTGTTCACTTACTGCACTGACTCTGAGCTGATAGCATATTGATCTGTCGAGTGTGACCCTGCATAAATCTCACATACAAATGCAACCGCCTTCGCTTTTACCCTCTGCTAATGTGTCTATTTTCTTCTTTTGCATGGCCATCCGTCTCCATCGATTTAGCGCATGATAGCATCCACCTCCAACACACCTACAACCTTGGGGCATGGCATTCGAGATGTAGGATTCTGAAAATCGTTTGATGCCATAGTCTCAATAAGGTTATAGGCTTCTCATAGCTTTTTGCCCATAATGCCTCTCCTGCAGCTGCATCTACAATCGGTCTCGACTGCCATCCCAATCCTTTATAGAACGTGTTAATCACCATCCAATCTGGCATTTCGTGGTGTAGACACTTCCTCAGAATCTCTTTATATCTTTCCCATGCTTCATATAAGGACTCACCCTGTTGTTGCTTAAACTGAGAGATAGCTGTCCTCATCTTTGCAGTCTTAGCCATTGGAAAGAAGTTGGCTAAGAATTTCTGTTCTAAGTCCTCCCATGTAGTTATAGACCCTACTGACAAAGAATGAAACCAACTTCTTGCTTTGTCCCTCAATGAGAATGGGAATAGCCTAAGTCTGATAGCATCCTCCATCACACTGTTGTATCTGAATGTATCACAAATTTTGATGAAACTCAACAGGTGTTCATTCGGATCGTCTGTAGCGGCACCCCCAAACTGTACTGAATTCTGTACCATCTTAATTTTGCCCATTTTTATCTCGAATGTATTGGTTGCTATCGCTGGTCTGACGATGCTAGACTGTAATCCATTGATATTGGGCATGAAATATTCTTTCAGAGCCCTATGCTCCTCTCTTTGCTTTTCTCCTTGTACCTCGGCTCCCATATTAGCTGTGGTACTGTCTAACTGTGCTTGTAAATTACTACGAGAACTAGCTTTCCAACCTCTCGCGTTTATATTGTCCTGAATAGGTGTTAAGTTGGGGTTGGATGACCGCGTGCGCATAAAAATTTATCTAAATTCCTGAAACAAAAACAAAAATGGAAATGAGATAAGAATGGATTTGTCTAAGTCATACAATATAGGTTAAAACTAATGATAATAATAATTTAAACGCCTTTCCCCGGCAACGGCGCCAAAAACTTGTTGCCTCTTTTTTAGTTCAACAAAAGAGCTCTAACTCATGCAAGCATACATTCGTCAACAAGTAATACAGAGCAAGTAAAGTATCGATCCCATAGGGAAAATTGTTTAACTAAAATTACTATGCATCAACTAAATCACTATATTTATATGCTCAAACTAATGAATATGATTGGTTTTTTTTATTCTAATCGCAAATAATGATTAAACAATAAATAAGATGTAATAAATGAAATCTGGAAGTAATGGGATCCTAACTTCATTTAATATTTCATTTAATCACCACTATTATGCAAGACTTGTTCACATATCTCAGGAAAGTAGCCAAGAGCACTAAAAGAGTCATTGCTATTTTTCAATGCACTATGACCTACTTACACATCAACCACAAATGATAGACTCTATGTAATCATCAATATAACCAAAATCACTATATGTCTATGTGAAATTGCAACTATATTGAATTTAAGTTCAAACCCTTATTCTAACTCATACGTTGAAAAAGTATATGTCTATCTGGTTCACGAAATACACAAGCCATATAAAACAGCCCCATATACGCATGTTATCATGACTACAATCCATACTTGCATGTTCATTGTCAATTCTATACAAGTACTGAAATGAATGGTGATGAAGCATTCATACATGCAAAACAATCATGATAGAAATTCCAAATGATATGTAAATCAATCCAACATTCAAGCATGCAATCAAACTACATATTAAAATCCGTTAGAATCCCATAATGGAGTTTAGTTCATGACTGAACCAAAAGCCATTATGGGATCAAATCTAGACATGATTAATAAACAAACAATTGAAAGATGAAAGGTAGAAACGATCACACCCAATTGCTGAATATAATCCACTATTCAAATCCTCATATGAATCCATCAAATACTAATAATAATCCACTCTGGTAGAAAATCCCAAGAAGAAGTAGAAAAGTAGAGTTTTGGCCTCCTTCTACGTTGGAATCTCTACCAAAGAGTAAACCCTAGTTACGATGTTAAAAATACGTAAAACTGAATAATTCTCAATAATAAAATCCTCCTCTGACACCAGTCAGATATCGTTTAAAAACTAATTACACCCCTTTTAATTAAAAATTTAAATAAAACAAATCAGCATAAATCAGCATCGCGCGCTCCCCCAGTGTACTCCTCACGCAGGCGTGCAACTTGCAGTGTGTTATGATCTCCAACCGGGTTCTCGCGCGGGCGCGCGTTCCGATGTTTGTTCTGCCGTGCGGCTTTTGCACTTTTGGGTTCTTGTTCTGCTACTGCACTAATCTATTCCTGCTGCTCATTCCTGCTTAGCCTTCTACTTCTTGACCCTCATGCCATGCATATCACAGCTTATGCCTCGCTCATGCATCCATTCACCTCATGCCTTCTAATTCCACCAAATTAGGTCGTTTCCTGTACTTTTTCACCAAAAGGAGTTTTAAGTATATGTAATGCAAACTAACATGAAATGCAACTAAAACACACTAAAATGTACTTGAGATAGGCATAGTTCGCGTGAATTGGTACTCAATAAGTAGGTATAAAACCCACTTATAAAATACCCCCAAACTTGAATTGTTTCTTGCCCTCAAGCAATGCATACTAATGAACAATGAAAATGCAGCTATATTACTATGTAACTAAATTATGATGCAACTAATCTCACATTGTCCAGCTATCACAGAAATTCAGTCCCAATTGCCTCAGCGAATTTTTTTAGATTCAAGAATATAGATTCAAACCAAACTGTAGGCATAATGTTATACACTCAAATAATTTATCAATACTATAGATATGCTGTGTGTGTGTTATGTTCACCAAAACTTGATTTAAGCATAGAATACACATACTAAACTGCTCAAAATAGAAAATTATAGTTTAAATCAAGATTCATGTATACATATGCTACAAAGACTATTCCAACATATCAAAACAAACTGAGGTTCAACAATGGGCTTAACTGCTTTATTTTTTTACTCACGAGGGCGATTTTCGCACTTTTTCGCGGTGTTTATTGCTATTTTCTTTTTCTTTTTTCCTTTTTCAAATGACTGTTCAATGTCTTACTCCATTAGGCAACACTACTATCCCTTAGCGAGCTTTCAACCAACGACTCCCAGACCATGAAAGACCTTAGGGCGCTAGGTGTAGAGACAATCCCCTCGGGCGTATTAACTCAAGTAGCTAGGGCCCCGAAATAAGACTAGCCACGTTATTACTATTACTCTTTCTTTTTTTTATACATAGATACCCATGTTTTCCTAAAGTTTAAAAATCAATGTTATAAACCGTCTAAGTTACTTTCCATAGATTTCTCTTTTTAAAACTATATTTTTTATCGAGCAATGCAACACATCCTTCTTATACCTACAAGTGATTGTGAACACATTTGTGTAAACCGAAAACATTTAAACAGCAACATGAACTTCATCGTGTAAAACAGTATAGCTAGGTTTATGTTATCCAACATACTCAAAAATCGTTTAAAAATTCACTATCATCATCGGCTAGACAAAAATTTCTATACGACAAGAACTGTGAGATATGCAAACTAAACATGAACATGTAACAATATACGCAAAAATAAACTATATGATGCAAAAATTTAAACAAAACATGCGAAAACTACAGAATTAAACTACATTAATCCCCCAATACCCCTAAACTTATAATATTAAATGCCCCATTGAATGAAGATAAAGGGTAACGAAAAACTCTCCTAATGATCAGTGTTACCACCCTCCTCGGGTGGTGAATCTAGTGGTGGATATGGCATTCTTGTGCCGAACTGAGGCCACACTAGCATCGTTCCTTGCTGCGCAAAAGCTTCAGCCAAGGCCCTCGTGAGTCCTGTCGAAAACGTGCCCAGATTATCGTACATGGCATTGACTTTTTGCTCCAACCTTCAGAGCTGGCGATCACCATGGGTGGCATGTATTTGCGTGGATGAGCCTGCCTCATATGTCTGAGGGGGCTGCTATGACGTCTCTGGAAAAGTAGGCTGAATGATAAATCCTCGTCCGCGTGGATGCGGTTCACCTCTCGTCCAATCCTCAAATTTGACAATTCTAGCATGAGTTATGTCCTGGCTTGGGTATTGCATTTGTTCGTTGCCCCAGTTGCATCCCTGATGAAAACATAGCATAGCGACCACTGATGCGTGTGGAATGCTCCCAATGGTGCCTCCCCACAAATATCACAACATATTCTGATGGATGAGATGGCCAACATCAATGTATTTCCCGATGATTAAGCCCTATAGAATAATTGCCATCTCAGCTTTGATTTCATGCTGATAAGAGGAAGGCACAAGCTTGGCACATACGAATAGATTCCACGCCTTTGCATAACGGTTCAGGGTTACGGCTGGGAATATGCGAGGTTGAGTCGTGCCAACTTTATAGGTCCATTTCATGCTAGGCACGCACAACTCAGCAATAACCAACTCCAAGTCTATCCCCGAATGTGCACCGATGACCCAATTGGCAGCCCCTGTTAGCGGTGTATCGGTAAGTCCAAAAATGGTGCGGATGGCACGGGATCTGTAATCTATCTCGACACCGTGAACCAAAGCTATACCGCTCATGGTGACCTTGGCATTGGCATAAAACTCGCAAACTATGCTCATCGGAATGGGCATGGGAGTGGCAATCAGTCCACCCCAACCTCTCTCATGAATCATGGCACATAATTGCCCATCTTGCCTCTTTGGTTTGAAACCGCGCTCCTTGATAAATGTCTTCGCCACGATTAGGTAGTACTCCTGCTGAGCTTCCAAGTTGAGAAACTTGGTGTGGTCAACAATATCCTCCCCTTGGCTGCCCGATGAGGATGAAGAAGAAGATGAAATAGAGCGTGCTCGCTTAGGCTCCATTTGTAGTTGATACACTTCGCACCGATGATATGACTGAGAATGAAAAAGAACAAATGTTGATGTTGCTCTCCAAATTCATTCTGCCCAACCAAATAGAAACCTTAATTTTCTACTGCAATTTGATGAGAGCGGGTAGATTAGAACGTGGAAGAGATCATGGATAATCACGTGTTGGAGAGATGTACGGCTTCAATTTGTAACTGATAGATAGATAGAGACGTGAGTTATGGAGAGATAGTGTGTTTGCTCTTCTGTTTTGATTGCAAATAAGAGTCCAACCTATCTCCATCATGTTTTTAAACTGAAAAATTTTTCCACGTCTCATTGCCGCCTGTGGTGGTACGCCGAGGCTTTAATGAAATTTGCGTAAGCCGCGATGAGAAAATCTGTCTGCAGTACTTTCATGCTCGGCGGCCGCAATGAATTGGTAATCTTGAAGTTGTTCTTGTGCAATTGCTGCGTCCTTGATATCTACACTGCTAGCTCTTAGTTTTCTAGAATCTGCAAGACAGAACTGCATGCTTTCCAATACACCTGCAATAACATCAATAGACCTTATCAAAGCATGGTTTAGTAAATAAAAATGAATGCCTATTTTGTCTCCCTAATTTTAATGCAATGCATGCACGTGCTCTTCTGTGATTCAACAACAATGAATAAGCATATAACGGTACTCATACTATACTAACAAGTAATGAGAATAAGCTAAACTAATAACTTGAACTAAATAAATACTAAGTAGAGATAGAAACTATGGGTTGCCTCCTATCAAGCGCTAAGTTATAGTCAATTAGCTTGACTGTCTCTGAGTCTAATGTCGCAGATAGATTCGAGGTGACTTTCTTCCTGTCCACCTCACCACTAAGTTTCCAGATTCTTAATAGCTACTACTTGGCTTTTGATCATAACCTCTGTATTCGCCATGTATTTCATCATCATCTCCTCCATTTTTGATTTCTTTTCTTCTTTGAGGTGCAAAATGGAGTGTGATGTTGTTGTTGTTGAGAAAATCCCGACAGAAAAGATGGTCTAAGATTAAACTGTGGCTGCGCTGGTTGTGTCTGAAACCGATTATTTGATTGAAACTGATTCTGCTGATTCCCTTGGTTATTTGACCAACTAAAGTTTGGATGATTTCGGTTTTTGGGGTGATATGTGTTCTGAAACTGACCTTGGTCTTTTCTGTAGTTGTTCACTTACTGCACTGACTCTGAGCTGATAGCATATTGATCTGTCGAGTGTGACCCTGCATAAATCTCACATACAAATGCAACCGTCTTCGTTTCACCCTCTGCTAATGTGTCTATTTTCTTTGCCATGGCTGCCATCTGTCCTGACAACTGCATGATAGCATCCACCTCCAACACACCTACAACCTTGGGCTGTGGCATTCGAGATGTAGGATTCTGAAAATCGTTTGATGCCATAGTCTCAATAAGGTTATAGGCTTCTCATAGCTTTTTGCCCATAATGCCTCTCCTGCAGCTGCATCTACAATCGGTCTCGACTGCCATCCCAATCCTTTATAGAACGTGTTAATCACCATCCAATCTGGCATTTCGTGGTGTAGACACTTCCTCAGAATCTCTTTATATCTTTCCCATGCTTCATATAAGGACTCACCCTGTTGTTGCTTAAACTGAGATATAGCTGTCCTCATCTTTGCAGTCTTAGCCATTGGAAAGAACTTGGCTAAGAATTTCTGTGCTAAGTCCTCCCATGTAGTTATAGACCCTACTGGCAAAGAATGAAGCCAACTTCTTGCTTTGTCCCTCAATAAGAATGGAAATAACCTAAGTCTGATAGCATCCTCCGTCACACCGTTGTATCTGAATGTATTATAAATTTTGATGAAACTCAACAGGTGTTCATTCAGATCGTCTGTAGCGACACCCCCAAACTGTACTAAATTCTGTACCATCTGAATAGTGCCCGTTTTTATCTCGAATGTATTGGTTGCTATCATTTGGTCCAGCGATGCTAGGCGTAATCCATTGATATTGGGCATGGAATATTCCTTCAGAGCCCTATGCTCCTCTCTTTGCTCTTCTCCTTGTACCTCGGCTGCCATATTAGCTGTGGTATTGTCTAACTGTGCTTGTAAATTTCTACAAACACTAGCTTTCCAACCTCTCCCGTTTATGTTGTCCTGAATAGGTGTTAAGTTGGGGTTGGATGACCGCGTGCGCATAAAAATTTATCCAAATTCCTGAAACAAAAACCAAAATGGAAATGAGATATGAATGGATTTGTCTAAGTCATACAATATAGGTTAAAACTAATGATAATAATAATAATTTAAACGCCTTTCCCCGGCAACGGAGCGAAAAACTTGTTGCCTCTTTTTTAGTTCAACAAAAGAGATCTAACTCATGCAAGCATATATGCGTCAACAAGTAATACAGAGCAAGTAAATATCAATCCCACAGGGAAAATTGTTTAACTAAAATTACTATGCATCAACTAAATAACTATATTTATATGCTCAAACTAATGAATATGATTGGTTTGTTATTCTAATCGCAAATAATGATTAAACAATAAATAAGATGTAATAAATCTAATCGGGAAGTAATGAAATCCTAACTTTAATATTTCATTTAATCACCACTATCATGCAAGACTTTTTCACATATCTCAAGAATGTAGCCAAGAGCACTAAAAGAGTCATAGCCATTTTTCAATGCACTATGACCTACTTACATAACATCCACAAATGATAGACTCTATGTAATCATTAATATAACCAAAATCACTATATGTCTATGTGAAATTGTAACTATATTGAATTTAAGTTCAAGCCCTTATTCTAACTCATACGGTGAAACAGTATATATCTATCTATTTCACGAAATAGACAAGCCAATATAAAAAAATATCTATATATCTATCATGATTACAATCCATACTTGCATGTTCATTGTCAATTCCATACAAGTACTGAAACGAATGGTGATCAAGCATTCATACATGTAAAACAATCATGATAGAAATCCCAAATGATATGTAAATCAATCCAACATTTAAGCATGCAATCAAACTATATATTAAAATCCGTTAGAATCCCATAATGGAGTTTAGTTCATGACTGAACCAAAAGCCATTATGGGATCAAATCTAGACATGATTAATAAACAAACAATTGAAAGATGAAAGGTAGAAACGAGCACACCCAATTGCTGAATATAATCCACTATTCAAATCCTCATATGAATCCAACAAATACTAATAATAATCCACTCTGGTAGAAAATCCCAAGAAGAAGTAGAAAAGTAGAGTTTTGGCATCCTTCTACGTTGGAATCTCTCCCAGAGAGTAAACCCTTGTTACGATGTTAAAAATACGTAAAATTGAATAATTCTCAATAATAAAATCCTCCTCTAACACCAGTCAGATATCGTTTAAAAACCAATTATACCCCTTTTAATTAAAAATTAAAATAAAACAAATCAGCATAAATCAGCATCGCACGCGGTCGCACGCTCCCCCAGTGTACTCCTCGCACGGGCGCGCAACTTGAAGTGTGTCATGATCTCCAAATGAAGTTCTCGGCGGTGCGCGCGTCCATGCTTGTTCTGCGCCACTTACGGCTTCTTTTGGGTTCTTGTTACTGTGTTGTTGCCTTTGATCTGTTCCTCGCCGCTCATTCCCGCCGACCTTCCACTTCTTGACCCTCATGCCACGCATATCATAGCTTGTGCCTCACTCATGTATCCATTAGCCTCATGCCTTCTAATTCCACCAAATTAGGTCATTTCCTGCATTTTTTCACCAAAAGGAGTTTTAAGTATATGCAATGCAAACTAACATAAAATGCAACTAAAACACACTAAAATGTACTTGAGATAGGCATAGTTCGCGTGAATTGGTACTCAATAAGTAGGTATAAAACCCACTTATGAAACCATCCACCAGAAAACATCATTGGAGATATAAACAAAGGAATCACTACAAGAAGAGGTTTGCAAAATCAATGTATTTTTTCAGCATTTCCATCCCAAGTTGAGCCAAAGAATGCTAAGGAAGCTATCCTAGATGAAAGCTTGCTAAGGGCAATCCAGGAAGAACTTCAGCAATTTGAATGATGCCAAGTTTGGGAACTTATGCCCCCTCCTAAAGTTGTTTCTATCATTGGAACAAGGTGGGTATTCAAGAATAAGCTTGATGAGCATGGGACTATCACTCATAACAAAACAAGGCTAGTAGCTCAAGGATATAATAAACAAGAAGTGATAGACTATGAAGAAACTTACGCCCCAGTCGCCAGACTAGAGTCCATCCGTATCTTGTTAGCATTTGCATGTTACAAGAAGTTCACACTTTATTAAATGGATGTAAAAAGCGCCTTTCTCAACGGATACATCAATGAAGAGGTGTATGTAAAACAACCTCCTGGATTTGAACATGAGAGTTATCCAAATCATGTCTACAAGCTAAAGAAAGCTCTCTATGGGCTAAAACAAGCTCCAAGGGCTTGGTACGAAAGGTTGAGTAAGTATTTGTTTTCAAATGGTTTTAATAGAGGAAAAATTGATTCTACATTATTTATTAGGCATAAAAATAAAGATATTATTATTGTACAAATATATGTAGATGATATAATTTTCTGTGCAACTAATAATTTCCTTTGTGAGTGGTTTTCTAAGTGCATGTACAAGGAGTTCGATATGAGTCTAATGGGAGAACTTAATTACTTTTTGGGACTCTAAATCAAACAAACAAAGAACGATATATATATCCATCAAACCAAATATACAAAAGAGCTTCTTAGAAGGTTTGGTTTTGAAGGATCTAATTTAAAGGCTACACCAATGAGCACTTCAATAAAGCTTACCTATGACGAAAAAGGTATAAATGTGGAGGTAACTAAATATCGACGTATGATTGGATGTTTATTATATTTAACCACATCTAGACCAGATATTATGCATAATATTTATTTATGTGCACGTTTTCTAGCAAAACCTAAAGAATCTCATTTACAAGCTATTAAAAGGATTTTTAAATATTTAAGTGGTACAATCAATCTAGGATTATTTTATCCAATCTGCAATCATTTTGTACTAATGAGTTATTCAGATGCTGACTATATAGGGTGTCAAATTGATAGAAAGAGTACCGGTGGTGCTTGCACATTTTTAGGTCACAGTCTTGTTACATGGCATAGTAAAAAGCAAACTTCAGTTGCTTTATCAACCACTGAGGGTGAATATCTAGCTGTAGGGAGTTGTTGCTCTCAAATTTTATGGTTAAAACAAACTCTACGCGACTTTGATGTTTTATATGATAATATGCCCATATACTGTGATAATTCTAGTGCTATAGATATCTTTAAAAATCATGTGTTACATTCACGTACAAAGCATATAGAAGTTAGACATCATTTTCTAAGGGATAATGTTTCAAAAGGATTAATTAAATTAATTTTTATTCCAACGTAAAAACAAATATCGCCATTTTACTAAAGCCTTAAGTGAAGAAAGGTTCGCATGTTAAGAAGAGAACTTGGAATGTGCATGGTATAATATGATCACGTACTAAAATAGTTCATGCATACAATATCTCATATTTATAGTATATCTGTATGTTATTATTTTAAATGTGTTCTGTTGATAAACATGATCTATTCCTCACCGAAGACTAAGGGAGACGTATCTACTCGGCACAACTTACGGTAAATATCATTATGGGATTCGAAATTTAAAAAGACATATGCTGAGAGTTTAGTGATTCAAGGAGTCTTTTCGGCGTCCAACACTTTCCATTAAATACAAAGCGTCTCTCCTTTTTCACTCACAGTCTCAGAAATTTCATTTCCCCATCTTTATTCCGCCCTCAACTCTAGTTTTTGTAACAAAGATGAAGACTCGTGCTAACAAACGGTCTTCCGGCATCACCATCAAAGAAGGAAAACATCCACGGTCTCCATATACTGTGCGATCATCGAAGAAGTCCAAACAACAACCTCACAAGACATCTGTTCATGTCTCTTCCGAAGATTCTGATGGGTAAGATTCCAGCTTTTCTTTCTTAAAGACATCCCCACAATCTCCTGGTTCGGAGCCTCCTCCTTCTCAATCAGAATCGCCATCAAATATGGTAAACCCTTTCTTTGTTACTTAAGATTTGCCAGATAATTTCTTTCGAGGTAAGAGTTTTGAAGCCCGCTTTAAAACCTCTATTGCTACTAAACAGTTTGTTTATGAGAAAATTTTGGATCTATTTTATTTCAAAAATTCTTCTTTGGAAAAACTTTTCACTTCTAGTGGTATTTCTGGTATGCTATTTCCTCTCACAAGGGCATATCCTCGTTTGGTACAACAATTTTACACAAATTTAGAGTGTAATGGGGATTGTTATATGTCTTTTGCGAAGGGAAAGTCTATTTTTCACTGTTGTCAATTTTGGAAGTTTTTTTGATATTCCTTCATCTGGTCCCTGTCCATGTGACACGTGTCACATTTATTCTCGACGGAATAGTGATATGCTCGACGGAATTCCGTCGAGTTTAAGGAATCTGCAAATTTTGTCATGCTGCCAAGTGTCATGGTTATCGTAGACCAAATATCCTTGACCGAAGGTTTTCAGTCAGAAATATATTAACCCCGACTGAATATTCAGTCGAGGATAAGTCCGTCGATGTTAAGTATCCTCGACCGAAAGATCGACAGACTTAATTTTGAACTGCTTATATACGACCAAATTTTCGATCGAATATTCCATCGGAAATAAGGTTAACCTCGACGGAATATGCTTATTACCGACGAAATATTCCGTCGAAAATAACCCTTTTTGTTGTAGTGTCTTAAGGGTGCTGCAAATATACCCTTTCCTCTTCTTGAACAACTCCAGACTGTGATGAACAATTCATCTCTGACAATTCTGTTTACTCCGAAAATTGTTGATGTCTGTCCACTTGCATTTATTTTGCACAAAATACTTTGGTATAATTTGTTTCCACGAGTAGGTGGTGGAGCAGATTTTTCTTACCCAAATTTGGTGGTTGTTGCAATGATTTTAAAAGGTGTTCGCTTTAATTTTTCTCTTATGATGTTGTCCCACATGATGAGTTGTATTCGTCAAGTTAAAAAGTGTCTGCCTTGTGGTTTGTTTTTAACAAAAATGTTTCAGCATTTTAACATCTACCTTGATGATGAAATTGTGGTATCCCACAATGAATTTATTGATTCTGCTAATCTAAAACACTCCCATATTTCTTTTGTTGATGGCTCGTTTGTACGTCTTAATCCTGATCCTATTCCTACTCCACCAAGTGTTATTTCATCTGATCATGCTTCTTCTACACTTCCTACTTCCTCAGTCTCATCTCCAGCAGTAATTGATATGTTGACTCAGATTCACAAAAATCAAAAGCTTATGCGTTCTGATATTGTTGATATTAAACAAAGGCTTTCGGTTTTAGAAAAAGGAAAACTGCCTATTAGGGAAAATGATTTGAACAAATGTTTTTCACAAATTGAGGATGAATTTATCGATTTACAAGCTTGTTTCGAGTTGCATACCATGGCTATGGTTGAATCTCTACACCGAAAGATCAATAGAAATTCCTGTCAACTAAGCCAAGAACTGAAGTTTGTGAGTTACCAGGTTGGCGAATTTGCTGATTTCATGGCTCATCGTATGAATGATGTTGGTAGGAGGTTACATTTTGACAGAATGCACTCTCTAGTTCTTAAGTGGCCTTGCTGTAATTGGATGGCCGAATATATTGGAGATTTTCTTGACTTGCCTCTAGCCAATGAAACTTTTATTCTTCGTCCTCCTAGGTTTGCTCATGACTTTTCTATGGAAGAAAGGATTCATCGTCTTCTCCATCGTCCTTATTTCAATAACCGACCTCTACCTGTGATTCACATCGACGATATTGATATTTGATGATCTTTTTGGTGATGACAAAGGGGGAGACATATTGCTGAGAAGGTTGCCGGTTGCTGTGAAGACATATGCTGGGAAGATACATATGATGGGAAGATATATTTGCATGTTTTTGGTTTTATGATAAAAATGATTTGGTTAGTACCAATGTGTTTAAATTTTTTGTTTTGATGGGTTGTTTAAAACAATATGACTGGAGCCAATATTAGATATTATGATTGCTTGACTACACTGCTATTTTTTGTGATTATAGTAATTGTTTCAGCTAACAAATTTGCAGGATAAATTATGCCTAAACAAAAGGCATGGTGGAAATTAGTTTGAATCTTCTGAAATTTTTAGTATGCATGAATTCAGGGGGAGTTATAATTTTTGGTGTTGTCATCATCAAAAAGGGGGAGAATGTTGGTTTGTTAATATTCTAACCTTTGTGTTTTGATGATAATTTGATATTATGGACTAATTTGTCTATTGTGAAATTTCAAGAAGATGATGAAATGGTTATTGACAAATTATTTGAAGATTTGAGTCTTAAGAAAAATATGTAAGGTCATTGCAAATATTCGATTTTTCAATACAAGGCTCTAGGACATTTTTATGTGTGCATTAAAATGTGACTAATTTTTTTTTGCATGCCTAAAGAATTATATATTATGCTAACTGTTATTAAATTACTAATTTTATTTGGTTAGTATTTATATATTATGCATGCGTAAAAATAAAATGATAAGTTATGTTGTCCGGTATAATTGTTTTACTGCCATGTGTTATGAAATGTTAAGACTTGTGTTTTTATAAAAATTATTTGTATAACATTTGTGCAACAAATTTGTTGAAAATCTAAAAGTTGTTGGTTACTTAAAAGGTGGTGGCGGTAGAGGCATGATTACTTGGAGTGCATATATCTTAGAAATATAAGATAATCATTATCTTGGAAAGATTGGTTCACTTTAAACTTCTTCTTATTTACGTAACTAAAACTCCTATATTAATGCTATGATATCTTTTGCTTTGAAATTGATATATGTTGGAAAGTGGCGGCAGACTTTACTTATCATAATTGCTATAGGAATTGAAAAGGTCTGAAATTGAAAGTGTTACCTACTTGAATCAGTTTCTTTCTAAATCATTTTGAAAGAGTCCAATAAATATTTTTACCGAAGATAATCGGATTAGTTCTTAAACGGAAATATTTTTATGTTACTTACCTTTATATGTTTCTGTTGGTAACATATATAATTTTGATGTCATGCAACAGAACTAATAAAGCAACGATAATATATAATTTGGGCTATAAATAAGAATTGATATCTGAGTGACCAATACACAACACTTGAATTAATATTTTGCACTTATATACTTAAAGAGCTATTAAATTATTCCTGGTTCAAAATTCTGAGCTGCAGTGCTATTCACATTCATATTATTCTCAGCTATTTTCGTGAGCTTCATATTGGTGATATCTCTTACTTTTACTACTTGATCATTGCATACATTAGTTGGGCCTTGCATTGTTAAATTATTTATTTGCTTTGATCATTAGACCTCTATAATTGTAATCTTATACTTTTAGACTAAGTGTTGTCTAAAGGATTTTAATCCCGGTGGATCAAGGTTTATTTATAAATAGGTTCAAGGAAGCTTAGTCCTATGCTTAAGGGGTGAGTGTGCTCAAGTGAATTATTATAATTCAATTTGATAGAATCTATTTTGTAACAAGGGTCGTTTAAAGAAATAATAGCGAGTCTCAAATACTAGTTGGTATTGGACGTGGACTAGGCTATTATTATAGAGGGTAATAGCTGAACCACGTAAAAATTCTTGTTGTTATTTTATTGCTTGTTTTACTTTAATATTTCTCATGACAGTTAATTTTCTTAATAATTAAAATATAAACCTTTGCTTCATCTTGAGATATTGTGTTAACACCAAGTATTCTATTTGACTTATAAATTCACCAAGATATTTTCTTAAACAAAAATTCAATTCGGTAGACTACATTCATTCAGCAAGCTGCATTATTCAATATAGTAGGCTATATTCAATAGTTTGAATTAAAAGTTTAAAAATTGGTCATAGTTTGTTCCCACACTTATTCAACCTCCCCCCCCCTTCTAAGTGTGCTTTATCTTAATTTCATAAAGGAACAAGCTAGTCATTAGCCTTGTTCTTGCCCTTGTCTTTCCCAGAGACACTTCCTTGTTCTGCCTTAACTGAAAGGTTTTAAATAAGCAAGAATGAGCACAAATTGCCCAACAAGTAATATACAACAAGGGTAATGAGTATTATATCACGAGTTTGAAATATCAATGTATAGTCTCCAAGATAGTTCAGAGTCTTAAAATAATATCATGAACAACGAGGATCAATAATTCTCGAATCAAATCTTTGGAATATGAAATGATAGTTCAATATAGATCAACATATATATATGAATTGAAGGGCTATCAACGTATTCAACTGAATAAAACAATTTATATTGAGCAGTCACTAAGGACTATTGAACATCTACTAGAATTACCAATATTAAACTAATAACCCAAAAGAATTTAAGTATGATAGATGATTAGTCTACAATACTCTATGTTATGCATAACACCACAGTAATATTCACGCGTGTGTTAGGGCTTCCAATAATATACACTCCCCTTACCGTAAGGGTTGTTCAACTTAGTTTTCAAGATTTCCGCACCAGTCAATTGGTTTGGACATTTTTATAAACATGCATATAGTCTAGCCGAATCAAATGGCATAAATACTTTCACAATATTCAAGAACAATACCAAGTTCAACATAAATAATAGTTTTCACAAGAGTTTAAACATACTAGCTCAATTGAACGAGTAAGTAAGATAACTTGCATTCAAAGAGATAAGGTTTAGATACTTGTTTACGATATTCATCGAATAAAGTAATGCAAGGGTTTAGGATACTTGTCTTAAGCGTAGTTTATCCACGTTAAGAAATGAATACTTTCGAATCCTATTTATAGTGTATTGTAAGTATAGGATGCCCATTAGCTAACATATTCGTTACTTAAGCTTGATATGATTAAAGTATACACATACGGTACAAAATAAGCTTATAGGTTTATCACAAACGAGTACGTAGTTACTTCATAAGCAAATTTAAAATGCTCAAGATTAAGACCTTTTTAACCATTGACTTTCATTATACAAGGCAAACATTATCTTATTACTTAATCATCACATATATACATGTATCAGTAGGGTGTAAACCATTTCTAGCAATGTAGGCATCATATAAGCTTACTGTTCAAAATCAGATTGTCAAATTGCATAACTTCGATTCGGTAGTACAATTGCTCTTGGCTAAGTTTAAGCTTAGGGCCAGTATTGCTGCAGCCTCCCTCTGCCAAGCCAAGGCTAAGCTGTTGCCTTGTGGTTTCTGTCTAGCATGGATACAACATTCACACATAATATATATTATCATGTCAAAGGTCCTTTCGTGTCTCTCAAGTCAATCTAGGTCCCTTCTTTCATAATATGGTTCTAAGTTGAACATTTCAACAAGTTAAGGCCATTCAAGGTCATGAAACCACAAAGTCTAACATGATGGCTTTTTAAACATATACGGTAGTCATATAACTCATATTAGGCATGCTTATGAGTATTCATATTGCAGACATGTAACTATTTTAGTTATTATTTTGAAAACATGTTTTATTTTGTCTTAACTTGATTTCACAACTCCTAACATAGTAGGCATATATGTATGATACATTAACAAGTCTAAAAGTATCATCAAACATGTTCATAAATGTCAGATTCTAACTCTCAAGGTAGCATGTTAACATTCACATTCAAAGTTCGTATTTTCATTAGTAAAGTACTAATAAGTCCAACATGTTCATGCTTCCTTATGAATCATATAAACACAAGTTAACGGGTTATTCATGCATTTCTAAACCATACCAACATGCTTGCAAAGTCAGTATATAAACATGGCATACATACATATCAAGTTCATTTCTAAAGTTCTAAATTCATTTTAAACTATACACTTTCGTAAATCATGTATGCTAATCTAGTAAAACATGCTCACATTAGGTTAATATACTTATATATACACATCACACATGCTTGCGTGCTGGTTTAAGCCATATTAATTGACCAACACTTAGCAGATTTTAAACAGAAGGCAAAAAATGAACACATATGTTTCGTGAATCTTGCTGCCGCATGAAAAAGTTATCTTCAAGGCAAGCAATTGCTACATCCGGTTCAAGCCCGTAATAACGACTTGCGTCGGTAGGATTTCAACCCAACCACAGAAATCATTCACGAATTTGATTCTAAATAGTCATATAACAGTTTAAACATGCTTATAAGGTTACATAACAACTATATAAACATTACTTGATCCCCATTATCATCTAACTCAACATAATTAGGAAATTGATAATTTAAGAATAGAAATTTTGACAGAAACCAAAAATGAAGAACATGAAGTAATCTTATACCTTTGTAATTAGCTTGCTAATTCACACTTCTTCTTCTGATGTGTATATAATTACTTACTCTATCTATGCTTTCAATTTCACACTTAAGCAATTCTCAGCAATGGAAAATGGAGAAAGGGAGTCCATATTTATAGAAAAATGATTACACAGACATTATAATTTCCCACTAAATCAAACCCATGGATTGAAGGATTTCATGAAGGTTATTAAAGAGTTATTAGATGGTAGTTGATTTACACTATTATGCCCACTCCCTTGTTCGTCATTGTTATCTAGTTTGCTAGCTTGAGCTTGGGAAAAGAAAAGGGAAATAGGCCTTAGCCTTTTGTTATACACGTGAAGAGAGAAATGGGTCTTCTAATTTGGGACAAATCAACAACTCAGCATTCTTGCAACACTTAGGCTATACACTTATACACAATCCATACTCTTATGTTATATTTTATATTCATATCATCCATACATGGGTTATATCTTAATGTCACAATATAATTTACATAATTAATATTTCAAGGTAGTAGATGTGATATGGCAATGTAACATACATATAATTCATGTACATTTTATCATACCGGTGTAATCTACTTAGATATTATTTAATTAAATCCTATTAGTCAACCATTGTCTACAATATATTCATGATATATTATTTTAATGTATACCCATATACATATTGTCAGTATACATATTTCATGATGTATTCATAACATATCGTTCCAATATGTTCACTCACATTGCTTTCATACAATATAGTTTAATAAATCTTAATATATGGTTGCTATATATAGTATAGTCACATAAGTGTCGCACTACACTATATAATATAGTTGTATTTCATATATTTCATATATTTAATTATTGCATACTTGCACATAACAGTCAATATAATCTTATTATATTAATAACTTACTTATTTGTTTTATGTCAAATAGATAAATTATTCATCTTATTGATTAATTAACAATAATATTAATTAATCCATTCCTCATTGATTAATGTAATTATTAATCTCTATAACAATTGTAGACACTCAAAATTTTCTGTATACCTGTTACGAACATTGCAGGAGGGCGGAATCGTCTTTCAGAGATAACCCTGGAAGACAGCTCAGTT
Organism: Panax quinquefolius; assembly: GCA_020205615.1. NCBI lineage: Eukaryota > Viridiplantae > Streptophyta > Magnoliopsida > Apiales > Araliaceae > Panax > Panax quinquefolius. The sequence continues at coordinate 40,040,698 of CM035151.1, read as the reverse complement.
CAATCCCGGAGACAACCCTGGGATATTCAGTATTACCATCTCGGAGATAACCCCGTGATATCCAGCTCAGACCCGAAAATACCACCAGAAGTTTCAGCCTCAATCCAGGAAATAACACCGGGAGTTTCAATTTCAACCTCGGAGATAACCCCGAGAAGTACAGTTCAAATACCAGAAAACACATAGGAGAAGACCGTTTCATCTCAGAGATAACCCCGAGATACTCAGTCTCAGTCTCGAAAATAATACCGGGAAAGATAATATCAACCTCGGAGATAACCCCGAGGTATGCAGTTGCAGTTCCGGAGATAACCCCAGAAATGCTTGTTTCAAAGCCTATGCAAACAACTTCAAACACTCGATAAAGCTCCGAGGCACTCATCTACCGAGTCCAGAGATAACCCCGGGAAGTCAGGCACATATCAGAAACAACATTGAGGATGGTCAACACCTGCAGCAGTCTAATCTCAGAGATAACCCATAGCAACGACCGCTAAATCAGCTCAAACCAGAGATAACCCCGGTGAAGGGCATGACTGTTATGTTGCCATCTCAAACCCACATCGCGCCATCTTAACAACAACATATATACATTCTACACAGCATTGTCCCACAAGAACCAAAGAGCGCAAATCCCGAGTGACTACTGCACAAGACAGAACACCAGATAGAAGTTGAAGCTTGAAGACATAGGGCATGGTCCCATCTTCCTGACTTCATACAACCTCTAATCCCATGTCATTGTGTAGCTCTTAACAACATCATGACGTAAAAGGTCTTATACACCTCGATCGGATGCACGAATTAAAGTTCTAAAAGTTCAACCGAACATCATGTTGCATACATGCACGTACTTTGAGATGGTTGGACCCGCAGAACCTGGGGCACCCCGGGCTATTGCAGGTGCATCTGCGGCTGCCGTAGGTACACCTGCAGCTCCCCTCTCTATAAATAGAGGGCTTGGGGCAGCCATTTTGCAAAGAGAAAAGGCGAGGAAGCCCTGTCTAATTTGCTCTGTGCACACAATAAACTGAGTGCATTCTCATTTTAAACACTTGTGAGCTTATATATTGCTATATTTTTATCGGCGAAAGCCGAGTGTTCATCCCTTTAAAGTTATTGAACTCTTCTTTGGCAGTCCACTGTAAGCCTTCTTACACACCTTAAAGCCTTTCTCTTCATCTTTGCACACACTATTCTTCACATTGAGATTCGTGTTGCGTGTGTAGGCCCGGACTTTGGTCCGTTGTTTTATTTCTATTTGTATATATATATATATACTTATATATATTTATATATATTTATATATGGATTAACATTATCGAGTTATGCCTCGATTGAGCCTAGATTTTACATCCGGAGCGTTTATTTGCTTATAAATATATTGAATGTTTTATTTATTGATGCATATGGTGATATGTATAATAATAAATGGAATTGATTATGGACTATTCACCAATGTGATTGGATTTTATTTTAGTTGGATGCATGAATGTATGAGTTTTATTAAATGGGGTCTGTGTACCTCGTCTTCTCTAATTTTTCCATGATGTAATTTCTATCTCCATCCTATGTACTTCCCTTTAACTTCTGATCAAAGTTTTTATTTAAATTAAAAAGTTTATGTAATATGATTAGTTAGAATTATTTGATGAATTAGAGACCAAGTAGAAAGGACCGCATGAAGACCCATTTGTAATGGAGCCCGAGTTTAAATGTAATAGTTATGGTTAAATTTAATTCTTGCAACCCTAAGTATAACCTTTTGGTTCTCTTGGTGGCTCTAGTGAACCAAATTAGAATAAAAGTCTATAATCAATCCGGTTAGAATATAGTATTCTATATGCATGCCTATATATATATATGTGTGTGTGTGCATTCATGCTAAACAAGATGAGACAATTAAGACTAAAAGACAATGTGCACCCCAAACTTTATACCCTTGTTGACTTTTGCACCCTAAACCAAAAAAGGTGTCTAATTACACCCCAAACTTCAATTAAACGTAACATAAAACATAATGTTGTTAATTAACCGGTCAAAAATGACCGGCTAAGGCTGTAATATGGATTTAGAGGGGTATTTAAGTCTTTTTCTTATTATCTTCTCCAATATTGCTAAATCTTCTACCCCTACAACAACTAAAGTCCAGCCTGGTGAGACCTTGTGGATCATCTCTTCTCGTGTCCATGGCATAGGTGCTAAATGGAAGGATTTGGCTAACCTAAATCCTCATATTCGTAATCCCAATGCTATCTACCCAAATGAAACTATTAGGTTACGCTGAGTTAAGCAGGCCTTTTAAGGGGCAGTATAATCATCCTCTTTTGGCAAACTTTTGGTCATGAAACATTGTGAATTATTGTGGAACTATTCCAAAAGAACTAGTCTTAAGTTATTTTGAAGCACAAAAAGACTACATAGATAATACTCAGCCTGATTAAGGAAGAGTAATGGGCATTCGCAGCTTGAGGAAGTTTGTGAGAGGTTTGAGTGTGAAATCCACCATTGGCAATAATCTTTTGGCTAGAAATGGTTTAAATGGAATGGACATGGAATTGGTCAAGAGATGACCTTTGTCGGTGCTAGTCTTCCTAGTAATTATAATAAACAAGGTCAGCTTATATTATGTTTGTACATTACTATGCAAAGAACATAGTTCTACATTTTTTACCGCATGTTAATGTTTTCTGGGCCTTGTCTCGTCCTCTGTTATGAAAATTGTTTTGTTCATCTAATGGATGAATATGAGTGCTGGTTTTTGTTATTTAATGGATGCTTCATCTATGATCTAATATTCTTCTTAGAAGTGGTAATTTGCATTTGATACACTTGGCTCTTCCTATGCTGCTTCTACTTATGTCCATTCTTCATATCTTATTGGTTTATATTGCCTTGCTTCTACTTATGTCCATTCCTCACTGTTATTATTTCATCACTTAAAGATCGTATCTAAGTAAGTTGTTTAAACTCTCCTATTTACTCTTGTTGAAAAATTTTGTAGGATGAAGGGAAAGAAATCTTTAGAGCGCAGAGAGGCATCAAGGGATTGTATGTGATTATAGATTTAGATATGATCATAATAGCATGTGATTGTATTTTCTGCATGGCATTGGAATTCATAATTTATGTATAGGATAGAGATATACCTATACATCGCATGTAATCTGATAGAGAACTTGTGCTTAAAATCCTCTTTAATTGTAGTACATATAGAGATATAATGAATTAGTTAATTAGGGTATTATTCTTAATTCTATCATCTGTGGATTTAAGTTGATATGAATATGATGCATTGAGAGATGGTCATATTTACTTATGTGTTCTTGATTAACAATTCAGAATAGTGAGCATAATTGATAAGAAGTGTATTAATTTAAGTGAAGTAATAAGTGAAGTTGTGATCTTAAATCTCCATATTCTGATTTTTAATTAGTGAAAATTAGAATTAGTGTAATTAAATAATTTAATTCATAATCTTAAATTGATTGTTTAAATAAAATTAGTTTGATTAAGAGTTAGTATTTGGTAATTTGTATTAATAATTCCTCGTGGGAACGATACTCTACTTACACTTTATTACTTATTGACCACGTATACGTGCGTGTTGTGCGTAATTAGAATTTACCCAATAAGTTTTTGGCACCGTTGCCAAGGAATTAGTTTAATATTTTTTTTGCCAATATTAGCTTCAATCAAACCAGTCTTAATTTAAACTTTATATTTTATTTTAATATCTTCTTATTTTCTTCTTTTTTCAGGTACCATGGTTGGATGCAATTATCAAAGGCTATATTCGGGTATGACTCAACCAAGGGACACATGAATTGATGGACTCAATAGAATTTCTACATTATCAGCACATCTAGAGATACTTTCGAGGAGGTTGGACGTTGTTGCAGCCTAACGTATTCAAATGATAGTGGTAATTTGTAATTATTATGCTGGGAATCATACGAGTAATCAATGCACCGTCAATTTTAGGCCAGGACTATAACGCCCCCATATCTATACTCCCATGATATCCGATATGGTGCTTACTACAAGTCAATATATATAGCGCATTCAAATCTATACACCCATGGTATCTGATTATATGCTTATATCTAATTGAGTGACTACACAATTTATAACCAGATATAATTCCCATAGATCTAAAATTCATAGTATCCCATAACATATGACAATTCTCAAGAGAACTATTACTGTATTTGGATACCCTCACTTAGATACATGAACTATATTTTTGAATACCAAAATTTAGAGTATTAGTAATAACATGAACAATCCATATTACCAATACCCTCACTCAGATGTATAGTCTATGTCATGCGATTTACACTATCGTATCGATAGTACCTATCTATTCAAAATCCAGAGTATCAACAACAACATGAACAGTCCATGTTATCAATACCCTCACTCAGATAAATAGGTCCCAAGGATCTCAAACTAGATTGAAGATTCTAAATTACATCTATATATGTAAGAAACACGGTTGCGGAAATAAAAGATGTTATATATCATAAATATTAAGGTTTGATTACATGATTCTCATAAAGAATTTATTATTACAAAGTATTCAACTAGACAGGAATATAAGCTAATCTAAGCAGGGACGCTTCCCTTTATCTACTCCAGATGTACCAGGGTTACCATCTAATACTTCAAAGGAAATAATTTGCAAGGGTGAGTTATGACATGCTCAACAGGTTTTATATTTATAGCAATATATGATTTGAAGAAGTATAACAATTCAAAATTTAACTGATAGTTGCTACCATTTCTCGAACTTATTTTTCAACCATTTTTGGACTTTTTATTTCTGTCAGTCACACAGACTTAGAAACTTTATTTTAGATATAAGAGAGGGGATCAACCTACTCAATATCCTAGGAGTATGCATCTCATCCTACCAGTGCTCAAATGCACCCAAATTAATGTCAATTTATTATTAACCAAACCTCGATCCCTTACAGGATACCCAACTTCAGTATTGGATGTCTTACCAAAAAAATTTGGTTTGATACAATAATTTATGCTCAATAAACAATATCATGTGAATAAACAATTCATTTTTTAGTTATGATGAAGCTATATCAATAATAGTACAATAAGTGGTAATTCAAGTTTAGGTTTGATTTATCATATCAAAAGCAATTCAAGATAGAAATCTTGTTCAACGAATAAACATGTTTTGAGAATTTGTGTAAGTAATAATTTGGAAAAGTAATTAGGGTATAGGAAACTTGCCTGAGCGTAGATTAGTCAAGCAATGATATTCGATTCGTTAATAAACACCTAAGATGTTCATTCATTTAAATCTAACACATTAGTATTGATAAAAATACTCAAATACAAAATTTACATATGTTCGGGTTAAATTTGATATGGGTTCGGTGTTCAAAGATTTTACCGAATATAAAATAAGTTTATAAATCGACTAAATTCTATTTATAAGCTTTATTATATTTTTAGATAATTTAAATATCCTTTATAATAATTTCTAGAAGCTTATAATAATTTTTAAGTACTTATTTATCCCTTAAATGATTTTTAATTCATTTATTTCCTTTTCTAAATAATTAATAATTACTTAGAGTATTATAAAAACTTTGTTTACTATTTTAAATAATTTATAATAATTTATTATGATTTTAAATCATTAATATTATTTGTCAATAATTATTTATTATTTATAAGTAATTAATGTAATTACTTTATTATTAACTTAATTATTAAAATATCCAAATAAAATAAAATATTTATTGAATTTATGTAAAAATATCAAAGGTTAATTATAATAACTTAATATTATTTTTAAAACTGTTTTTATATTTATTTATTAATTATTTCTAATTTATTATTAATTATTTTCTAAACAACATTTTTTGTCTGTCGCTAAAGCCCTATAGTGACAGGAAGTGTCGCTATAGGTGTTCTTGAGTTTATGGGTTTCATTCAGTCATGGTCGAGGGACTACTTTGACCATGATCTATCTTGCTACTGTTAATGATTCTGGGTTTGGACAAGTATGGACGTTATAGTACTTATACAATAGTACAACATCAGACAAATTTCGTGCTATAATCTACTTATAACAAGAAGTTATAGAGGCTCAATGTAACGCCCGAGAAAATTGGATCTTTATGTGAATTAATTTTTTTTTGATTATTTGAATTAAATGAATTTAATTGATTATTTGTATGAGTAGGATGTTTGAATGTCGTTCTATGACGTAGAATGTGCGAATGTGGTTAGTATTCTGGCTATGTGCTAGGATTAATTGTTTTGAATTTCCAAGATGAAAATAAATGTTTTCCGAGAAATTTTCGTAAAAACACTATTCATCCGTTTTTGCTCAGGAATTAAGTTTGAATTTCCAAGAAACGCGTAATGACAGAATTCTAAGACGAAATGGAATATCTAATAATATTTCAATTATGGCAAACAAAATTTTCACCTGCGGACTTAAAACCTAAGGGTTAGGAAAAGTGAGTTCCGAGAAATTAATGACTACGTATAATGATTAGGGTTATTATACGTGAGGAATACGAGTATGATACTAGTTATTATACGAGTATAGTACGAAGATTATTACGACGTATAACACGAATATTGTACGAACTAAATACGAAGAGAATACGAGAATAGTACGAGTAGAATACGATTAGCTCTTAATGGACTTTGAGTTTATGAACTTTGTAGAATCCAATTGGACTTGGATTATTTCAAGCCCAATGCAATGTGAAATCAAGCCCAAGATAGGCCCAATATAAATTAATTCTAAGGCTCAAACCAAGAAACCAAACCGTGGATAGAACCAATGGGTCACCGGATGGGTAAAACCCATGGGACAACCCATGGGAGGACCCACAAGACCATGTGGGCCGGCCACTTGGTGGCCAAGTAAAGTAACCCACTTGGAGGCCAAGTAAAGTAGATTTACTTGGTGAGGAAGAAAAGGGAATAGTAAGGAGGTGGGGCATGTTGACCATTTTACCCTCCATTTAAATTTCATATATAAGAAAGCTTAACTTGGTCATTTGTTACTTTACAAACTTTAACCAACATAATTGAGAGAGAGATAAAAGAGCTAGAAACAAGTACTCAAATGAGCTTGAAGCAAATCTTAAGAGTTTTTAGCAAGAACGCGAAGAACGTAAATGTAATAATTCGTAAAACATTAGTTTTTAATTTGTTTAAATTTATTTTTCGTAGAGAATCATAAATTGGTGGAGCATGTTTCTTCTAGAGGAATAAGGATGGCTATTAGTGGATTAACCATTTACAAGCTATGTATGAGTAGGAATCGTAAGCGTTTAAGAAAGTTTAAACCGATTAAACCTTTTAACGTTGATTTGGTTGTTGATGGACAATTTGAAAACCAACATTTATATGGTACGTGAATATTACTTGGTTAGGATGTAGACAGTGAATCAATGGATTGATTCCACTTGATTTAGCGAAATTTACGAGATTAGGTGTTAAACGTTGAAACCGTAGAATTTTCGGATTAGTAATCAAAACTCGTCGTTTAGTTCAGGAACTTTAGTTTTCGATGGAGTAACGTAGAATAACGTATTTAAGAGTTGTGGACGTAAGGTTGGTCAAATTCCGACTTAGAACGAAGGAAAACTAATTAGGAATGCTCACGTATGTAAAACAAACGTGTAAAACACAGCAAGAAAAGAGTTGAAGGATTAACGAGATGGACCCCGTAAAGGCAAAAACTATGAAAAAACCGGAACCCCGTAGGAAGGTATTAGTTATTATCAAGAGCCATGCCCGCCGAGGTGGGGGGTACTGGAAAATGTTGACCAGTTTGTTTTTAAATCAAAGTGTTTGTAGATCAATTATGGGGCATGTATATACTTAAGATACATGGTAAGATCACACTTAGGTCACATTTATAGTGATGGCTTTAGGGATTGAACGTTATCTATTAATCGTTAAACGAAGAACGCAAAGTATGAAAGGTAAACCATATTCGATTATTATGGTACGTAACCATTGATGGTTGAGTATTAGTAATGGCGTAAGAGCGTTAATAAGCCATAATGAAGGATAGTAACTCGAATCGGGTTTTATTAATCAAATAATTTCAAGTAAGACATAGAAGAGAAAGAAGTTGGTTAAAACAATGAAGTTAGATTGTTTAGTACTAATCTCTGTGTGCTATGTGAATATATCGTGTAGATACTGTACACACCAAGAATTGTTGAATATTATATTCGAAGACACTTGAAGGTAAGTTTTCTTAACGCTTGTCTAACCTTCTTGTTAGCCAAGTTTATGTGATTTATGTTATAATATGCATGAATTATTTTACGAAAAGGTCGATGCCAGTTTTAACTCGGCTAGACTATTCTTAAGAGTTAGACTGATTTGTTTAAAAGTTTTTTAATATAGAACTATTGACGCTATCCTATGCCAAGTATTTGGTATGGATTTAAAGGTAAGTTTGTGTATAAACAAACAAATGTATTTTCATCGATTATTTCGATGGGCACGTGAGGTGGCCAAAACTTTAACGTAAATGCGTTTAACGGATGAGTGTTGATCAATATAGAGTACTATAGGTTGATCACCTAGAAGTGCTCGTAAGATATATCGGACTTACGGACTTAGTGTCAGGATGTCCTTTTCATGAATGAAAACAAAAAGAGAATGTGAACGGTCTTTCGATCTGCTCAGAATTCCTAAACTATTTTAAGTACTTTGGAATTGAATTATGTGAATGAAAAGTGTTATCAAAATTTTCATAGTACTTCATAGCTACTTATTCAGTTATTGAAGAATAATCATATAATTCTTGATGTGGTGTATGTATTATATCTTGTTTGACTTGCTGAGCTAGTTATGCTCATTTCTTGCTTGAATTATATGATTGCAGCTAAGCCCAAATGAACTGAGGGTCCCAATAGGGAGAAAGGTATAGCTAAGATGGATAAGTAGATTATCTTGTAATAGAATATTATGTTTGTATTAAGTATACTATGATAAACGAAGAATGTAATCGGTTTCAGAACCTAGGAAATGATCCATTATTATTGTAATAAGAATGTAGTAAATACACTCATTTTGTTGTCTTTTCAATGGGATGAATGTATATTGACGAGTACCATGTAGCACCATATCTGTGGCTTGAAAGTACCCAAATTTGGGGGCGTCACCGGTTGGTATCAGAGCATTAGGTTATAAAACTTAAGGGGGGAAGAACCTTAGGCTAATAAACTCGTTAGTAGATGAGAAGTATAAGCGAATGAACTCTAGTAGAATAAGTTAACTAAGTATTGAGGAAACTCAGTACCGAATGATTTAAAAGATGGAAAATAACCCTAAATAAATTAAATGTGATTTGTGCTTATATTATTGTGTATTGTGTATTATATACTAATCAACATGTTATGTGTTATTATAGATGTCCATCGATAGCTACATGTATAGGGATATACACGTAGTGAGTGAAGAGTCGATAAATAGAGTAGAGCCATTACCAATGCAATATCGGCGATGGCGAGTGGTGATAATAGAAGAGTCCGAGCACGAGAAGGAATTTTCAAAGGAGGACTACTCGAGAGGGAGTTATGGGATTGGCATCATACCTAGATATGATGATTGATGTGGAGGAGGATATGGAGGTAACATCGGTTAATATAGTGGTACCTACACTAGAGCTAACACCTCCGAGATCTGATGAAGGCATTGTATCTATCGGTTGTGGCAATAGTAACGTAACCGGACAATATTGTGTAGAACCGGAAGGAGGAGATTAGTGATTCCCATGAGGCTAAAGGAGTCTGCAGAACCGATTCGAGATTGAGCATGATGAGAAAGTGCTCATGAAAGATAAGGCCACATGATATAAGAAGGAGGCCATGGAAGCTTCGTAGAGCACTAGGTGTTGGGAGAATGCATATTATGATTTAATGTTTTAATGTATATGATCATGATTATTTATAAAGTCCTTCAAGTAATATATGTACAAGGACTTAGTGATAGATCAAATTTGTTAGGTTGATCTAAGCTCTAAACGTATATCATTCTGTAATAGAATGTATAAATAGAAAGATCAAAGCTGTTAGGTTGATCTTGAGATGTAATAGATAGGCTTCGAAGAAATCGGAGTGTATAAATCTGATCAACATTGTTGAAGTCAAGCGCGCTTCAAAGATCGTAGAAGCTTGAAAAAATCGTGAGAGTGGTCCCAACATTTGCCGAGCCAACTCAATGATCATAGTGTGCTGAAGGAAACGTGGGGTTTATAAGTCAACGATCGTAGAGTGCTCTTGGAAACATAGAGTTTACGAATCAAGCAAGCAAAGATCGTAGTGTGCAAAGACATAAGATAAATCATAGTGCTCTTGGCTGACAGCATCAGACCAGGCACGAAGGCGACAAGTCACCAAGATCTAAATCGTAGAGTACCACGATTTGAATCGTAGAGTATCATCTATCTTGTGTCAGAAAACGTTGAGCCTCATGATTTGTGTGGAGATAGGTTCCAACATAAGAGGAATGGATTCTAAGCGTTGCGGTACTCACGGTCCCAAAAGTCGTAAGAAATATCCTTAGTATGCAAGAAAGAAGCGTATTGAAGAAGCTAAGGAAAGTACCATTGGTAAGGGAGAAAACACATTTTCAGGTGTTAGGTGAGAAAGCAAACTGCAGTGTCAGTGGGCTAGAATGCAGTTCAGAAGATGTGCAGAAATGTCTCCATCAAAGATCAAAAAAGTCAAACACATTTAATGCCTCAACGGAAGGATCCAACGGATAGTTTTCAAGATCACATATATGCAAATCAAGCAGATGAGAGTGAAGTAAGCAAGCACTGAAAAAACAACGTGAAAAACTCTCAAATCTCTACTCTACGATCTGAGAATTAGCAAAGCTTGCTCAGCTACTCAGTTCTTTCGAACAAGTGCTTAAACAACAACTGAGTAGCAACCATCAAGAACTCAACATCTATCAATCTACTGAAGAAGAGTACCAAGTCTGCTTAACTTGAAGAGTTCTAAGTGAACTGTAAGAGAGCCAAGTTTGATGGACTTGAAGAGTTCAAGAGTGAACTAAGAAGTTCCTAGATTGCTGGTCTAGAAGGAATTTGTGTGATTCAGAAGTTGTAAAAGACATCCTTAGTGGATTTCCTACTCGTTGAGTAGAAGAGTGGACTAGGAGCTTTAAGTGCTCTGAACCACTTAAAATGACTATGTCTTTTACGTTCATACTATAACTGCTATATCTGCCATAACTGCTATAACTGACTCACTCTCATAACTCCACTACTTTGCAAAAGAGATTAAAACAAACATAAATTCCGCTAAGTTTTAATCATCATTAACTAACAAGTTTAAAACGAAAAGATTTTTAAATATCTATTTAACCCTACCTTCTAGATAACTATTGTGCCTACTAGGAACTAACAATTGGTATCAGAGAAGGTTCTATTATATACAGCTTACAAGCTTTAGTAGATCCAATAGCGCACGTACCAAGTGAATCTAGGACTGGAGGAGGCAGCAAGCCACCAATGTACAACAAGGATAAATTTGCAAACTGGAAAGTCAGGATGCAAGCATACATGGACTCAATAGATGAAGATCTATTTGAGACAGTTCAAAATGGGCCCTATGTTCCAACAAAGCTTGCACCAACCACTGACGATCCAAACAGAATACAAATCAAGGTTAAAGAAGAGTGGACAGACAACGAGAAGAGAGCTGTCCAACTTGACAGAAAGGCCAAAAACATCCTGTTCCAATCCTTAGAAGACGATCTGTTCGAAAACGTTGTCAACAACAAAATAGCTAAGGAGGTTTGGGAAGCACTGTTGATCATGCACGAAGGAACTGAAGAAGTTGGAGAAAACAAACAATCACTCTCGATATAGCAGTATGAGATGTTTGCTCATGTTCAAGGAGAAAACGTGACTGCCACCTATGAGAGATTCAACGTTCTGCTCAACTCTCTACGAGCATATAGGAAGATCTATCCTAAAAAATATCTGATCATAAAGTTCATTAGAGCCCTACCGAGCAAGTGGGATGCCTAAACCACTGCTATAAGAGAGTCAAAGAATCTTCACGAGATGAAAGTTCAACAAATATATGGCAATCTCATGACATACGAACTGGAGCTGACTCAACGAGCTGAAACCCTATCAGAAGGAACAAGGAAGGATAAGGGTGTTGCTCTCAAGGCAACTGAAGGTGCATCAAAGGTCAACACTGAGATTAACTCCTATTATGATGAGGACAATGATGAAGACCTTGCTATGCTGGTGAAAAGATTAAGTAGGTTCATGCGTCAAGGCAAACCCAGCAAGCCAAAGAAGGTAAGCAATTAAAGCAGCCAGGAGCAAATGAATGATCTATGCTACAACTGTAAGATGCCTGGCCACTTCATTGCCAACTGCAACAAACCTCTAAGAGAAGAACTAAAGAAGACAACACATGCAAAGAAGGAATACAAAGGCAACAAAAGGCCTCAGAAGAGAGACAAAGGCCTGGTAGCTGGAGGATCGTGGAGTGATTTAGACAATGACTCCAATGCTGACTCCGGAGATGATGAAAAACCACAAATGGCTAATCTGTGCCTAATGGCCAAACATGCAAAGGACAAACAAAACCTCAACATACATGATGTAAGTCTCGATGAGGTATTTGACTTCAACTCACCTGATGTAGACATAAATGATTTAAGAACTGCTCTGCATGGCATAACCACTGATCTACATCAATACATGAAGTGGTTCAGAGTTTTGTCTAAGGATCATTCACTTCTTCAAGAGGAGAAGAAGAAAGTTCAAGAAGAGCTTGAAATAGCCCTTCTAAGTACTAATCTTCTCTCCAAGCTTGAGGCTGAGAATGAGACCTTAAAATGAACAAAACACACTCAATGCACAAAGAGAGTTTAATCTAACCTCTAAGATTGAGGATCTAGAAAAGACTATCTCTACATGGAACAAATCCTCATCATCCATGGACTCCCTGCTCTCTAGTCAGAGAAGTACATTAGACAGATTAGGCTTAGGCTTTTGGGAATCCATCTCAGAGCCATGTGTGGAAAAGATAAAGGAAACTAGCACTAGTAATGCCTCAAGTTTTAGTAGAAGCATTACCTTTGTGAAATCCTCACAGAAGGAAGAACAAGTTCAACCTTATTCTACTGTCTCCATTCACACTCAAAGGAGTAAAGGATCTCATGCTGGCCTGGGCTTCATAAAAGAGAAGAGTAACCTAACCTCTACTTACCAACCTCGAAGAATCGTAGAGTCAAGCAAGACCAACTCTATGAATCAACTAGGAAGGTACAGTAGAGGTAAGACACACTCATCACTATTTATGAAATCCAAGGACACGTGGAAGAATGAGAATCGGCTTAACAGAAGAACAACTAAAGAACCACACAAGTCCAAATGGAGGATGAATCATCATACACACACAGGCATGCATCATACTAGATGTTTTATATGCAATAAATATATCACGACAAGGTCTGCCAGTGTTATTATAATTCTATGTATGTAAGACCCAAGATTAAACAGATTTGGGTCCCCAAAGGCACTAACAAAGAAGGACCCATGTAAATACGGGTACCAAAATAAAGGTTAAATGTTGTGACAGGAAAAGAGCTCCACGATCACTACATGGTATCTGAACAATGGATGCTCAAGGCACATGACCGGGAACAAAGCCCTTCTATCTAACTACATAGAGAAGGAGGGTCCCTCAGTCATCTTTGGAGACAACGGCTCGGGCAAGACAAGAGGATATGGCTCTGCTGGCAATGGTGCAGTATCGTTCAGCAAAGTAGCATATGTGGAAGGTTTCCAACACAACCTTCTAAGCATCAGTCAACTCTGCGACAAAGGTCATCAAGTAACATTCCTCAACAACCTATGTCAAGTTAGAGATTTGAAGACATCTGCTGCAAAGAAAATTGGGACAAGAGAAGGAAATGTCTACACAGTGAATCTTGGTCAACTAAGCTCAGACGAGACAATATGTTTTCTAGAAAAAGCATATGAAGAAATGAGCTGACTATGGCACAGACAATTGTCTTACTTAAACTTCAAAAGCATGTCCAAACTGGCATCAAAAGATCTCGTTGCTGGCCTACCTAAGTTTAACTTTGTAAAAAGAAAGGCCATGCGATGCACATCGACTTGGAAAGCAAACCAGAAGCTCATTCAAGAGCAAAACTGCAAACTCTATCGACAAGCCCCTGCAGTTGCTTCACATGGATCTATTTGGGCCAATCCCAACAACTAGTCTTGGAGGAAAAAGATACTCTCTAGTTATAGTCGATGCGACTACACCAGATTCACATGGGTATTCTTCCTAACTTCAAAGGATGAAACAGAGCTCCCAATTAATCAAGATGTTCGGGACCGGGTGATGAATGAGAAAGGAGAGAAAATCAAGGCCATAAGGAGTGATCATGGCAGAGAATTTGACTTCTCAAAAATGGACCAGTTCTGCACAGACAATGGCATCAGTCATAACTTTTCAGCTCCACGAACTCCTCAACAAAATGGAGTAAATTTGAAAGAAAAACGAGAACCTTGATAGAAATTTGGAAGAACTCTACTAGTAGCAGCTCATCTGCCTGAATACTTTTGTGTAGAAGCTGTCAACAATGCATGCTACACTCAGAACAGATCACTAATACACTCTACGATCAAGAAGATGCCCTACGAACTGTGGAAAGGAAGAAAGCCAAGAGTCAGCTACTTTCATGTTTTCAGATGTGCATGCTACATTCTCAACAATGGAAAGCAGTACCTGACAAAATTTCAACCCAAGTTAGATGAAGGAATCTTTCTTGGATAAGCCACTGATAGTAAAGCCTACAGAGTGTTCAACAAGAAGACATTGAGTGTTGAGGTCTCAATTTATATCATCTTTGATGAAACAGACTTAGACAACACAGTGCTTCAAGACACTACGACCGATAATGCAGACACTACGAATGAAATCGTTGAGCCCAACACTACGATCGTAGTGCCAGATAGTGAAATCGTTGAGCAACAAAATGAGATCGTAGAGAGGTCTATGCAAGACAATGAACCTCCACACCAAGAAGAAGAAATAGATCTTGAAGACTTAAGACAAGAAGGCATCAGGACAGATGTCCCAACCGATAACAGATGGGCCAGAGATCACACTCAGGATCTAATCATTGGAGATCCAAGTGCTAGAGTCAAAACAAGAGCTGCCACTCAAAATGAATGCTTTTATCTAAGCTTTCTATCTCAAATAGAACCAAAGAAGATAGAGGATGCTATGGAAGACTCTAGTTGGATAGAAGCCATGCAGGAAGAACTCAACCAATTTGAACGAAGCAAAGTATGGAGATTGGTACCAAGACCAAAGAGTCATCCTGTCATTGGAACCAAGTGGGTCTTCAAAAACAAAATGGATGAAGATGGAGTTATAACCAGGAACAAGGTAAGATTAGTGGCAAAGGGCTACTCTCAAGAAGAAGACATTGACTACGATGAGACATTTGCACTGTTGCGGACTAGAAGCCATCGTAATCTTTCTTGCCTTTCTTTGCTCACATGAAGTTCAAAGTCTTTCAGATGGATGTCAAAAGTGCATTCCTAAATGGAGAACTCCAAGAAGAAGTCTATGTAGAGCAACCTCAAGGTTTCATCAATCCATCTCTTTCCAATTATGTTTATAGATTAGACAAAGCCTTATATGGTCTTAAACAAGCACCTAGAGCATGGTATGAAACACTAACTAACTTCTTAATTGAAAATGGGTTCACTAGAGGTAGAGTAGATACCACACTGTTTCTTAGAAAGCATAAAGACAAAGTCTTATTAGTTCAAATATATGTTGATGATATTATTTTTGGTTCTACTGATGAAAAGTTATGCAAGAGATTCTCTAAGGATGCAGAAAGCAAGTTTGAAATGAGCATGATGGGTGAAATTTGAATTTCTTCCTTGGACTGCAAGTAAAGCAGACTGATGAAGGAATTTTCATAAACCAAGCCAAGTACATCAAAGACTTACTCAAGAAGTATGGCATGGAATCAGCCTCTCCCATGAAAACACCAATTGCTCCTACAACCAAGCTTGACAAAGATGAAAAAGGTAAAAGTATTGATATAACTCAATACAGAGGTATGATAGGTTCTCTTTTATATCTAACTACCCGTAGACCAGACATAATGTTTGCAACATGCATATGTGCTAGATTTCAGGCTAACCCAAAAGAGTCACATTTATCTGCTGTAAAGAGGATCTTCAGGTATTTCAAGGGTACACCTTACTTGGGGCTTTGGTACCCCAAGAAATCCTCATTTGAACTAACAGGATACACATATGCTAATTTTATAGGATGCAAAATAGATAGAAAGAGTACCAGTGGCACCTATCAATTGCTAGGAAACAGACTTGTGTCTTGGTTTAGCAAAAAGCAAAACTCAGTGTCTACTTTGAATCGCGAAAGAATAAATACATTCTTCTTGGCAAATTTTGTTCTCAAATCCTATGGATGAAAAATCGACTAGTGACTATGGGTTTGATTTCAAATCTATTCCCATTCAACTTTGTGATAACACAAGTGCCATAGCAATAACTCATAATCACATTATGCATTCTAGAACTAAGCATATAGAGATAAGGTATCACTTCATTAGGGATCATGTGCAAAATGGAACTATATCTTTACAATATATCCCTACTGAAAATCAACTTGCTGATGTTTTTACAAAACCTCTAGATGAATCCAGATTTAATAAGTTAATAAGTGAGCTAGGCATGCTAAATCTACAACCATAAAATATATGCTCTAGATTGTGCTAACCATAACAGATACAAAGGCTAAACTCAAAATCGTAGACATGATCAAGGGAAGTCCACGATCGTAGAGTTGAAGAGACAAAACCACCTCAACGATCGTAGCAAAGACTCAACCATCGTAGTGCAGACTCAACGATGACAAAAGCCCCATCAACAAATCAAGAGTGCATCCTGTGATGATAAGCTTCAAAACACAACAATCCCTCTGATAAGCGCCTCAGGAACAAACCTAACCCTTGACTCACTCCAAGAGGTTGGCCCTTCCTGAGTTACCTTAAAAGAATGCTATGTCAAAAACTCATCACAAGGATCCGGTCAGACTCGACGATCGTAGATCAGACACACACGATTCTTTGAATGGACTCGATGATCGTAGATCGATTCTTGAGCGAGACTGGATTGACTCGACAAATACTAAACAGACTCAACGATCGTAGATCAGACTCGACAAATGCTGGACAGACTCGACGATCGTAGATCAGACTCGACAAATGCAAAGCACTCAACGATCATAAAACTACCCCAATGATCGTAGTCCTCCGTAAGGACACCTCAGCTCTGCAGGAGCCAATGACAAATTAGTACAATCCTTATCAGTCAAAATCATAGAGCCAAGCAAAACTCGACACCTGTCCCACTAAGCAAAAAGGAGAGAAGGAAGTTACATGTACTATTTGAAATCATATTTTTGAAATCAGAAGTTTAAAAGATCATCTCTCTCATCCTCTCTCAAAGCAGAAACCCTAAATCAGAAGAAAGTTCAGTCAAATCTCACTTCCAGCTAGAAAATCAATGGCGTCTTCCAGTGTTATCTCAGGCTACAGACTTTGTTTTGATGAGTTCAAAACTGCTCAACCCAAGTTCCACAAGACTCTGGCCTTACTGAAGAAGGCAGGTCTCAAAGAAGCCTTGAGCACAGACACATTGATCTATCCCATGTTAGTGAAAGAGTTCTACCGGAATGGTGTGTTTGAAAATGACACCATCACTAAAAGAGTAAGGGATGTGGAAATCAGACTGAAGGCCGAAGACATCAACCTCACCCTAGGTCTCAAAAATGAAGGGCATCCATTCTTAGATAGCGTAGACTTCCAAGAGGGACTTAAAAGAATGCATCACAAGAAACTCCCCTCTGTGAAAGGGTACAAGAAGAAGGAGTTCCCACAGAGGTATGAATTTCTAGACGATATAGTTGGGAAATGTATATGTTGCAAGAGCTCAGGTCATGACTCTGTGAATGAAGTTCAACTTAAGCTCATGACTGCCATGAGTTATGGAATACAACTCAACTATGGAGCCCTATTGCTCGATTGGATTGGTAAGTGGCTCGTCAACTCAAAGAAGTCAAAAAGCCCTCAGAAGATGCTATATGGGAGATTCATAAGTATCATTCTTCAATCAGCCCTAGGTGACAAAATTGGGGATGAAGAAGGAGAAGCTATCAACCCAAATAGACGAATGACCCAGAAATTGTTTGAAAATTGGAAGAGGAACCCAGCTGAGTATGTTCGAATGATGACCGAGTCCAGTGGAAGAATTGGGGATCTGAAGGACTCAGGCCTTCCAAGAAACATGTCTGTGGTTAGGGAAATCGAAGAAGAAGAAGAAACCAACAGAGGAGAACCCTCTGTCCTTACCAGAAAAAGCAAGGGCAAGAGGAAGCTAAAGGCTAGACTGGTAGAAGAGCCTCAAGGATCTACCACTGATATACCTATAGAGTCCTCTGATATAGAGACTCTGAGGATGCTAAGAAGAAAGCAGCAGCAAGATGAAGCAGATGAGGATCAAGCTACCATATCCCAGATCCTGAAGAAGAACAAAGTTGGTCATAAGTCCAAAAGGCCATCAGTCTCCTCAATCGTAGAGTCTCTACTGTTCGTAGAGACCAGACCAAGCATGACAGACAAGGAAGTAGAGCTGCTTCAAGCATAGTAGCTGTTGAACAGGACAACACTGAGGTTCAAGAAAGTCCTGAAGTTGTGGCTAAGCCTAGCAAATCAAGGAGAAAGCTGGTCAAGAAGTACATTCTTGAGAATGAAAAAGTGCTCAAGAAGGAAGACAAGAGCATGGTTGCCCGAAGAGGAT
This sequence comes from Panax quinquefolius, assembly GCA_020205615.1. NCBI lineage: Eukaryota > Viridiplantae > Streptophyta > Magnoliopsida > Apiales > Araliaceae > Panax > Panax quinquefolius. Next base: position 40,021,791 of record CM035151.1, on the reverse strand, counting down.
GATGCTCCGGTGAGGGGGAGATCCACGAGATTCTCATGATAGAATAATACACCACGGTGAGGGGATGCTTGAAGCTCGAGAGGATGCTCCAATTGAGGGGAGTTTATGAGCTTACAAGAAGATGATCAAGTTGAGGGGAGCCTCAAGATATCTCCATGGCGAAGAAGAGGTCCTGCCCGAAAATGAAGAGGAACCAAAGAAAAAATCATCAAGAGCCCATTGAGATAATGGAGTCCTCCAACGAAGACAGAGAAGAGAAAGAAGATGATGATGACCTTGAGATCAACGGTGTGTGGGCAGAGATGGGTATAGAAGCTATCTCTACAATCAGATGTTCTCATACCTACCCATGATGCCATATCATCAAGCCCAAATCCTAAACTCTTGGGATCACATGTTCTGGAGCTTCAAAGAGTATCCAACCATCTCAGTACTGGCTCATGGATTTCCAGGGAGATTCAACTTTGCCAAGAAATTGCTTACCAACAACTCTTCCTCAAAGGATAAACTTGAGGTACTGTCTATCCCAAACCTCTTCAGAGTTAATCACTTACCATCATCCTCATTTAGCTATTTTTATGAATTCCCACGATGGTTGGAAGTGATACTTCATCCACTAAACCAATTTCCAGTTGCAGAATCCCAAAATTGTATAACTAAGGAACCAAATGCAGTCAACTTCATATTGCTCCCACAAATCACCATCTCTACGATTCCTGACTCTAGCCCCATCGTAGAGTCCCACATAGAAATCGTAGAGCCACATATTCCAAACATAGAAACTCAGGTCCCTCCATCAGACATACCATCCTCCTCCTCCAATGACTATTTTAGTCTTGATCTTGCTCTCTACTCCTTGCAAGATCAATCCCAGAAAAGATATCCTCCATTCAACAATCCTCAAACCAATGATACTCTTCCAAATCTGCCCACAAAAGATGACTTGAATGAAGTGTCCAAGAACATGGTCAAGAACATTGAAGAAAGCCTGGACACTCACTCAGACCTCATTCATCTCCGGCTGAATCAAATGATCACTGCTGCAAATAATATCCCTGGCACTCTAAATGCTGAGCTTACAAAGAAGCTGAGGGAAATTATCCAAGAAATTCTTCAAAGCATGAAGGACAGAGATGAGATTCACTTCCAGATAGCCACCAAGCAAAGAGAGGTTGTTCTTGAAATGCAGAGAAATCAAGAAGTCCAAAATAAACTCATGCTGGAGAACATCATAAACCTGAAAGCTTCAGTCAAAGAATTCCAGAAAGCTTATGTGAATCAGGAACAACAGACTGACATTGTTCTCACTCCACTCCGAAATAAAGAAGCTAGATCTAAAATCCAGATCAAGGAAAGTCGAGAGGACATTGTTCATACACAAAGCCAACTAAACGAGCTTGTCCAAGGAATAAATCGACTTTCTGCAGACATTCGAACCCTTGATGCTGACATAAAGGGGGAGAATAAAGGGAAAGGAGTTCAAGGAGCACAGGGAGATTAGGGCAGAGGCAGAGGAGGTCAAGGAAACCAAGAAAGGGGAAGAGGACAATTTTCACGAAGCCCTTCTGCAAGACAATTCCACTAACAGACTCCACGATCAAGCAATCAGACTCAACGATCCGATCAACATGAAGTCTTGATGGCTCAAATTTTTTAAGAAATCAAGGGCCAACTACCGACTCACCAAATGTGACCACCACAGCCTAAGAATGCCAATTGAAGATCCAACATTCATGAATAGGCATGATCACAACCCGATAGTAAGTCCAAGTGAAATTTGGAAGAGTTAGCGGAAGGGATGAAGCTAGCGAGAAAAAGAAGGGCCGAGAGAGTATGCCAATCCTCCAAGGAAAAGGTCAAAGAAATAGAGATAAGTTGAAACTTTAAATTCTTATTGATGTAAAGCTAAACCGCAATATTTCTTGAACATCAATAAATTCATGCTTATTCTCTAGAAATTTCAATTTGCTCATTTGAAATACTAAGTCATGTTTAAATTTCCTACAAATGCATCTAGACACTAATAATCATGATAACAAATCTCCTTGGTTATGTCAACATCAAATAGGGGAGATTGTTGGGAGAATGCATATTATGATTTGATGTTTTAATGTATATGCTCATGATTATTTGTAAAGTCCTTCAAGTAATATATGTACAAGGACTTAGTGATAGATCAAATTTGTTAGGTTGATCTAAGCTCTAAACGTGTATCATTATGTAATAGAATGTATAGATAGAAAGATCACAGCTGTTAGGTTGATCTTGAGATGTAATAGATAGGCTTCAAAGAAATCGGAGTGTATAAATCTGATCAACATTGCAGAAGTCAAGGCAGAAACGTAGAGCTTCAAAGATCGTAGTGTGCCTGCCTTGAAGGGCCTCTTCGAAAATCGTAGAGTGGTCCCAACGTTTGTCGAGCCAACTCAACGATCGTAGTGTGCTGAAAGAAACGTGGAGTTTACAAGTCAACGATCGTAGAGTGCTCTCGAAAATGTAGAGTTTACGATTCAAGCAAGCAAAGATCGTAGTGTGCAAAGACTTAAGATAAATCGTAGTGCTCTCGGTGATGACAAAGATCGGACCGTGCACCAAGGGACAAGTCACCAAGATCTGAAGTCGTAGACCCACGATCCAGATCGTAGAGTATCATCTATCTTGTGTTAGAAAATGTCGAGCCTCATGATTTTTGTGGAGATAGGCTCCAACATAAGAGGAATGGATTCTAAACATTGCAGTACTCACCAGTCCCAAAGTCATAAGAAATATCATTAGTATGTAATAAAGAAGCGTATTAAAGAAGCTAAGGAAAGTACCATTGGTAAAGGGGAAAACACCTTTTCAGGTGTTAGGTTAGAAAGCAGTTTGCAGTGTTAGTGGGCTAGAATGCAGTTCAAAAAATGTGCAGAAATGTCTCCATCAAAGATCAGAAAAGTCAAACGCATTTAATGCCTCAACGGATGGATCCAACGGATAGTTTTCAAGATCACATATAAAAAAATCAAGCAAATGAGAGAGAAGCAAGCAAGCATTTAACAAACAACGTGAACAACTCTCAAAGCTCAACTCTACGATCTAAGAATTAGCAAACTTGCTCAACTACTCAGTTCTTTCGAACAAATGCTTAAACAGCAACTGAGTAGCAACCATCAAGAACTCAACATCTATCAATCAACTGAAGAAGAGTACCAAGTCTGCTGGACTTGAAGAGTTCTAAGTGAACTGTAAGAGAATCAAGTCTGCTGGACTTGAAGAGTTCAAGAGTGAACTAAGAAGTTCCTGCATCTGGCGGTCTAGAAGGAATCATGTGATTCGAGAAGTTGTAAAAGACATCCTAAGTGGATTTCCTACTCGTTGAGTAGAAGAGTGGACTAGGAGCTTTAAGTGCTCTGAACCACTTAAAACAACTGTGTCTTTTACGTTCATACTATAACTGCTATATCTTTCATAACTGCTATAACTGCCTCACTCTCATAACTCCATTACTTTGCAAAAGAGATTAAAACAAACATAAATTCCACTAAGTTTTAATCATCATTAACTAACAAGTTTAAAATGAAAAGATTTTTTAAATATCTATTCAACCCCCCTTCTAGATAACTATTGTGCCTACTAGGAACTAACATGTTGGTCTTTGAAGCATAAAATCCAAGACCTGATAGATAGTGGCGAGATCGTGGTGACAAAACCATAGAAGCCACATGTTCAAGATAACCCTTTACCTCAACACAATGAGGAGGGTGTTAGCATGATCAGTATGGGGAGTCGAGAAAGTTCCAAGTACCTCAAATACGTAGGTGATTCTCCCTAAACAAGCAAGGATAATTTTGATAAATTGGATTACTCAGAATGTAGGTTTCTAATAGAATGAGAAATGAAGTCTATCAAGGAACAGATTGGTTAACTAGCAGAAATGATGGTATATCAATACCAAATAACTCAATAGTTGATAACTCAAGTTAGCTAGAGGAGAATAACTCCTCCTACGCCAAAAATCCTTCTAACTACAAGGATGGATCATTATTGGTTCCATGAACATGAAACATGGGCAGATAAGGTTGTTAAGGAAGAAAGATTTTGAGCTCATAGAGAATTTTCCTTCAAAAGGAAGTTCACTCCTTTGAATTAGCCCATGGAAGAAATCCTCCAGATGTTGATCAATGAGGGAATTATGAGAGCCCCGAATCCGGGTCCCAAATCACCGCGGATCCGGTTCAATCATTCTATAACTATTGCGGAAGATATAAACATAAATTGTTTATACAATAAACTTTACACACTATTCCCCAAGGTTGAATAACCTTAACTTATACACGAATCTGCCTAACATATAACATTATTATCATACTATACTATTACATTTCTAGCTGCACATATTATCCCAAGCTGAACTTGGCTTTGTCCTTTCCTGTATCCGACGCATTCGTCTTAATCTGCAATGTTAATCATGATATAGCAAGGGTGAACAATAAGTTTGCCCATCAAGTGTAAGTTTATTTGAGGATATATCATGATTAAAAGAATTTGAATAATAGCTGGCTAACATTCAACAATATAATTATGAACTAGCATGAACAAACTTTCAAAGCTGAACGAACATTGAACATAAATAAATATATCTGAACCAGATGGTAATGAAGGTGATCAGCCTTTCATACCTGATGAATACATGCAGTATGCACAGAGTGCGATTTAATAATTCTTAGACATGGCAATCAACAAGGATTAACCACAAATATATTTGAATAAACAACTCAAAGTTGAGTTAAGGAAAACTTGCCTGAACCGTTGATTATCGCTATGCAATTTAATAAGCTTTGTTTGAAGACCTAATATTAATAATATTTATTTCTAAGTTAGAATAATATCATCACAATATTTAAAATAACCTAAACACATTATCACATAATCATATCTGTCTGTAACACACATAAGACTTAATCTCAAGTCAAACTTTTACAGTCTGAGTCGAGTTCGGTACAACTCTGACATCCCGACGGCCTAGTTGGACCATTATCGAGTTTAAGCTCAATTAAACTCTTCCTAACACTTAACAATTATCTTAGGTAATTATATTATCAGTCAAAATATTTTTCTTAAGCTCGTAATAATTTTCAAATAATTATTATCATTTATCATGATTTTTCAATCATCACTATTATATGATTTAAATACTTTAATCACATATATTAAAAGTTTCTTGAACATATACATCAAATACCAATCCAACAACCCAGATTTGGAATCCACCAAGCTAGATTCTAAATCCAGTATCTAGATGGCCAATCCAAAGAAACTAAAATCGCAATCCAAAGAACCGGATTTCAAATCCAAAGAACTAGATTGCAATCCAAAGAACCCGGATTCAACATATTTTCAATTCAAGAACTTCTTTTCAATCCAAAGAAGTCGGATTCATCGATTTTTCAATCCAAAGAAGAACCGGGATTTATAAATTATTAAATCCAACAAGCTAGATTCCATATCCTTTTCACGAAAACACCAAATCAGCTTATTATTTTTCTATCCTTTGTCCAAACATATATACATATATTTCATACACAGAAAGTATTTTTCCAAAATTTTTCAATTCTCTTTGATATTTTTCAAAAATCATTTTTAGTACGTAGCTTAAGAAATTAGCCCTATCATGCTCAACTCCAGAAATTCTCATCTTTTGACACAATTTTATACGTGTTAACGTGAGCCTCCCGTTTAAATTTTGTGGCCATCGGAGTTATAGAACTCCGGTTATAGCGATTTTTGTCTGAAAAACCCAAATATTGAAATGGTCATAACTTGGTCATTTTAAGTCGGAATGAGCTCATTTTTGGACAGGAGGTACTTAATACCATATATTTTCATGTCCCAAAAGGCCGAAATTTATTTCACAAATTAAACTGCCGAAACATCCCCTGAAAAGTTCTTGGCAGTAGCAATTTTGGAAAAACAAGTTTTTCGTACTTTGTTAAAAATAATCCATACGGAAATACTTACTCATGCACATTTATTTCCTTAACCCAATTATACTTGCTATAATTAGGTTATAAAATTAATTAATTGAGATGTATAAAATAAATCTCTTAGAATTAGTAAATTTATATACTAATATTCTCTCGTATCATAACCGTTAAGTTAATAAATTTTTTATTCCTAATATATAATTAGATTACATTAATTTCTTTTATTTGTTTATATTAATAAAAATATAAACCATCCCATAATATTCATATTCATTACTCACATAACTCACAAAAATATTTACCATAAGCTAGACATTTAATTCAATGTCTTATTAAAATCTCTTAATGCGGTTTGCTACAATCAATAAATCCTTTTCATATGGCTTGCCATATATATTAGTACATAACCTCTTTCAATTATTAAATCGTATAGATTTTCTTAAAAATTTTAAATAAACTATCTATTTCCACTCTAGGTTTTAAAATTTAACCTTTAATTTAATCATTTAAGATTTTCTAAATTTTTGGGTTGTCACAGGAATTGTCACAGAGCTACTACCCCCAGTGGACCCTCAGTCAAGGAAGTTCAACTTTTTCAAGATATGTCAATATCATTCCAACACTCCTGGGCACGATATAGATGAATGTTGGGAACTTCGTCATCTAATTCAGAACCTGATTGAAAGCGACGAACTGCTAAAAGCAAGTTAAGATATGGCCTTCCTGATGAAGAGGACATATTTCCTCCTCTAACATGGAATCTGAAGGAAATTATAAAAGTCATTTCCTGTGAGAAGGGCACAACTGTGATACCCTGACAATTTAAGGAACGGGGGACAAAGTAGGAAAGACTTCTTTGAAAGTGGCTGTACCAAAACCCTTGATGTTACCATTCAGGCCGCAGTATCCCTTCATCAACCTGAAAAGAGTCCCATGGAACTATGGGGAGAATGAGAGATCGACCTCAAATCATACGACGACTATATCAAAGGAAAACCCACTGTATATACCTCTGCGAGTGATAAAGCCAGTCATTAAAACCAAGGGGAGAGTGCTCGAAGAGAAAATTGAAGAATTCCTCAGCAAAATGGGGCATAATGAAGCCAAGATAGTGTAGAGATTAAGGGAGGAACCTCAACATATATCTATTCTGGACTTGGTATTGTCTTTTGAAGATCATTATAAACACTTAACACAAGTGCTGGAAGAAGCGCATTTTCCGAAGGTAGTGGATACAGAAAAGTTCCGTCACTTGATAGATCACATTTTCAACATCAATGTGATATCTTTCACCGATGACGACATACTAGTGGAAGGAACTGATCATTACAAGTCATTGCATATAACAGTGATATCCTCTGGGTATGTGATAGGAGGAGTATTGATAGATGGAGGATCTTCCTTGAATATCTGTCCCTACGACACTTTGGAAAGAATGAAGATCAGTCCAAATCGAATCCAAAGCAGCCACATAGTCATAAGAGCTTTTGACGGGTCTCGACGAAATGCTGTAGGAGAAATCAAACTTCCAGTGTAGATCGGTCCACATACCTTCTACATATCCTTTTAAGTGTTGAACATCACCATAGGATATAATTTGTTGTTGGGAAGATCGTGGATTCATATGGCATGAGCAGTTCCATCCGCCTTTCACCAACAAGTCAAATACATCATCAATGGCAATCTGGTCATCGTCAATGCCAAACCAGAATACCCAGTCTATGTACAAGGTGATATGCCTTTAATCAACCTCAACGAAGGAGTTGAGCCAGTCAGTTTTTAAGCCTTCGAAGTGAGAAACACTCACTCTCAACCTATCAGGGCCCCAACCTTGAAACCAAAAATTTCTTCCGAAGTGATGTTTGTTGGTAAAGAAATGATGTCTTTGGATTTTTGTCCATGCAAAGGGCTAGGAAAAAATCATCAAGGGATCAAACTTCTAAACCAAATATCTAGTTAGACAGGAAAAGCTGGATAAGGCTATGGATCCAATCACAAAACCCACACAAGCATCAGCCGGTTCAGACATCCGCCATTTTACTACTAGATCTCACGGAAGCAGGATTCGTGAAACCAACAAGGAAAATCCCTATGGCTGTATCAGGTATGCTGATTCCTAAGGTTAAACCGACTAGTGAAAAGGAAATCCGGACTCCTATTAAGGAAAATAAGAAAAAGAATGAAAGGTTTCTACAAGAAGTGCAAGACCGATTTGCAAAGATGTATTTTCTGGCACATATTGAGGGTATGAATGAGGATATCCCAGATGATGACTATTCAGAAGATCAAATCCCGATCCCTCGCATAAATAAGGCTAACGATAACCGTTCAAAGAAAAGTACCAACCCTGGTATAAGTTCAATCATGGTTTTTATCAAAGAGGAGGAGGATATCAATCACCCCTTCATCACAGCTGTCAACAAAGACCTAACCCTAGACAACTGGAGCATCACTCCATGCATCTTTTGAAAAGAGTAAAAGGGCAGAAAGTTCATCTGCCCTGAAGTGTAGATATTATATATTGCTTACTTTTGTTACATAGTACTAGCAGTTACTTTTGTCATGCTTTCATTAATGCTTGATATTATTAAGCAGTTTTATATAATAAGTGAAAGCATTTTGTTTTCAGGACTCCAAACCTGGATTTGTTTAGCCTTGCTGATGAATTTCCAAGTCTCAACAGTGACTACGACTTTGATGTAGAACTGGACTTTGACTTGATGAGAATTGATTAAGAGGAGATAGATAATTATGAGGTGCTTGAGGAGATAAAAGAATGGGTCAAAGACAAACCCAAACAAAACCTTGATCAAACCACCACAGTCAATATCGGAACCTCAGAAAATTCTAAAGAAATCCAAATAGGCAACAACCTTACCCTAAACCAAAGAATTAACTTGATTGAACTCCTAACTTAGTTCCAGGATGTATTTGCATGGAAAGATTAAGACATGGTCGGCTTGTCTACTAATATTGTCATTCACCGACTGCCCATTAAAGGGGGATTCAAGCCCGTCAAACAGAAAATTAGGAGACTAAATCCTGAATGGAGTCTAAAGGTCAATGAAGAAGCTGTCAAGCAATTCAAAGCAGGCATTATCATGGTATCAACCTACCCTGAATGGTTGTCCAATATAGTTCTTGTGCCTAAGCCCAGAAGGAAGGTACAAGTGTGCATGGACTATCGGGATTTGAATAAAGCCAGTTTCAAAGATGACTTCCCAGTATCTTTCATCCATATACTAATAGACAACACGATGCAGTATAACATGTACTCTTTTGTTAACTGTTTCACTGGGTATCACCAAATCATGGTTGCAGAAGAAGATAGAGAGAAAACAAACTTTATCACCCCTGGGAACCTTCTGCTACAGGCGATTGTCTTTCGGCCTTATCAATGCTGGGGCCACCTATCAACGAGCCATGATGGCTCTTTTCCATGACATGATGCACAAAGAGATAGAGGTTTATGTGGATGATATCATCGTTAAGTCCAGAAAGGAAGATGACCACGTCGACCATCTCAAAAAGCTATTCAATCGGCTTTGCAAATACAACTTGAAGACGAATCCAACCAAGTGTGCCTTCAGTGTCAAATCTGACAAATTATTGGGATCCCTGGTATGCAACAAGAGCATTGAGCTGAATCTCACCAAGATTAAAGACATCATTGAGATGCATGTACCCCAAACAGAAAAAGAGATACGGGGATTCCTTGGGAGAATTAATTTCATAAGTAGATTCATCTCCCAACTCACTACAACTTGTGAGCCCATATTCAAGTTATTAAGGAAAAATTCCTCTAGAAAATGAAATGAAGACTATCAAAAAGCCTTCCTCTCCATCAAGAAGCAACTGGTGGAAGCTCCTATTTTGGTATTGCCAAGAGATAAAGTTTCCTTGTTCATGTACATATCAGTCAATGCCAATGCTATGGGTTGTATGCTGGGGCAAAAAGATGATAGACGTAAGGAAAGAGTTATCTATTACCTCAACAAGAGATTCAGTAGCGGTGAGCAGAAATACACCTTGATTGAAAAGACCTATTGTGCTTTAGCGTGGGCCGCCATGATATTACAACATTATCTTCATGGGCACACAACCTATTTCATATCTCACATGGATCCTCTAAAATACATATTTAGCAAGCCCATTTTGAATTGTCGATTGTCTAAATGGTAATTGATCCTCTAGCAATTCGACATCATCTTCATGACGCAAAAGTTCATCAAAGGCCAAAGAATTGCAGATCAATTGGCCAAAGTTCCATCATGGAATTTTGAACCCTTAGAAACTTATTTTTTGGGTGATGGAATAATGACAATTCAGTAAAACCGTCGAGAAGATACCATCTAATTCTGGAAACTGTACTTCGACGGGGTTGTAAACATGGAAGATGCGGGAGCAGGAGCAATTCTTGTATCTATCACGGGCGAATAGTATCCCATATCCATCAAACTGCAGTTTGTTAACACCAACAATATAGCTGAGTATGAAGGCTGTATAATGGGATTGAAACTGGCCCAATCCATGGGTAGCCAACAATTATCAATTTTTGGAGATTTTGAGTTAGTCATCAAGCAAACCACCAGGGCATATCACACCAAAGAATTGCATTTGCTGCCCTATCATCGGCAGGTCATCAAGATGGCTATGGAGTTCAAAGAAATAGCCTTCATCCACATCCCTTAAAGTAGAAATGATTTTGCAGATGCATTAGCAACATTGGTCTCCTTGATCCACATATTAAATAGGAGAAAAATTCCTGATATCAAATTTGCAAGCTAGAAGGCACCAACATATGGGAATTACAGTGGAGAAGTATCAGATAAGCTGTCTCCCATAAAAAAGCTTTGGTATTAGGATATAAAAGAATATCTCCGAGATAGATCTATGCCCGCTGGGGCAAGTCATGCTGAAAGACAGCGAATCCATAAAATGGCTATGAAATTCTATCGAAGATACACTCTACAAAAGAGATGCTGGAACAGGCTTACTGAGGTGTCTTGACAAAGATCAAGCCAAAAGACTTATGGATGAAGTCTATGGTCGAGTCTGTGGTCCACATATGAGTGGTCCTTGACTTGCCAAGAAAATATTAAGAACATGGCATTACTGGATATCTCTCAAAGCCGACTGTGACGATCATGTCTGGAGATGTTATCAGTGCTAAGTCCATGGAAATGCCATCCACACTCCTTCAAATGAACTACATAATATGAGTTCACCATTACCCTTTTCCATGTGGGGGATGAACGTGATCTGTCCAATAGAGCCCAAAGTTAGCAATGGTCATCAGTTTATCTTTACCATGATCGACTACTTCACCAAATGGGTTGAAGTTTCCTCCCTTTCTAAAGTCAATAAGGATGTAATCATTAGTTTCATCAGAAATAATGTAATCTATCGATATGGACAACAGGAGGTGATCATATTAGACAATGCAAAAAATCTGAACAACTAGATAATGAAGGAATTATGCAAGTAAATTCCACATTAAACATCTCAATTTTGTCATTTATCATCCCAAGATGAATGGTACTGTTGAAGCGACCAACAAGAACATCAAGAAGATCATGCAAAAGATGTTAGCCAATCACAAAGAGTGACTTGACTTATTGCCTGTGACTCTGTTATACTATAGAACATCATTGCGCACTTCTATTGGGACTACCCCCTACTCATTGGTCTATGGCATGGAAGAAGTGCTCCTTATAGAAGTGGAAATGGAAACATTAAGAGTGTTGGTAGATGCTCAGATGGAAGAAGACCAATGGATGCAAGAGCGGTACCACCAACTCTCTCTGATAGATGTGAAAAGGGCGGCAGTCATCTTCCATGGTCAGCTATATCAACAAAGGATTGCTTGGTCCTACAACAAGAAGGTCCGGTTTAGGCAATTCAAAGAAAATGACTTGGTGCTGAAAAAGATCCTCAACAATTAAGATGAAGCCTGAGGAAAATTCGCCCCAAACTGGGAAGGCCCTTTCATTGTCAAAGAAGTGTTGACGGGAGGAGCCCTCAGACTACAAGAAATGGATGGGGAAGAATTCCCCCAGTTCATCAATTCAGACACCATGAAAAAGGTACTATGTCTGAATTACCTGTAAGCTAACATCTTGGTTCTGAAAAAAAGAAGAGAAATCAAGTCAATTCAGATTTTCACTACAAAACCTGAACTGCAGAAGACCTGATCTCCCCTCTACGAAAGTACGTAGGCAGCAAGCTATGGTGCGGTTAGACCAAACAGATATTTCCAAAATACTCCATTCCCTATACAAAACACCAATCTAAACCATTCAGGCCAAGACTGAACTACGTAAGACCTGATCTCCCCCTACAAAAGTACGTAGGTAGCCATTTATGGTACGGTCTAACCTTCAAAAGAAAAAGCCAAATCCCTTACCTTTACTCAAAAACCCAATTAAATACCAGTCTCAAGACACCAAACCTTACATAAAACCAAATTCTATAAAGCCTCCATAATTAACGAACCCTTCTAAGAGACCCTTCAATATCTCAATGTCAGTTCATCAAGAAAGAGTTAGTGATACATCAAGACAACCAGTCACAAAGAAAATGACAATCACCATGCAAAGATCGAAACATATACAAAAGGGAAATGAATCAAAATATATTTCCTTGGCATATAATACTGTTTAATATATACAATGTATCCTGTACATGAAAAAATGGCTAACCTAGTTCATGCAGAAAAATGAAAGCAAGTTTATAAACCTGCTGTCAAACGGGACATCAAATCCAACATTGCATCCCTCTCTGAAGATGGAGGTGCATCTCTAAGCTCACAGCCTATAGTCTCAATACGAGCTAAAAGATCTGCGACATTCTATAGAGTACTACCATGATCATCCATAAATGCACTCATATATGCGACAATGCCCTCCATATAGGATCTGAGAGTAGTACTATCAGCAACAGAAGCATCCCCGGTAGCTCAGGCCTCGTCCCGCTCAACAAAAGTAACGTCCCAACCAGATAGGGTCATCAACACCAATGCCCCAACTTGATCCCTCTTAAAGGTCATAAGCTATATCATCTGCTCTAAAGACTCTACAAAAGGTGGGGCAATAGCAGCTGAAGAGGTAGGAATGTCATTGACCAGAGCTGCAGTTAAACCAGCAAATAACTCATCCTCTATGGGAGAAATAGGATCCTCCATAGGCTCCTCCTCATCCGAATCAGTGCTAGGCTCTGAATTAACAACCATGGATGATGCAATGTCTGCCTCTAGCCATGCAGAATACTCTAAGGAACGACCCGGATGACTCGATGAAAAATCAGCCCTCTCCCGATGGGTCTAGTAATTATAAACTCTGGTTAGGTCATCCTCTGACAAAGATGAGGCTAATGACCATTGACCTGAAGCTTCATCAAAAGCATGGACATCCTAATACTGGTCAAACTATCCCATGACAACTAAAGGATGATATATAGTCACTCCTTTCAGACCAGCCAATGGCAAAAAGTCCATACCCACGACATGAGTAACAAAGCTATAAGGGGACCTGAATCCTGAGCAATGCAAGATGGAGAAAAGATCCTCAATCAAAGTCAGGAAGACAAACTAAGACGCAACATCTAGACAATCAGCTCATCGAAAAGAATAAGACATACATATCGCATGTGTCAAGCAATATCCGTGATGTCTAAAAATGCTGATCGGTCTCAAATGAATCATAAACCAGATGTATATTAACACAACACTACCTCGAAAGAACTTAGTGGGATGGGTATAGAAGAATGTGGCTGATATGAAGGTCTCCGCTAATATCATAGGTAGGATGGTTCAACTCTCCCTAAGGTCACTAACTACTATGGTAAGGCTAATATCCAGATGGTCCATATACAACGACATATATAAATAAGCCACGACACACATCAATAAAATGTCTACTTGGGCAGCCCGCCACTCATCCTCAGAAGTGGACAAATCTACTGAGTGTAGTAAATAGCTGTCTAGCGATCCAAAATGGTCGATCAAGAAATCCAGGGATACCACATGCCCTGAGGTAATCTCATCCAAGACAATAGTGCGTCACAAACCGATCAAAGTCATGAACTTCTGCCTCAACTCTCCAATAGCTACCCTAGCACAAGGCTGATCCAACAAAAAGTTTGTGATGAACACATACTCCTCTAATGTAGGAGTCAACTTATAGGTTCCAAACCTGAAAACATTTATCTCAAGGATCCATCATGAGATCATACACTCCACAAAGCCCGCTGGTACCTGGAAGGTCAGCAGGGCCATGGAATATCCTAGCATACGATTAACTGCCACTCGATCTAAATGTGGCAGACTATCATGCAATGTCCTCAAAGATGAAGCTATCAAAGTAGGAGGACTATGCTCAATACGAGTAGCAATGGATGAAGACATCTGTAGAATCGTATCATGAGACTATCCAGGGGTTAATACTAAACTCATCAATATAAATGCATATCCATGACATATAATGCATGCATCATGATAAATGACAATATGAAGAAAGAAATAGAAAACATTATACATACATTCCAAAATACATCATCATCTCAATAAAGATTAAGTACATCATCTCTGTTTTCAACTAAAAGTAAAAAGTACAGGGAAATGGGGCACAACCGCCCAATATCTAACAGAGGCCTATTAAAAGAGATAACAAGCCTATCAAAAGAAATCTATGATATCTACATTTAGCCGATCAACCTATTATAACCCCTCCTGAGTCACCGTATCTTTGCTAGAGGGAACATCAGGTCGATACAGCGGGGGATCTGCTCCAGTAAAACTATCAGAATATAGGCCACTTGAAAGGCCAGTGCCAAAGTTGGATGGATCAAAAGAATCTTCCTCCGAAGGATCTCTACCCAGATGCCGAATGAAAAAATGCACCCTATCCAACCGCTGGGTTAAGCTAACAATCTACTCCAAATGAGTGGGCTCTCTAACACAGGTGATCCAGTCTGTTATCATAACGGACACGGGAACCATATCCGCCATGAACTGAGTGGCACATGTCTGAGCTCTAATATCCACCAATGATAGAAGGCATCTTGAGTGTAAGGACCCTTTGATAAAGTAAAGCCATCTAAGCCCACCAGGGGAATCTCAGTGACTATCTGAGATAAAGACTAGTGGCATCTATCAGGAGGAAGATATGGAATACGAATCTCCCTTGTAGTGCTCCTAATAGCACACTCACCCAAGTAGAGCTCCCAGTCTCCCTTTGTCAAGAAAGGGATCCGACGAGTGGATAAGACATACTCTAAGTCAGTCAAAAAACCATCCTCGAAGCTAACTATCAGATGATCGGGGGTATAAGGAACCCATGTGATGATATCGGCGATCAACAACTCCAACTACAAGCGAGAATGGGTAAACCCCTCTGCCATAGGGACCTCGACCAAGGTGGAATAAATCTAGTACCGTCCCCGCGGATAGGTCTCCAGACCTAAGGTAGTAACTAGGTTTATGCAAGGGAGCCTTTTATATGCCCAAAACTGTAAATGCAAAGATCAAATATCCTCAGTCATGAAGATTGACAACCCGAGCGAGGGAAATTAAAAGATAAAGAGAAACTATTCACCATCAGAAATGGGTAAAAGCCTAGTCAAGCCTCTGTCATGCCCTCTGAGCGTAGACACATCCCTCGAAGGAAATAAGTGAAGGTGAATGAGCCCCAATTAAAATCTCTGATGCGGTCCACATCACGAGTGACACTGATCAAAGAAAAAGAGACAGTTGAGGAGTTGTCTGCTAGGAAACAATCCCTGATGATATCCAAAAATAGTTACCGAAGGATGCGATCTCTATCCCACTGATCAGCAGGCAGAGGCTCAGACAAAGCGCCATTCATAACATCAATGATCAAAGGGCTAGAACGGATAGCCCGACCCTTGAGGGCCGAAGAAGGAACTCCTAAGAGGGATCGAACTGCAACCGGGGAAATATTGGCCACCAAAGGCACATACTCTTTTGTAAACTCCATCCCCGTGATGAACTACCAATCTATTAGTGTCATCATCACCTCACTTTCTAATAAATGGAGAGACTGAGTATGGTGAAACTAGCACTCGAGATAAAGCCTTCAGATAAACCCAGGGGCAATGACGGGAAATACTGGAAACGAAGGTCTCAAAACTGTAAGAGTGGCCTGGTACTCCGGATGAAGGGTTCGGTATAAAGAATGAATGGTAAACCAGTTCCTCCTGGGCTGAGTGAAGCCGAGAACCTGCATCAAGTTCAAGATCAAGATCAAACCCTTGGCCCAAAAGTGGGAAAAGAAGAAAGATAAAAATGTAAACAACTATTACCTCATTCGCATGAAGATAGATCGATGGATGACATCTCAAATCATCCAGAAGATCTGAAATAGTCACGATAATAGTTGGAAGCTCCCGACGAGAAATGGATGCAGAAGGAGCTGAGTCCTTAATAGGAACATCATCTTCCTCGTCTATAGCCTCCGTCCTATCCACATGAATGGGACGAATCACTGACTCGGTTAACCAGTGAGGCTACCAGGCCGGACGAGGCACATGGACATTAAAAGCCCTCCTCCTTAAACTTGAAGAAACCCGACGAGAACTACTCAGCCTATCTGAGTTCATAACCTAAACAAAATCTCCTAATCACCTTAAAAAGGGTGAGGGACGTTTCAAAATTAAAGCAATTAAATTCAAATCATTACATTATATATAGCCTATGTGAACACATACATTAGTTTAACATACTTCCCTAGTAGAGTTAAAATTGCATGAATATTAAATGCCCATACTCTTAAAAAAATTTCACCAAAGTCTCCTTTATAAAATGGACTATCCGCATGGACATAGGCATAACTAGGTGTCCATTCTGTAGCACACCAACCCAAAATTATGAGCATTTCATATGTATGAAAATTATTAAATTAAACTCACCATGGAAACATAATTACCATGTGTATTCTATTTAAAAATCTATTCTCATTTACCCTTAAATATAATGACTAAACCGATCAAAAAAGGGTGCAAATTGACTGTCTAAAAATGAAAATTTTTCATCTCGAAATGTTCAATATGGTAATATACACGTATTTACCAGGTCCATTCATTTTTATTAAGTCATCTTTGAATACATATTTGATACATTTCATTTAAACTCATACTACATTTACAGATCTATGTTGATGATATCATTTTTGGTTCTACTAACATTTCTATGTGCAATGATTTTTCTGGAAGCATGAGTAAGGAATTTGAAATGAGCATGATGGGAAAATTACATTTCTTCTTAGGATTGCAAATCAAGAAAGGAGAAAAAGGTTTTCATATATCTCAATATAAATATTGCAAAGAAATGATTAAAAAGTTTGGACTAGAATCTGTAAAACCTTTTAATACTCCTGTGTCAACCACTGATAAATTAACTGATGATGAAAATGGAAAAAGTGTTGACACAAAGAAGTATAGAGGAATGATTGGCAGTCTTCTATACATCACAACTAGTAAACCTGACATTAGTGTCTGTAAATGTGCCATGTTTCAATCAAACTCTAAGAAATCACATTTGGTTGCTATAAAAGAATATTTTTTTATCTTAAAGGAAGTACAGACATAGGTCTATGGTATCCTAAAGGTCAACCATTTGATCTTATTTACTTTTCAGACTCTGACTATGGCGATCATCATGTTGATTGAAAAAGTTTAAGTGGCACGTGTCAGTTTCTAGGTGGGTGTTTAGTTTCTTGGTTTTCTAAGAAACAAAACTCAGTATCAATCTCAACTACCGAAGCAGAATATATAGATGTTGCACGATGTTATGCACATATATTATGGATGAAACAAAGCCTGTCTGATTATAATAAAAAGTTTAATTGTGTCTCAATCTTATGTGATAATCCAGTGCTATAATTTTGAGTAAAAATACTGTATTACATTCTAGATCAAAATATATAGATGTCAAACATCATTTTCTACGTGATCATGTAAACAACAACATTATCAAGTTAGAACATATCGACAAAAAATTAAATATTGCTGATATATTTACTAAACCTTTAAGTTCTTATAGATTTTGTAAATTACGTTTGGATTTAGGAATGTTAGATATTTCATCATAATTATTATCGCATTTAGATATTACATGTTAGATGCCTAAAATAGTTTGACTCAACTTTCCCTTAAAAATCAAAGCAATCTATTGAGTCAAATAGAGTCTCTACAATTATATGTGCATCACCTCAGAGACATGCTATGTGACAACCCGAATTTTCAAAAATTTTTAAAATAAGAATTTAATAAATAAAATTCTTATTATAAGATGTTTTAAGTATGAGTATGTGTATGTATGTGTTATATATTTTGAATTATGTGATTTGCTGTGAAGAAATTAAATATATACGAGATTTAATAATTGGTTAAACTATTAAAGAAAGTGAAGAGAATTAGTTATGTAAAGGAATATAGTGGAAAAATGAACTAACTGAAGAAATATTGGTTAATTTAAATAGAGTTAAGAATTATATTATGAAATAATATAATTTGATTATATGATAAGTAGGTTTTATACCTACTTATTGGTTACCAACTCACTGAAATTTTGCTAAACTCAAGTATTTCTGGTATGTTTTTATTTCTTTTTGTGTTTGTTTTGCAGTGTGCATAGTTGAAACTCCTAAGGCATGGTATGGCATGGAAATGGAAATGGCAAGAAAAGGCATGGTGGGCTTATGCAAAAATGAAGATAGTAGCTAGAATCAAGCAGGTGAGGAGGGCATCTACAAGATCTTTGAAATGGTTACATGAAGAAGAAAAAAGTGAAGAAAAGAAGAATTAGCAAGCAACAAAGCAAAGAAAGCACCAAAGAAGATGCTGAGAATCTAGCACCAACACGACCATTGCCTTATAGGCCTTATATAGATTGTATGGCGTGTCGCCATATAAGCATACCATACGTGAGACAAGGCCAAAGCCCACACCTATTATACACAAAGACTTGGCACGCCTACGCCAAGAACACGGCAGCAGCTGTGACACCCCCAAATCTGGGTACTTCAATTCCCACATGATTTGGTGTTCACTATACAAACATCATATGTCTATCTACCCATAATAAATGAAACCATAAAATAGATAGAAATAAATTCTCTCCTTAAGGAGTTATAACATCTGAAATTAAATACATCAATTCCAGGTCATACTAACCTTAAATCTCAAATGCGGAAATATTAACAAATATTAAGTCTTACACAATTTAAACATAAGTCTAAAACATAACATAACAAATAAACAACAAGTCTTCATCACTTGTTAATCTTGCCCTTGCCTTTGCTAGTAGAAGGCTCGTTGGACCTTTCGTTCTTAACTGCAAAGTTATTATTACGTAAGAGTGAGCACGATTGCCCACAATTATAATAATGTAACAACAATATAATAACATGCGAGTGAATCAAAGACTTCTGAAATAAGAAACTTGACTTTTGAATCAAGAATGAATAACAAGAATCAAAAGAACTTCTGAGGGTCTTAAGACCTTGAACTATGTCCTAGGTTATCAAGTGTTATACCTGAAACTTTTAACAGTCATAAGACTATGGACTCTTCTACTCGTAGGGGGATCAACCCTTAGTACCATACTGTGCACAATATCTTAACGCTAATGCATAAGTAATCCCCTATAACTGGGTTGTTCGTCTCAGTTTGACATTAGAGTCCGCACCAAATGAAGTTTGGTTTGGATAAATTCAACAAGGGTTCTAAAATTTAGAACCATCATCAACTATGAAATAGTCGAATCAATAAGGGTTCTCTAGTCTTACAAGGTTCAACAATAAATGATATTCAATTGAATAAAAATTCTCAAAAGATATAAAATTGAAATAAGTATTATATGACTGAATTGATGTTTTAAAAGAATTATAGCATCTAATATGAAGTCTTGAACTTGAATAATTAAGAACAAGAGCTTACTCGATATAAAATACAATTCTAAGACTTGATCAATGAGTAATTTAGAATTTAAGGAACGGGCTTAACAAAAATAATTTAGAAATAGAATATTTGCTCAATATAAAAGTAAGGTTTAGAAACTTGCCTCTTGCACAAGCTACGATTAATTCATGTTCTTTATTAAATCCTACATATCAATACATTCACAATACCCATTAATCAATAGTTCAATATACCTATCGAATCCCAACATTGGTCTTTGAATATGTTATTGGACTTTTAAGTCTGACTAATTAATCACATAATGTAAGTTAATTAGCATATTATTATATGTTTAACATGTCTTAATGTTTATTACATTAGGTTTTAAAAACACATTTTTAAAACTTGAACACTTAGAAAAATTTCTGAAATTCAGCAGGTAGGGCGCGCTACATTTGTTCTCTGCACGACGCAGGCGCGCTCCATTTGTTTTTAAAGCGGTAGGCGTATGCACATTTGCAGCGTGAAGCACTCCATTCATTCGTTGGAGGCGGCGCGTAGTGCTTACTGTTACGAGACCAGATTCTGCGATTCATGAAGAACACATGTAATGTAACATTGAATAAATCCCAAATTAAGCTAACACGATGAATTTTAATGCTACCCATGAATTATATGTGAGACCCCAGATTTTATGAATAAATATATAATTTTCTCGAAATATATTTTTGAATATTATGGTGTGGATTTGATATAATGTTATAGTTGTGGATAGTATTTACAAATTTTGCAAAGTAAGCAATTGGTTATATAATATTCGATTGGTCGGAGAATATTCGTTTTAACAGGAAATATTGTACAACGACACAATAATTGGTGGACCCCACAACGAAAGTATTGTCGTAGTTAGAAAACGACAAAATTATCTTTCTATAAAAATAATGGTGGAGGTGTGAACTACCCGGTAGTAAAAGTACAGTTGTAAAACCCCAACTTTTTATAAATAAAGATTTAATTTCTCTAATTATTATTTTGAAATAGTAAGGGGTTGATTTGGATTAATGTGGTTAGTTATGGGTAAAATGCGCAAATATTTCAAATAAGCAAGTGGTTATAAAATATTCATTGTTGTCGGGGAATATTCGTTTGGTCGTGGAATATTCTTACTGTCGGGGAATATTCGTAAGACAGCGCAGCCTTGTGTGGGTCCCATAACGGAAAGCGATTGGATGAAGAAAATGACAAGTATAAGTTATTTATATTAACTGGCGTAGTTATTACCAGATTATCTTGTTGGAATACCGGTGGTTAAAACACACGATAATATGCGTTGTTGACAAGTAGTAGCACTCAGTATTGCACTAATTATTGATTCTTACATAAAGAAGGCACTTTGCTTCAATAATTGTTACAAAGAATTACTATTCAATATTTTATTTCATTGATTCAATAATTGCTACGTTGATATTTTATATTACTTTGTTGTTTTAATAATTGTCACTACACGATTTTTCATTATCGGAGAAATAATTCATATTATCCTAATAATATTATTAGATAACATTATTGTCAATGTCTAGAAAGTTACATCTAAGGAGAGGTTTGGTCACCTAATTGCGGCCAAGATGAGAGAAATCCTTATTGAAAGCCCCCTCTTTCTGGGAATAGCACGTTATCAATATTGTGATTCTATAATATTATTTGTGAATAATTATTTATTGATTTATATGATAAGAAAAATATTCATTTTATGTGGATATAGATTGAGAAAATTTTTAAAGTGACAATTGTTAAAAATTGATATTTTATCTTTTCTGATAAAATAATATTTTATTATATTATATTATAATGATGATATTTTTACAATGAATGTGGGATATATGAGTATATGAGGAGGAAGAGTATTTTTGTTGCATTAAATGATTAACACATGTTTTGTGTGTCGGTGGATCCTATTTCTTGACTGAAATTTGATTATAGCATGTAAAATCGCCCGTTTGTGGATTTCAGTCAATTTTTGTTTGGAATTTGGAAAAACATAAACTTACAAAGTTGTAGATAATGGAATTTCCTATGGATAAGACATAAGGTTCGAATTTTTCTGACAAAAGGGCTATTTATTATGAATTATTGAAGTTCTGAAGTTTCGAAATAATTGATTTTTGGAAGTTTTAATTATGTTTATTAAGAAAAACGTTTTTAACAAGTTGGTGGGCCCCACTGGTTGTTTAAATGTGCTGAATTCAGTTTGTCTTCAGTGGGCGTGAAATTTTTTTATTTATATTAATATTTTATTAAATTTTCTACTTTGGTGTTCTAAGCATTTTTCTATAAATAGGGTGCTTAGGTTAGAATTGAAAATCACACCAGAAACTAAAGTTTTTCTCTCTTTTTCTCTCTATATTATCGAGCGTATTCTTGTGAGTATTTTGGTACTTTGAGTATTGCTATACGGTGCAAGTTCTCTTCAGCACTATATCCAGTATTCCAGTCAAAAGTACTGTCTTTTTGAGGTAAGGGATATTATTTTTTTTAAAATGATATTATTTCTTTCAATATCATTATGCCGGAATATTGGGAGTATTTTTCTTGTGAAATTCTTGTCTTTTAGTGTCGGGGTTACTATTCACGTATACGGCACTATTCACGAATACGACACTATTCACAGAAAAATTAAATTTTTGTTTTTCGTACAAAATATCTATTATGGATACTAGCTTTGATTGTAT
This sequence comes from Panax quinquefolius, assembly GCA_020205615.1. Classification (NCBI taxonomy): domain Eukaryota; kingdom Viridiplantae; phylum Streptophyta; class Magnoliopsida; order Apiales; family Araliaceae; genus Panax; species Panax quinquefolius. Next base: position 39,999,182 of record CM035151.1, on the reverse strand, counting down.
CCATATTTTGATTATTCTTTAATTTTACTCCACTATGATTATTTATGAGGTATTTTTGGACATGGAATAGCTGAAATACGAATCCTTAATATTTATTCTTTTGTTTCACTGGATTCGTTTTCTTTAAAATATATTTTTCATCATCCTCAGTCCTAAATGATGATATAACTGAATATCTTTGGCCTGTAGTGTAAAGATGAATGATTTTCTGATGAATATCTTTGGCCCGTAGTGCAAAGATGAACATGTGTTTAGATGAACATGACCAACTGATGAATATCTTTGGCCTGTAGTGCAAAGATGAATATTTGATTCAAGATGTATATTGATTGATGCTACAGGGATAAAATATCGATGATGGACTTTTAAATTCATAGATGATAGTAGATTTCATTCTCTACTTAACTCTTCTAATGAATTATTGTTTTCGCTGTAGTTGTTGATCTAAAACTTGTTGTCTATTGTATTCTATCAGATTTTTTCCCTGTTGAAGACTAAGGATAATTTGTTGTACATTATCTTAGTTATAATATTCTTTACTGGGCTAGTTGAGCTCACCCTTTTCCTTTTTGTTCCATTTTTCTTCTCAGGAGACGAAAATATAGCGGGAACTAGTCGGGGTGAGGAGTAATGGTTCAAGACAGTTGTTTTAGTAGTCCTCACTATTTTGTAAAATAGTGTATCAATAATTGTATTGAGGACTTATTTGAGTGTGAATATTGTCTAGAAGACAATATTTGTATTTAAACTCACAGTTTATGTGTTGTCGTATTTTGCACGACAATTGTATTAATGAAGTTGTAGTTGTTTCTGTACCATGTCTTTGGCGACTCAAAATGGGTGATGTATACCTATTTTGGGGGCGTCACAACCGTAATACGCGTGGTTGCATAGTAGCACACGGTATTGATTATTGATACTTATGTGAGAAGTCACTCAGTTATACTCAATTATTGCTACAGTAATTGCTGCATCATATCTCTCATATTATTGATTCAATTATTGTTATATATAGTATCATCTGCATAATATGATATATTATTAAATCAATAATTGAGATGGCAAAGTTATTCATATTATTATTTACAATATTGACAATGTCTAGAAGTTCTGTCAAGGAGAGGTTTAGTCACCTAATTGCGCCGCCAATAAGGAGAAATCCTTATCTAAAGCCCCTCTTTCCTCGAGAACGACCTGGTTGTTAAATATTGTGAATTATAATATTAATGATGAATAAGTTCATGTTGATTAAAGATGAATTTTATAGTTCGTTTGTGTTGGACTTATTTGGGTTAGTATAATTGATGTCTGGAGGTTATATTGTTCAATCGGGTATTCGGGGCACTTTTCGTGTCAGAGTACTATTCACGAGTTACTATTCATGAGTTACTATTCACGAGTTACTATTCACGAGTTACTATTCACCCGTAAGATATATTTCTTTTCGGTCTAAATCATTTTTGGATACAATATTATTCCATGAGGAGATGTGCTAATTTTTTCGAATAGTTGGTTGAAGATATAATAGTAAATCAATATGGACCATTTGGTGGTGGAAAGTTATAATAGTGAATCAATATTGATCATTTGGTTTAAAGTTTTAATAGTAAATCAAGATGGACCGTTGCTTTAAGTTTTAATAGTAAACCAATATGGACCGTCTGCTTAAAAAGTAAATCAATCTGGACCGCTCATGAATTAGTTACTATTCACCCATTCTCCTATAAAAAGAAGCTCATTCCTTCATTATTTCTTACGAATTCACCAAAACTCTAGAGAGAGAAACTATAGAGAAAGAAGAAAAGTATTCTGCTACTTCACTACTTCAATATCCAATTTCTTCTAAGGTAGGGGATATTATTTGTTGTACTCGTAAGGGGTATTCTTTCTTTCTTATTCATGAAGAGAACTTCTGTTATTCCATTCTTTATTATTCTGTTGGAATAACCTGTATACGCGTGATACCCTATACTTGGTGAAATTCCTCTGTTATTCCATTCGTATTATTCTATTGGAATAAGTTGTTTATGCGAAGTACCGCATATATGGTGAAATTCTTCTAATATTCCGTTCTTTATTATTCGTTTAATATCCTCATGCGTGCATTTACGCCTGGACACTGGTTCCATTATTTATTATTCTATCGGAATATCCCATCGTGCGTTCTTCTGCCGGACCGGTTCCATTATTTATTACTCGTCGAAATATCCTATTTGTGCGTTACTGTTGGGACCGGTTCCATTATTTATTATTCTATTGGGAATAACCTCGCTTGGCAGTCTATATCGCATCGCACGGTGAATCCTTCATTATTCCATTCTTTATTATTCATTGGAATAACTTTTTGTTTATATGGATTACCACATGCATGGTGAATGATCCTGTATTCATTCTTTATTAAATTGTGGAAAAGATCTCAGATATCGTGGATTACCGCATGGCGGTGAAAATCCATTTGCAGTTTCATATATTATATTATACTCAGTTGGTTAAAGCTTTGGCTTTTATACTCCATAAAATTAGTGGAATATCCTTGATATTTGCGCTTCATCCAGTATCTTTTCATGGAAATATTCTTCTGAGCATTCTTGAATTTTACTGCACAAAGCAGTATCATGTTGACAATTTGGACGTTATTGAGTTAAGGATAAATTAACTTATAAATCTTTAAAATTTATCCTTGAACCTGTTTTATTGAATTGTCATCATCCTCATGCTTATATTATGTTGAAAGTCATCTTTGGCTTACGTGCATAGATGAACTTGGTATTATTATGACCGGGGATTATTCAGTATAATCATGACCGTAATGTGACGAATGATGTGGTAAAAATCCTCATTGGCATGTAGTTCATTGGTGGACAGTTGTTGGTATGATTATGACCAGGGATTATTTGGTATAGTCATGACCATTGATGATTATATGAATATCCTTGGTCGTGGAGCAGGGATGATTCGATTTTATTTATTAAGCTGAGTCTCAGCAATAAAGTTGATGAAAAACTTTTTAAATCATAGAAGATAGTAGATTTTATACCTTACTTGACTCTTCTAATGGATTGCTTGTTCCGCTGCAGTTAAACTTGATATTTATTATATTTTATCAGTTTAACACCGTTGAAGGCTAATGATAATTTATTCTACATTATCTTAGTCATAATATTTCTTACTGGGCTAGTTGAGCTCACCCTTTCTTTCACTGTTCTCTTCAGGAAATGAGAACGTAACTGGGACTAGTCGGGGAACAGAGTGATGGTCCTAGATGGTGCATTAGTAGTCCTCACTATTCTGTGAAATAGTGTGATAATAAATGTAATGAGGACTCCATTGAGTATGGATATTGTCTAGATGACAATATTTGTATTAAAACTCACAGCCTATATTTTGTCGTATTTTACACAACTGTAGTATAATTAAGTTGCATTTGTATTCAGTACCTTGTATCTGGCGACCCAAGATGGGTGATGTATACCTGTTTTGGGGGCGTCACATTATAGACTTTACAAAAACATCACATAAAGTCTTTAGCATGATTCTAACACTTTAATTCACATAATAACACAATTTACAACATTTAATTTCACTGTTTTTCATATTTTGTAAAGTTTTGAAGAAAAACATGAATTTTAACATTACAGATTCGTTAATTCACCGAATCCATCCATTTAAATTCTATTTTGTTCGTTTCAATATACATAAGCATATACGAGTGTAAATTTTTGATACAACTTATGATTAAAGCATTTAATTTGTACGTAAGGGCCATATGACCATATATACAACATTTATACTCTGTAACTTCCAAATAAATATCCAATTACTATATATTTATATGGATTTAATATTATGAAAACATACATAAATGGTAGAAAACATGTTATGATTATATATTATCATGTGTATATACATAAATTACCAATTCATGCATTGATCACTATATTTTTGTGTTACAGAGAACTCAAAATACATATTAATGGAAAACTCTGATTTTAGCATGATTACACGAAATCAATTACTTTAAACACATGAATATATGATATACAGTTATTATAAACATAAATTAACCTATACATCACATCCTATACTCATCAATTTGTAACTTTCTTCAATCACAGAGGACTTAGAAATAGTTTTTCATAGAAAATAATAACAACGTAATTTTCAAATTGGGTTGGAGAGATTACATGGTACAGAAACAACTACAACTTCATTAATACAATTGTTGTGCAAAATACGACAACACATAAACTGTGAGTTTAAATACAAATATTGTCTTCTAGACAATATTCACACTCAAATAAGTCGTCATTACAATTATTGATACACTATTTTACAAAATAGTGAGGACTACTAAAACAACTGTCTTGAACCATTACTCCTCACCCCGACTAGTTCCTGCTATATTCTCGTCTCCTGAGAGGAAAAATGGAACAAAAAGGAAAAGGGTGAGCTCAACTAGCCCAGTAAAGAATATTATGACTAAGATAATGTACAACAAATTAACCTTAGTCTTCAACAGGGAAAAATCTGATAGAATACAATAGACAACAAGTTTTAGATCAACAACTGCAGCGAAAACAATAATTCATTAGAAGAGTTAAGTAGAGAATGAAATCTACTATCATCTACGAATTTAAAAGTCCATCATCGATATTTTATCCCTGTAACATCAATCAATATACATCTTGAATCAAATAGTCATCTTTTCACTACAGGCCAAAGATATTCATCAGTCGGTCATGTTCATCTCAACACCTGTTCATCTTTGCACTATGGGCCAAAGATATTCATCAAGAAATCATTCATCTTTGCACTACGTGCCAAAGATATTCAAGTTATATCATCATTTAGGACCGTGAGGATGATGAAAATATATTTTAAAGAAAACGAATCCAAAGGAGACAAAAGAAAAATTGTAAGGATTAGTGACTTGGTTTATCCATGTTCAAAAATACTCCATAACAAACTATTGTGGAGCAGAATTCAAAAATAAAGATCAAAACATAGATCAAATCAAAGATAGAAACCATAACAGATAATCTTGGACACAGAAAAGAAAATTTAATTTTTCTGTGAATAGTGTCGTATTCGTGAATAATTATAATATCGTGAATAGTGACATATACGTGAATAGTAACTCCGACACTAAAAGGCAGAAATTCCACAAGAAAAATCTTCATGCTTCGTGAATAGTACTCGTGAATAGTGACTCGTGAATAGTAACTCATGAATAGTAACCCCGACATGGAAAGATAAGAATTTCACAAGAAAAATCTTACTAATATTCCGGTATAATGATATTGAAAGCAATAATATCATTTATAAAAAAATAACACCCCTTATCTCAAAAAGACAGTACTCCTGACTGGAATACTGGATATAGTAATGAAGGAACTTGCACCGTATAGCAACACTCAAAGTATTTAAATACTCACAAAAATATGATCGATATTATATAGAGAGAAAACTTCAGTTATTGGTGTGATTTTCAATTCTAACCTAAGCACCCTATTTATAGGAAAATGCTTAGAACACCAAAGTAGAAAATTTAATAAAATAATAATCTAATTAACAAAATTCGAGCACACCTTTGAAATATGATTTCAGCTCATTTAAATCACATTTGAGGCCAACTTAATTGCAAAAAACGTTTTTCTTTAAAAAATAATTAAAACTTCCAAAAATCAATTATTCTAGAACTTCAGAACTTTAATAATTCATAATAAATAGCCCTTTTAACAGAAAAATTCGAACCTCATGTCTTTTCCATAAGAAATTCCATTATCTACAACTTTGCAGAAGAAAGTTTTTTCAAATTCCAAACAGAAATTGACCGAAATCCACAAACGGGCGATTTTACAGGCTATAATCAAATTTCAGTCAAGAAATGGGGTCCACCGACACACAAAATATGTGTTAATTATTTAATGCAACAAAAATACTTTTCCTCCTCATATACTCATATATCCCACATTCATTGTAAAAATATCACCATTATAATATAATATAATAAAATATTATTTTATCAGAAAAGATAAAATATTAATTTTTAACAATTGTCACTTTAAAAATTTTCTCCATCTATATCCACATAAAATGAATATTTTCCTTATCATATAAATTAATAATTAATTATTTACAAATAATATTACAGAATCACAATATTGGCAACCAGGCCGTTCGTAGGAAATAGGGGATTTCCAATAAGGATTTCTCCTTACTGGCGCGCAATTAGGTGACCAAACCTTTCCTTAGATGGAACTTTCTAGACATTGCCAATAATGTTATCTAATAATATTATTCAGATAATATGAATTATTGCTCCGATAATGGAAAATACTGTGTAGTGACAATTGTAAGACCCCAACTTATTATAAATAAAATCGAATTTTCTCTAATTATTATTGTGAATAATAAGGTGTTAATTTGATATAATACTTTGGTTATGGGTGAAATATGCAAATTTCGCAAAATAAGCAAGTGGTTATAAAATATTCATCATGTTTGAAAATATTCGTTTGGTCGTGGAATATTCTTTCCGTTTGGGAATATTCGTATTTACGTCATGCAGCCCATTTATCAGGCCCCATAACGGATAACCGCTTGATGAAGAAAATGACAAAGTTTGAGTTTTATAAATAACGGCGTAATTGTTACCAAGTAACACCGCTTGGAATACCCGGTGGTTAAAATACGTGAATACGCGCATTGCACACAAGAAGACACGTTATTGCACACTATTTGATGAATTATCGATCCTTAAGTAAGAAGGCACTACTCAATAATTGTTACGAAGAATTATCGCTCAATATTTTATTTTATTGATTCAATAATTGTCATATTGATATTTTATATTATTGTTATTTCAATAATCGTCATCGCACACAGATTTTCCATTATCGATCAATAATTCATATTATTTGAATAATATTATTAGATAACATTATTTGCAATGTCTAGAAAGTTCTGCCAAGGAGAGGTTTGCTCACCTAATCAAGCTACCAAGAAGGAGAAATCCTTATTGAAAGCCCCTTTCCTGAAACTACCGTCATTATAATAAATGTGATTATGTAATATTATTTGTGAATAATTAATTATTGATTCATATGATAAGGAAATATTTATTTTATGTGGATATAAATGTTGGATATATTTATTGTGGTTAAAAATGAAGGAGTTAATGTTGAGGTGTTTTATCAAGATTTTTGTTTAATAGAGGTATTAAAAATTAAACAAAGATTTTTTAGATATATTATGCGTGAGTTATAATTTTTAATCCGAATCGTTGGATCGTTGTGATTTTTGGATATGTTATACATATATAAGTTGAGTATATGTCCACAAATTTTGAACCGTTAAAAATGAACGATGATTTGTTATGAATTTTAAGAGGTGACCGATTCGGAAATTAGGTTTATAAATGATTTGGTGGAAAATTCTAGAATTGAGTGGGCCCCACTTGTGGTTGGTGAAGAAATGTGCTTTGAATTTTATTTCAAATGTGGTGGGTGGTAATAATAGTAGTAAAGCCATCGTGTTGCAGTTTAAGTCTCCTTCTTGCGTGCTAACATTTTCCTATAAATAGAGGCTTAAGTTAGAATTGAAAATCACACCGTAAACATAAGCTTTCTCTTTTCTCTATATATTATCGAGCGTATTCTTGTGAGTATTTTGATACTTTGAGTGTTGCTATACGGTGCAAGTTCCTTCAGCATTATATCCAGTATTCCAGTCAGAAGTACTGTCTTTTTGAGGTAAGGGATGTTATTTTCTTCATATATGATATTATTTCTTCAATATTATTATGCCAAAGTATTGATCTGAACTTTTTATCAAATTTGGAACTTTTGTGTCGGGGTTACTATTCACGATACTAACACTATTCACGATACTATGACACTATTCACCAAAAAAAAAATGAAATTTTCTTCTTTTTGTCCAAGATGTCTATTATGGTTACTATCTTTGATCAGATCCATGTTTTGATCTTTATTCTTGAATTTTGCTTCAAATTGGTTATTATGGAGTATTATCGATCTTGATAAACCGTAATACTTAATCTCTAATATTTGTTATTTTGTTTCACCGGATTCGCTTTTCTTTAATATATTTTTCATCATCCTCATCCTAAATGATGATATTACTGAATATCTTCGGCCTCAGAGCAAAAGATGAATGATTAATCGATGAATATCTTTGGCCCAGTAGTGAAAAGATGAATGATTACCTAATGAATATCTTCGCCCAGGCCCAGTAGTGATGATGAACATGTATTGAGATGAACATGACCAACTCGGTGATATAAAATGAATATCTTTGGCCTCATAAGTGCAAAGATGAATATTTGATCCAAGATGTATATTGATTGATGTTACAGGGATAGAATATTAATGATGGACTTTTAAATCTTAGAAGATAGTGGAATTCTTTCTCTACTTGACTCTTCTAATAAATTGTTGTTCCGCTGCAGTTGTTGATCTAAAACTTGTTGTCTATTATATTTTATCAGATTTTTTTTCCTGTTGAAGACAAACGATAATTTGTTGTATATTATCTTAGTTATAATATTCTTTATTGGGCTAGTTGAGCTCACCCTTTTCCTTTTTGTTCCATTTTTCTTCTCAGGAGGTGAGAACATAGCAGATCTAGTCTGGGTATGGAGTGATGGTTCTAGAAAGATGTTTTAGCGTATCCTCACTATTTCGTAAAATAGTGTTTGAATAATAATTGTAATGAGGACTTATTTGAGTGTGTATATTGTCTAGAAGACAATATTTGTTTTTAAACTCACAGATGTGTGTCATTGTCAGATTATGTACGACAATTGTATTATCAAGTTGTAGTTTGCTTTCGTACCATATATTTGGCGACTCGTAATGGGTGTTGTATACCTATTTTGGGGGTGTCACAACAGGTATCAAAGCTTAGGATATGATCCTCGGCCGAGATGTGAGACAAGAACTAGGAGGGAGAGATGGGGAATTCTTCGCTAGTATGACTTACTAAGTTTATTTGGTATTTATTTGGCCTCATTAGAGTATAGGGATAATATGTTAATTTGTTTAATTAACCCTTGTTTTATGGCGCGATTTAAGAAACGGCAAATGGAAATATTAACGATGGAGTGAATGAAACAGCGGAGACACCTTTAATCACCACCTAGGGGAACGTTTAACAGGAAGGCAATATTCCTCCTGTAAACAACACTATCGAGCAAACGATGAATGATGGAATGTTTAGGAGCTTTTTGCAGTTCATGCAAAATCAGACGAGGGAGATTCGTGCACAAAATACGGGTGGAAATGATAGCAACGCGCGGCTTGTTACCGCTAAGTAGTTCAAGGAGCTGGGATCACCAGAGTTTTTGGGAAAACCAGAACCACTTACGGCAGAGACGTGGATAAAGCAGATCACCAAGATATTTGATGTCTTGGGATGTTCTGAGGAGCAAAAGGTTTCTTTTGCCACCTTTATGTTGCGAGGAGAGGCGAGATTATCGGTGGAATCCAGAAGCGACTCAACTCCGCCGCACCAAGATGTCATGGTAGAAGTTTCAAGAATTGTTCAACGACAAGTACTTTTCCAAAAGTATTCGTCACATGAAGGAGGTTGAGTTCATCAAGCTGGAGCAAAATAATATGAACGTGTCGCAGTACGAAGCTAAGTTTGCTAAGTTGTCCCGATTTGCATCCCATTTGGTTGATAATGAGGAGAGAATGACGCGAATGTTTCATGAGTTCAAACCCAAATACGCCAATACCTCATTTCTCACAAACTTTGTTTATATTCAGATGTAGTGAATAGGGCTCGCTTATTGGAGCGATATAATGAGCCACCCCAACCGAAAGATAACGAGCAACAACACGATAATAATCGTATTGGGGTGGCAACGGCCATCTAACAATGATAACCATCGTGGAGGAAATTATCATGCCGTAAATGGTAACCACTTCGGTGGTAATCATGGCCAAATATAATAGAAGAAATGATTCAAGTGGAAATTTCAAGAAGAGAAGATTTAATGATGACGGAAGAGACGCTTCAACAACAACACCAAAGACCAACAAATTTCTAGGGGAGGAGAACGAATCCGCCGCCGCTAGATGCTACGATGCGAGAGGAGGGACATATAAGTCCAAACTGCTCACAAATTTCCAAGATATGTTTTAGTTATGGAAAAGACGGTCACATAGCTCGATTTTTATCCTCAGAATAAATCAAGTCCAATTGGACGGTGGCACCAAAGGTGGATACTGACACAAAAAACAAAGTCGATGGTTTCAGAAGAGCGCGTTTTCGTGACTTCTCAAAGAGCGAGTAACCCAACGAGGTTAGCACGGGTTAGTTAATTATAAATTTTTGCAAGTCTATACCTTATTAGATACCTGCTCTACCCACTCTTTTATTTCTCCCGTTTGTGCTCAACGCTTAAACTTGACTCCGGAGAAATTAGACTTTGACTTATCTCTGGAGACTCCGTTAGGAGAAACAATTATCATATCCACGATTTATAAATCTTGTTTGATCCATATGGGCACAATAACATTACCTGTTGATCTTATCTCTTTAAAGATACTTGCTTTTGATGTGATTTTAGGGATTGATTGGTTAACCACTCAACATGCCAAAATTGATTATTTTCGTAAGGTTGTTAGTTTCATATTCCTAACTAACCTGTTATGCGAATTCAAGCAACCAAACCATTGAAGTCAAACACTTTCATATCAAGCCATAAAGCCATTCGTTTATTGAAAAACGGATGTCAAGCTTTCTTTGTCTATTTCATGGATTTAAACAAAAATACGTCAGATGTGAATGATATTTCGCTGTTAGTGAATTTCCTAACGATTTCAAGAATTTCCGGCATACCCCAGAGAGCGATATATTGAATTTTGTATCGACTTTGAACCCTAGACAAAACCCATTTCTAAAATCTCTTATCGAATGGCTCCTATTAAAAACCCAACTACAAGAGTTGGTACTCAAGCCTCTATCTGGTAACTTCCTTTGTGGAATGCACCAAAGCCAGATTCTCCGTAGGGGACGCTATATTTGTTTGGTGGTAAAATAATAGGTGCTATTGTGACGTGCAATCCAAGATTGGGATATGAGTCACAGTTGAGAGCAACTTAAGCCAGTAATTAAAATACGTAGCTTTTTAGGCTTAGCTGGTTACTATCGGAGATTCGTGGAAGGATTTTCTCGAATTGCTAATCCATTAACTTAGCTGACTCGAAAAGATACAAAATTCGTATGGAGCGAGGAATGTGAGAAGATTTTCCAAGAGCTCAAGATGCGACTCATTTCGGAACCTGTTTTGACCATACCATCCTGGAAAAGCGAACGTAATAGCAGACACGTTGAATAGAAGATCATATGCAAGTACGAGTGCGATATTGTCGAACGCAAAGACCTATTTTTTATAACTTACAAAGGATGGAGATAGAGTTAAAGGCTCCAAGTACCCACATTATGATGTTAAATATACGAGTAGAATCGACTTTAATTGATAAAGTTAAAACCGCTTAAGCTACACACTGGAGCTGATGAATATAAAGAAGAAGGTGCAAGAATGCGTTATTCTAGAAGTAAGAGTCGATGAAGAGTAGAAAGCTCAAGCCTTCGATTTATTTGAAATCCTCGATCGAGTAGGAACTGTGGCCTATAGACTCGCCTTAACGCTAAGTATGTCGCGTGTTCATAACGTTTTTCACGTATCGATGTTACGTAAATATGTGGACGACCCAAACCACATTATTACGTTAGAACCGAGATAGCCAAGATTTAACGTACGAGGAGGTACACACAAGATATTGGATAGAAAGAGCATGTCCTACGAACAAAGGTTATACCACAAGTTAAGGTTTTGTGGAGGAACCATGCTATCAAGAAATGACACGGTGTTGAATCGTAAATGAAAGCGAGGCACCTTTTTTTCAAACACTGTGTACGCACGCCAATTTCGAGGACGAAATTTCATAAGGAGGGGAGGTTGTAAGACCCCAACTTATTATAAATAAAATCTAATTTTCTCTAATTATTATTGTGAATGATAAGGTGTTAATTTGATATAATACTTTGGTTATGGGTGAAATGTGCAAATTACGCAAAATAAGCAAGTGGTTATAAAATATTCATTGTGTCGGGGAATATTCATTTGGTCGTGGAATATTCTTTCTGTTGGGAAATATTCGTACGACGGCGGAACCATTTATGGGCCCCATAACAGATAACTGTCGGACGAAGAAAATGACAAAGTTTGAGTTTTATAAATAATGGCGTAATTGTTACCATTAACACTGTTGGAATACCTGGTGGTTAAAATACAGTAATACGCGTGGTTGCACAGTAGCACACATTATTGCACACTATTGATGAATTATTGATCCTTACGTAAGAAGGCACTACTCAATAATTGTTACAGTAATTACTATTCAATATTTTTTTATTGGTTCAATAATTGTCATTGCGTGATATTTTATATTATCATTGTTTCAATAATTATCACCGCATATAGTATTTCCCATTATCGATCAATAATTCATATTATTTAAAAAATATTATTAGATAAAGATTATTGGCAATGTCTAGAAAGTTCTCGACAAGGAGAGGTTTGGTCACCTAATCATGCCAGCCAAGAAGGAGAAATCCTTATCGAAAGCCCCTCTTCCTCGAAACTACCGTCATTCATCATAAATGTGATTATGTAATATTATTTGTGAATAATTAATTATTGATTCATACGATAAGGAAATATTTATTTTATGTGGATATAAATGTTGGATATATTTATTGTGGTTAAAAATGAAGGAGTTAATGTTGAGGTGTTTTATCAAGATTTTTATCTGAATGGAAGTATTAAAATTTAACCAATATTTTTAGATATATTATGTGAGTTATAATTTTTAATCCGACCGCTGATCATTCTGATTTTTGGATATGTTATACATATATAAGTTGAGTATATGTCCACAAATTTTGAACCGTTAAAAATGAACGTATGATTTGTTATGAATTTTAAGAGGTGACTGATTCGGAAATTAGGTTTATAAATGATTTTGTGGAAAATTCTAGAATTGAGTGGGCCCACTTGTTGTTGGTGAAGAAATGTGCTGAATTTTATTTCAAATGTGGTGGTTGGCAATAGTAGCAGGTAAAGCCATCGTGTTGCAGTCAAGTCTCACTTCTGCAAGGCTAAATATTTTCCTATAAATAGAGGGCTAAGTTAGAATTGAAAATCACACCGTAAACATAAGCTTTCTCTCTCTCTCTCTATATTATCGAGCGTATTCTTGTGAGTATTTTGATACTTTGAGTGTTGCTATATGGTGCAAGTTCCTTCAAAGACTATATCCAATTTCCAAATGTAAGTACTGCCTTTTTTGAGGTAAGGGATGTTATTTTCTTCATATATGATATTATTTCTTCAATATCATTATGCCAAAATATTGATCCGAACTTTTATCAAATTTGGAACTTTTGTGTCTGGATTACTATTCACGATATACGGCACTATTCACGATACATATTCACGATACGATACTATTCACCAAAAATGAAATTTTCTTCTTTTTGTCCAAGATGTCTATTATGGTTACTATCTTTGATCAGATCCATGTTTTGATCTTTATTCTTGAATTTTGCTTCAAAATTGGCTATTATGGAGTATTATTGATCTTGGATAAACCGTAATACTGAATCTCTAATATTTGTTATTTTGTTTCACCGGATTCGCTTTTCTTTAATATATTTTTCATCATCCTCACCCTAAATGATGATATTATCAATATCTTTGGCCCAGAAGTGCAAAGATGAATGATTAATCGATGAATATCTTTGGCCTGTAGTGCAAAGATGAATGATTACCTAATGAATATCTTTGGCCCAGAGTGCAAAGATGAATAGTATTGAGATGAACATGACCAACCGGTGATACAAATGAATATCTTTGGCCCAGTAATGCAAAGATGAATATTTGATTAAAGATGTATATTTATTGTTGTTACAGGATAAAATATTGATGATGGACTTTTAAATCTTAGAAGATAGTGGAATTCTTTCTCTACTTGACTCTTCTAATGGATTGCTGTTCCGCTACAGTTGTTGATCTAAAACTTGTTGTCTATTATATTTTATCAGATTTTTTTTCCTGTTGAAGACTAACGATATTTTATCAGATAATTTTCCTGTTGAGCTCACCCTTTTCCTTTTTGTTCCATTTTTCTTCTCAGGAGTTGAGAACATAGCAGGATCTAGTTGGGGTATGGAGTGATGGTTCTAGAAAGATGTTTTAGCAGTCCTCACTATTTCTGTAAAATAGTGTTTAAATAATTGTAATGAGGACTTATTTGAGTGTGGATATTGTCTAGAAGACGATATTTGTATTTAAACTCACAGTATATGTTGTCGTATTATGTACGACAATTGTATTATTGAAGTTGTAGTTTGCTTTCTGTACCATGTATTTGGAAACTCAGAATGGGTGTTGTATACCTATTTTGGGGGCGTCACAATAATTATTGAAACAACAGTAATATAAAATATCAACGCAGCAATTATTGAATCAATAAAAATAAAATATCGAATAAGAATTATTGTAACAATTATTGAGTAGTGCCTTCACGTAAGAATCAATAATTGGTGCAATACCGCAAAGCATCGCAATAACGCCAGACATCGTGTTTTAACCACCGGGTATTCCAACAAGATTAATTCTGAATAACTACGCCATTATTTATAAACAACTTATACTTGTCATTTTCTTCACCCAATCGCTTTCCGTTATAGGGCCCACAAAAGATCAAGCTATCAAATGCATTTAATATTCCCCGACAAAGAAGAATATTCCACGACCAAACGAATATTCCCCGACAACGATGAATATTTTATAACCACTTGCTTATTTAAAATATTTGCGCATTTTACCTATAACTAACCACATTAATCAAATCAACCCCTTACTATTTCAAATTAATAATTAGAGAAATTAAATCTTTATTTATAAAAAGTTGGGGTCTTACAACCTCCCCTCCTTATAAAATTTCGTCCTCGAAATTGACATGCGTAGGACATGCTCCTTCCTATCCAAGATCTTGACTGGTACCTCCTCGTACTTTAAATCTTCTGCTATCTCATTTGGTTCTAATTCAATAATATGGTTCGGGTCGTCCACATATTTACGTAGCATCGATACACGAAAAACATTATGAACACGCGTCATACTTGGCGATAAAATGTGTCTATAGGCCACAGTTCCTACTTGATCGAGAATCTCAAATGGACTAATAAATTGAAGGTTGAGATTTCTTCTCTTCAGCAGCTCTTGCTTCTAAAATAACGCCCTCTTGAACCTTCTTCTTCATATTCATCAACTCCAGGTCTGTAGCTTGAGCATCTTTAAATTTATCGATTAAAGTCAATTGTAATCGTATATTCGTTATCTTCACGCCGGTTCTTTGAATCTTTAACTCTATCTCCATCTTCTGTAAGTCGTACGAAATGGGTCTTTGTGTTAACAATATCGCACTCGTAACCACATACGATTTTCTACTCAACACGTCAGCTACTACGTTAATTTTTTTTTTCAGGATGGTATGGTCAGAACAGGTGCCAAAATGAGTCTCCTCTTGAGTTCTTCGAAGCTCTTCCCACATTCCTTGCTCCATTCGAATTTTGTATCTCTATGAGTCAGCTGAGTTAATGGAGTAGCGATTCGAGAAAATCTTTCCACAAATCTCCAATAATAACCAACTAAGCCTGGAAAGCTATGTATTTCGATTACTGACTTAGGTTGCTCTCAACTATGACTCATATCCCAATCTTGGATAACACGTCACAATGGTACTTATCAGTTTACTACCACACAAATATGGCGTCCCCTACGGAGAGTCTGGCTTCGGTGCATTCCACAAAGGAAGTCAACAGATAGAGGCTCGGG
Organism: Panax quinquefolius; assembly: GCA_020205615.1. Taxonomy (NCBI): domain Eukaryota; kingdom Viridiplantae; phylum Streptophyta; class Magnoliopsida; order Apiales; family Araliaceae; genus Panax; species Panax quinquefolius. The sequence goes on along the minus strand of CM035151.1, from coordinate 39,983,245 downwards.
TACCAAATTCTATAGTTGAATTTTTAACTCCTGAAGTTCAATAGGAGCCATTCGATATGAGATTTTAGAAATGGGTTTTGTACCATGTTCAAAGTCGATACAAAATTCAATATCACACTTTGGGAGTAAGCTAAGAAAGTTCTTCAGGAGATACGTCAGGAAATTCACTAACAACAAAATATTATTCAAATATGACGTATTCAAGTCCATGACATGGGTAAAAAAGCTTGACATCAGTTTTTTAATAAATGAATGGCTTTCTGGCTTGATATGACAGTGATTGACTTTAGTGGTTTGGTTGCTTGAATTCAAATAACAGGTTGCTTAGGAATATGAAAACTAACAACCTTACGAAAGCAATCAATTTTGGCATGATGAGTAGTTAATCAATCAATCCCTAAAATCACATCAAAAGAAAGTATCTTTAAAGAAATAAGGTCAACAGGTAATGTGATGGTGCCAACTTGAATCAAACAAGATTTATAAACAGTGGATGTAACGAAAGTTTCTCCTAACGGAGTTTCAACAGATAAGTCAAAGTCTAATTTTCTCCGGAGTCAAGTTTAAACGTTGAGTATAAGCAGGAGAGATAAATGAATGGGTAGAACCGGTATCTAATAAGGTATAAACTTCATAAGAATTTATAATTAACTAACCTGCTAACTTCGTTCGGGTACCTCGATTCTCGACCATCACGACAAACGCTCTTCTAGAAACCATCGACTTTGACTTTTCTAGGATGTACCTTTTGAGTCACCATCCCCATTGGATGGGTTTCGCTACTGCGTCTAATCTCGAAAGCGATATGACCTTCTTTTCCACAATTATAACATATATTGAAAGGTTGTGAATAGCTTGGACTTATGTGTCCTCTTCTCCACATCTCAGAAAGCATCTAACCGCGGCGGTTTTCTCTCCCCTAGAATTGGTTATCGGTGTTGGTGCCGACGCCTTCCCCGCCATTATTGAATCTTCTTTTTTTTTTGAAATTTCCACTTGACTCGCCTTTCCTATTATCTTGGCCATGATTACCACCGAAGTGGTTACCATTTCTGGCATGATAATTTCCTCCACGATGGTTATCATTATTCCGATGATCATACACCGGGTACGATTATCATCGAAGTTGTTGGTCATTATTCTTCAATTGAGCCGACTCATTATCGCGCTCCAATAACTGAGCCCTATTCACAACATCTGAATATAAACAAAGTTTGTGAGAAATGAGGTATCGACGTATTTTGGGTTTCAAACCTCGTAGAAACATTTACTTCATTCTCTCCTCATTATCAACCAAATGGGATGCAAATCGGGACAACTCAGCAAACTTAGCTTCGTACTGTGACACGTTCATATTGTTTTGCTTCAGCTTGATGAACTCTACCTCCTTCATGTGACGAATACTTTCGGGAAAGTACTTGTCGTTGAACAATTCTTGGAACATCTCCCAAGACATCTTTAGTGTGACAGGCTGAGTACGCTTTACGGATTCCCACCAATAATCTGCCTCTCCTCGCAACATGAAGGTGGCGAAATGAACCTTTTGCTCCTCTGAGCATCCCAAGACATCAAATATTTTAGTGATCTGCTTTATCCACATCTCTGCCATAAGTGGTTCTGGCTTTCCCAAAACTCCTGGCCATCTAACTCCTTGAACTGCTTAGCGGTGACCATCCGCGAGTTGCCAGTGTTTCCACCTGCATTTTGAATAGTAGTCTCTCTCGTTTGGATTTGCATGAATTCTAGAAAGTTCCTAAACATACCATCGTTCGTTATTTGGTCGGTGTTATTGTTTACAAGAGGGTTATTGCCTTCCTTATCCTGGGTATTGATCAGTGGTGACTCAATGATCTCATGTGCTCCATTGCTTATCTCAACATCTTCAGATGCCATTTTATTGTCACAAAACAATGGTTAATTGACATGCCACATATTATCCATATATTCTGACCGACCAATTAAATAACAAATAAGCTTAGGTATGACACACTAGCGAAGGATTTACTCGTCTCTCCCCTCCTAGTTCTATTCCCCGATCTCCACCAGAGACCATATTCCTAAGCTCTGATACCAACTGTGACGCCCCCAAAATAGGTATACATCACCCATTCTGAGTCGCCAAATACATGGTACAGAAACAACTACAACTTCATTAATACAATTGTCGTACAAAATACGACAACACATAAACTGTGAGTTTAAATACAAATATTGTCTTCTAGACAATATTCACACTCAAATAAGTCCTCATTACAATTATTGATACACTATTTTACAAAATAGTGAGGACTACTAAAACAACTGTCTTGAACCATTACTCCTCACCCCGACTAGTTTTCACTATATTCTCGTCTCCTAAGAAGAAAAATGGAACAAAAAGGAAAAGGGTGAGCTCAACTATCCCAGTAAAGAATATTATGACTAAGATAATGTACAACAAATTATCCTTAGTCTTCATCAGGGAAAAATCTGATAGAATACAATAGACAACAAGTTTTAGATCAACAATCGCATGCAATGAAACAACAATTCATTAGAAGAGTTAAGTAGAGAATGAAATCTACTATCATCTACTTAATTTAAAAGTCCATCATCGATATTTTATCCGTAACATCAATCAATATACATCTTGAATCAAATAGTCATCTTTGCACTACAGCCAAAGATATTCATCACCGGTCATGTTCATCTCAACACTGCTCATCTTTGCACTACGCCCAAAGATATTCATCAAGAAATCATTCATCTTTTGCACTACATGCCAAAGATATTCAGTTATATCATCATTTAGGACTGAGGATGATGAAAAATATATTTTAAAGAAAACGAATCTAGTGAGACAAAAGAACAAATAGTAAGGATTCATACTTCGGTTTATCCATGTTCAAAAATACTCCATAATAAACTATTGTGGAGCAGAATTCAAAAATAAAGATCAAAACATAGATCCAATCAAAGATAGAAACCATAATAGATAATCTTGGACACAGAAAAGAAAATTTAATTTTTCTGCGAATAGTGTCGTATTCGTGAATAATTAATCAGATACGTGAATAAATCTTATATACATGAATAGTAACTCCGACACTAAAAGATAGAAATTCCACAAGAAAAATTATCATGCTTAGTGAATAGTACTCATGAATAGTGACTCGTGAATAGTAACTCGTGAATAATAACTCATGAATAGTTACTCGTGAATAGTAACCCCGACATGAAAAGATAAGAATTTCACAAGAAAAATCTTACCAATATTCCGGTATAATGATATTGAAAGCAATAATATCATTTATAAAAAAATAACACCCCTTACCTAAAAAAGATAGTATTTCTGACTGGAATACTGGATATAGTGCTGAAGGAACTTGCACCGTATAGCAACACTCAAAGTATCTAAATACTCACAAAAATATAATCGATATTATAGAGAGAGAAAACTTCAGTTTCTGGTCTGATTTTAAATTCTAACCTAAGCACCCTATTTATAGGAAAATGCTTAGAACACCAAAGCAAAAAATTTAATAAAATAATAATATAATTAACAAAATTCAAGCACACCTTTGAAATCTGATTTCAGCTCATTTAAATCACATGTGAGGCCAACTTAATTTCAAAAAACATTTTTCTTTTAAAAATAATTAAAACTTCCAAAAATCAATTATTCTGGAACTTCAGAACTTTAGTAATTCATAATAAATAGCCCTTTTATCAGAAAAATTCAAACCTAATGTCTTTTTCATAGGAAATTCCATTATCTACAACTTTGCAGAAGAAAGTTTTTCCAAATTCCAAATAAAATTGATCGAAATCCACAAACCAAGCGATTTTACAAAAAGCTATAATAAAATTTCAAATCGAGAAACGGGGTCCACCAAACACATAAAAAACATGTGTTAATCATTTAATGCAATAAAAATACTCTTCCTCCTCATATACTCATATATCCCACATTCATTGTAAAAATATCACCATTATAATATAATATAATAAAATATTATTTTATCAGAAAAGATAAAATATCAATTTTTAACAATTGTCACTTTAAAAATTTTCTCCATCTATATCCACATAAAATAAATATTTTCCTTATCATATAAATCAATAATTAATTATTCACAAATAATATTACGTAATCACAATATTGGCAACCAGTGCCGCTCCCGAAAGAGGGGCTTTCCAATAAGGATTTTTCCTTATCGGCGCGCACAATTAGGTGACCAAACCTCTCCTGTATGTAACTTTCTAGACATTGCCAATAATGTTATCTAATAATATTATTCGGATAATATGAATTATTGTCTGATAATGGAAAATCGTGTAGTGACAATTATTAAAACAACAATGAATACAAAATATCAACGCAGCAATTATTGAATCAATAAAATAAAATACTTTGAATAAAGAATTATCGTAAAAATTATCGAGTAGTGCCTTCTTACGTAAGAATCAATAATTGGTGCAATACCGCAAAGCTATCGTGCAACAACACACATATTATCGTGTTTTTAACCTCCGGGTATTCCAATGTAATTAATCAGAATAACTACGCCGTTATTTATAAACAACTTATACTTGCTGCTTTCTTCATCCAATCTCTTTCCGCATGGGGCCACAAAAAGATCGTCTTGGCCATCGCATTTAATATTCCCCAATGAAGAAGAATATTCCACGACCAAACGAATATTCCCCGACAACGATGAATATTTTATAACCACTTGCTTATTTAAAATATTTGCGCATTTTATCCATAACTAACTACATTAATCAAATCAACCCCTTACTATTTCAAAATAATAATTAAAGAAATTAAATCTTTTTTTATAAAAAGTTGGGGTCTTACAGCGTCGATGTGGTCAATTAATTCCTTCGTGGGTTAACTGACCAACTCCCTTTTAGGCCTTGTTTGACTAGCCTTTAAAAGGCTCTTTCCCATTTAATTTAATTAATCTTTTATTATATTGTTTAATAATGTCACACCCAATTAAACAATAAATCAAATATCTTATTTAATTTACTTTAAATAAAATATAATAATTTCTCATTAATTCACATAGTCACATAATTAAATTTCTCATTTATTAATTATGTCAAATTATTAAATCTCTAATTAATTATTAAATTAATTAGAATAACATTATGCTTATTAAATAATTCATTTAATCAAATAAGCTCAATTAAAAACATACCTTGAATAATAAAATTCTCCACATTAATTTAATCAATATAACACATATAATTAAATTAATCTACCAAAAATTCAATAATTAATTAATCAATCCAATAATTAAATCATCAAAAAAATATTTATTCAATTCAATAAATATTCAAATTAGACTACAAAATCTCGTTCGTCACATCTTCCCCCTTAAAATGATTCTGTCCCCAGAATCATGACTCAATCATTTTGTCCCGTTACATTCTCCCCTCCTACAAAGATTCTATCCCCAGAATCTCTTACACAAAAATTAAGTAAATAAATGAGGATAAATCTTCATCATATTCTCTTCGAGTTCCCACGTAGCTTCTTCAGCGTTGTTGTTCCTCCAGATTATCTTAACATAAGGTATTACTTTATTTTTGAGAACTTGTTCTTTCCTGTCGACAATCTGAACAAGAATTTCTTCATAAGATAAATCTTTTTTAAATTGTAGGGGTTCATATTCAATCACATGTTTGTAATCGGGTTTGTAGGGTCGTAAAACCGAAACATGGAAGACGTTGTGGACATTCTCGAGTGCTGGAGGTAAGGCTACCTCATACATAACTTCTCCAATCCTTCGCAGTACTTCAAAGGGTCCAATGAACATTGGGCTTAATTTCCCATTCTTATCGAATCTGATCTTTCCTTTCCAGGGAGAGACTTTCAAAAATACATAACTACCCGATTCAAAGTCAATATTTTTACAGTGTGGATCAACATATTTCTTTTGCCTATCTTGAGCTGCTACCAGTCTTGTTCGGATCACTTTAATTATCTTTGTTGTCTGCTGTACCAGTTCTGGACCTAGTAATTGTCTCTCGCCAACTTCATCCCAATATAGCGGAGTTATGCACTTTTTGTTCAATAACGCTTCATGAGGTGATATGCCAATACTAGCGTGGTAACTGTTGTTGTGGCTGAACTCTACGAGCGGTTGATGATCATCCCAATTTCCTTTAAAGTCCATTATACAAGCTCTTAACATATCTTCTAATGTCTGAATCGTTCTTTCACTCTGCCCGTCTGTTTGAGGGTGATATGCCGTACTCATTCTCAACTGCGTACCCATGCATTCCTATAGTCGTTTCCAAAAGTTCGATGTAAAGCGCGGATCCCTATCGGAAACAATTGAGACCGGAACTTCATGCCTCGAAACAATCTCTTTGATATATAATTTGGCCAACTAGTCTAAGTTAAATTTGATCCTGATCGGAAGGAAATGTGCAGGATTTTGTCAGTTAGTCAACGATAACCCATACTGCGTCATAGCCTTTCTGAGTTATCGGAAGGCCAACCACGAAATCCATCGTAATATGTTCCCATTTCCATTTTAGGGATTTCTAACGGTTGTAGCAACCCACTTGGCCTCTGATGCTCTGCTTTCACTTTCTGACATATCATACACTTGGCAACACACTCTGCAACATCTCATTTCAAATTTGGCCACCAGAAATATTATCAAAGATCTTGTTACTACCAGGGTGAATCGAATATCGTGAGCTATGAGCCTCGCTCAAAAGGTCTTCCTTAATCTCTGGCACTGCCGGTACCCAAATTCTTCTTTCAAATCTCAGTATTCCTTCATTGTCCATCTTGAATCTCAGTTCGGTTCCTTCAGATATCTTCTTTTTCACCTTCTCATAATTTTCGTCCTAAAGTTGAGCCTCCTTAACTTTATCCAGTAAAGTTGTACCGAATTTCATCTAGAACAACTTCTCGTCACTCTCCATAGGATGCTTTACTTCTATTTCCATCTTCTCCATCACTAAAATTAGCTCCTCTTGAGCTGTCAACATCATCATTTTCTCCTGACCCTTTCTACTTAAGGCATCGGTAACCACATTAACTTTACCCGGATGATACAAAATTTCGCAATCGTAATCCTTAATTAACTCCAACCACACATTGTCCTTCAATTGTCGTGACGTATACGCAATGACCCTGCCATTTTGCATAACCACACATCCCAGTCCTTTATGTGATGCATTACTATAAATCACAAAATTTCATGTGACATCTGGGAGAGATAACATAGGTGCTGTACTCAACCTCTTCTTAAGTTCTAGAAAGCTTTCCTAGTCAAATTCGTCAACAGAGTTGCGATCTTGGAAAAGTCTTGAATGAATCTTCTATAATAACCTGCCAATCCAAGAAAACTTCTTACTTCCGACGGCATTTTCGGCTGATCCCAGTTCATCACAGCTTCGACTTTGGAGGGATCTACCGAAATTCTGTCCTTATCAATCACATGTCCGAGAAATTGTACCCGCTCAATCCAAAAGTCATATTTCAAAAACTTGGCATACAACTTTTCCCTTTGCAACGCTTTTAACGTTACCTTCAAATGCTCTTCATGTTCTTCCTTGGTTTTTGAGTATACCAAAATGTCATCGATGAACACCACCACGAATTTATCCAAAAATGGTTTTAACACCATATTCATCAAGTCCATAAATGCTGCAGGAGCATTTGTTAGACCAAATGACATCACCAGGAATTCATAGTGACCATATCGAGTCCTAAATGCTATCTTTGGAACATCCTCTGGTCTCACCTTCAATTGATGATAACCACTCCTCAAGTCTATTTTGGAAAAGTATATCGCTCCCTTTAATTGATCAAATAGGTCGTCGATCCTCGGTAATGGATATCGATTCTTAATCATGACCTTATTCAGTTCTCTATAGTCGATGTAGAGTTGCATCGTTCCGTCCTTCTTTTTCACAAATAACATCGGCGCTCCCCACGGCGATACACTCGGTTGAATGTACTTCTTGTCCAGTAACTCTTGCAGTTGTACCATTAATTCTTTCATCTCTACCAGAGCCATTTGATATGGTGCCTTTGATATTGGAGCCGTTCCTGGCGCTAAATCGATCACAAACTCAACCTCTCTGTCTGGAGGAAGTCCTGGAAGATCATCTGGAAATACGTCTGCGAAGTCCCTCACTACTGGTATCTCATCTATCTTTGGGTTCTCTTTACGACTGTCGACTATGTAGGCTAGATATCCTACACAGCCTTGTCTTAACAACTTCCTAGCCTGCATCATTGTTAGACAACTCGCTTGTCTAGGCGACTTGCTACCATTAAACACAACCTTTGACGGAGTCATAAGGTTAATACACTTCTTCTGGCAATCAATTACAGCCCCGTAATTGAATAGCCAATCCATTCCTAAGATAACGTCAAATTCCCTAAGTCTAATATGGATAAGATCTGCATTCATAATGTTACCCTTAATATCCACCCTACAGTTCTTATGTACATACTTAACAGGGATCACTTCTCTATTCGCAATCTTTATGTTCATGTGGTATTCTAGCTCACCCTTTGGAAATTCTAAGTTCTTAGCAAAATCATCGGATATAAATGAACAAGTAGCACCCAAATCAAATAATACATAAGCATTAACTTTATTAATTGGAATGATACCTGACACCACATCGCGAGACTGTATAATATCCTGCACTGTCATGTTGAAGGTCCTGGCGGGCGGTCGGTTGGTTGCGGTTGGTCCTGTGATAGTTAAAGCACTTCCACCGTTGTTTCCCTTGTTCCCTTCGGATCCTTCTCCTCTAGATCCCTTTTTGGGACAGTCCCTTACCAGATGGTCCTTTGAGCCGCAAGTGAAACATGCGCCCTTCTTTGGGTTAGGACAGTTAGGTGCTGTTAGGTTTGTAATATTCATGTGCGCAATCAAATTGCAAAATAATGCGGAAGCGTGTAAAATCAGAGTTTAAAAAAATTTACAAACCATATACCCGGATCACCCTTTATGCACAATTATTAATTAAACAAAAAGATAACGAATGAGAATCATACCCTTGAAGATCGAGCTTCCTCGTGTACAAGTTCACCTCCAATCCTTTTCGCTCAACTTGAATCCACCGGTTTGGTTCCTTCCTTTGATCAACGTTAGCCACCCATGTGTTTGGCCTCTGAGGTGATCCACCAAGAAAAAAGAATTTTTCAAGAAGAAGGGTATTGGCTCAACCCTAGTTTTCTATCTCTATAGAAAGGCGCGCATTTCTCAACAAATTGGAATTATTACGTAGTTGTAAAGTCAACCACCCTCTACACCCATAATAAGACTCCTCTTATTTATAGATGTGGGCCACCCACCTTAACAATTAAGGAATTGGGTTTTATTTAATTAATTAAATTCTTTTAATTAATTAAGCTTCTAATCTTATTAGGGATAATTAATTAAACTCCTTTAACTAATTTTCCTTCCTAATTCAATTAGGAATAAATGAGAGTACTTATATTAAATTAATTCCTAAACTCTTTTAGAAATTAAAATAATAATAATTGTAATAATATTAATAAGACTCTCTTATTAATTTATATTTAATATTTCTAAAATATTAAATAATAATATTAAGCTATTTAATTTATTCTATCACCATAGATTAAATTAAATATACTTAACATATTATTGATTATTATGCCATTAACTTCTTAAATAATTATTCTTCCTTTTATGGTGTGACCCTTTAGGTTCTCCATATTAAACCTATTGTGAATAAATCAATTAGAACAATTCTAATCTTATTTAAATAAATAAATTAAACAATTAATTTATTTAAATAAATAATATTTATTCTACAATAGGATAAGCCTCCTCAGCGTTCAACGACTTTCTAGATAATATAGATTTCAACATTAATCATAAAAGAACCTTTGAGTAAATAGTTACTGCATAATTCAATCCTTCCACCATACAATGTCCCAATTAAATATAAGACATGGAATTACCGTCAAGTCTTATTTTATTTAATTATATGTATTTCGATCCTTAAATGCACAACACTAAATAATGCAAATTAGAAACTCCTTTCTAATTTCATTCTCATTGCCAAGGACTACTTGGGTCATTGTCATTTATCGAATCACATAGGACATTTCTCTTCTTTTATTAGAAGTGGTAGATTCTTTATCGATCATACATTATCTCCATGTACAACTTATTATACCCAAGCATACCCTTTGATATACCCTAAGGGTCTTAAGGAATAAGTCAAAGTATAACTCATCATACACAAGATACTATGATGATCTCAAGTCCAAGGATCACTTGACTACTATCACTACAGAATTCCTATTGACAGCAAGTAAAACTCCATTAGGTATTCCTTAGCGAGCCAATGCTCAAAGTGAACTTATTCTCTAATAAGCACCTACATACTTGCTTTAGTCTCTCCACACAAAATGATCATGAGATCAATCATCCTCATCCAATGAGCAAGTTAACGTATGTACCAATCTATCCGGATTCACTAACCCCCAATTTAGTAATCCAATGATTGGGAACTATTTTAGTTTTAAGCTTTCTAAGAATTTAGATCTCATTAGAATGATCATCATCATTATTCTAAAAGCATTGCTTAAAACTATGGGTTTATCACATATTATAAAACAAAGATCATGTAGATAATTAAAAGCCTTTAATAAATTAATACTTTTTATTAATAAATGAATAAGATTGTTATAAAGTATATGCTTTATCATTAAACATGATTGGCTTGTGTGCATACTACTTTCAATCTCCCACTTGCACTAAAGCCAATCGCCATGGTAACTCATACTCTTCTTCTCTAAGTGACGATTATCCTGCTGTTGGATAAGCTTTAGTTAATGGATATGTAATGTTGTTCATGAGAGTCCACTATCTCTATAGTGATTTCCCATCTTTCAATGATTCTAATAATCAAATGAAAGTGCCACAATACATGTTTAGATCCAAGATGAGACTTAGGAACTATTCCTAGTTCTGTAATGAATTTTTAATCCAAACAATCAACTTGTAGCTTCATTTATAGCTATATACTTTGTCTTTATCACTAAACCAGCAACTCTTTCCTGTTTGGAACCTTTCTAATTCACTACACCACTGTTCAAGGTAACACTTTACCTTAAAGTGGATTTTCTATCGTCTTGGTCTCCGTCTCGAAAAACTTGAGTCCAGAAAGCCCTCTAGTTTTAATTCGCACCCACCATGTTTGCTCACATCCTTAGTGTCGGTTAAGAACTTTAAGATGTTTTTCACTGTCTTACAGTGATCTTCTCCAGAATATGACCGATCAACATCAGGTCTCGTATATTTCATTGCATACATGATTGTCACTCATGCGATCTCTCTTCTTTAGAGTCTATGGGGACTATTAATAGAGATACACTCCATGGCTCATCAACATGAGACATCTCTTGGAGTTTGCCATGCTAAACGACTTTAGCATCAAATGAATATACATTCCTTGGGTTAAGTCGAGCATCCTGTTGTATCTATCTATATAGATTTTATCCCCAATTAAGATACTCTTCCAAATCATTCATGGAGGAATGTTTAGACAACTTTATATTTACTGATTGTAGCATTAGTATGTAATTCCTCATCCGTAGTATATCAACATATAGTACTAGGAATGTCACGATGCTCCCACTGACCCTTTTGTACAAACTAGAACTCTTACCTCATCGTATGTAACTGGATCATCATCATCTATGATGCGTACCTCATCATCATCATCTATGATGAATCCATACCTCCTAGGTATCTTCGGTACTATTCTAGATTTATGATTCGGTTGTGGTACAATAGGTCTATCTACAGGTTCCTTCTTTTTGACTTATAGTGTTTTGTGGTTCTTGAACTCTTCAAGATCTATTATCCTCCCACTAGCCCCTTTTAATGATAAACACCTATATCTTAGAAGGAAGCGTGTTTCATAACAAACACCTTTTGCTAAGTAGGATTATAGAACATTTACCATAAACTTACTTTAGGATGTCCCACAAATCTGTACTTGTCAAATCTTGTCCCAAGCTTATCCTTTGAAACCTTTTCACATAAGTTGGACAACCCCTTATCTTAACATACTTAAGATTAGGAATCCTCCCTGTCCATAACTTTTATGGAGTCTTGGGGCCGGATTTTGAGGTTACCATTTTGTAGATATGCAGCCATTTCTAGGACATGACCCTAGAGGGATACTTGAAATGTCAGAAAAATCATTATGGACCGCACCATGTCCAACAAGGTATGATTTTCCATTCTAGATACATCAATCAATTATTAAGTATCAAGAGGCGCCCATTATGAGAAAAACCATTTGAGATGATCTAGAAACTTATTGCACAAGTATTCCTTCCTTGATCCGATCAAAGAATCCTAATACTTTGCCAATTTGTTTCACTTTTGAATTCTTTGAACCTTTCAAATAATTCACACTTGTATTTCAGCAAATACACACATTCAACTCTTTGAATGATCATCTCCTTTTCTTATACTAGTTTGTTCAATTTGTAAAATTATTTTCACGTAAGTCAAGTATACTAAATCCATTAAGTGATATTACAGTTCTATACAAAACATTATTATTATAAATAGAACAACAATTGTTCTTAATTATAATACCAAAATTTTATTGTCCAACAATAAAATGGAAATAATGTTTCTAACAAGAATTGGAATACAATAACAACTTATCGACTTAATAGATTTGCCTCAGTAGCAAAGGCTAAACTATAAGTTTCTATAGCTAGTGCAAAGAACCTTTGCTTCATTTTCCACACATAGGATTACTTATCTTTGTTTAACTTTCTACTTCGCTTGGTCCCTTCATAAATCTATATTTATGATAACCAAAGTCGGTATCCAATACCCAAGTAGAACCTCGACTTAAAAAAAATTTATTTCAATCATGAACAAAAATCGTATTATAGAAAAAACTTCACTAAGCTTCAGTGGTTAGCCTCTGCAAGATGCTTCTCGCAGCTTTCTTTCCAAAGGTCCAGTGCTTGTTGCGGTGGAAGCAAACTCCTTTGCTATCCGTGATCGCTTTGTTCTTATTATCCTTTGTTTATGCCTTTCTATTTACCTTCTTTGAATCGCTCTTCTTTTCGGAAGATCCTTTGGCCCCTACCAAGAAGACTTGATCTTTCTTGGTTGGAAAGTGACTCTCAACATTCTTCAATATAGTTAAGCAATCAAATCAAGTCGATATCTAGCTTGTTCATATGAAAATTCACAACAATTGTGAAAGGAGTCCGGGAGTGAGTGCAAGATCAAATCTTGCTCAACTCTCCATCCATGACAAAACCAGTTGTCCTAATTGATCAATCAAATTGATTATGTTAGGAACTTTTTATCCAGTCTTCAGAGTGTCATTAGTCATTCTAGATCGGAAGAGCTCCTTAGATATCCGATATCTATCGGTCCCACTTTCCTCACCATCAACTACTTGATGTGCGTGAATATAGTAGAGCATCCATAGTTTCATGCCGACGTCAAGTTCACATACTCATGGATGCGAGCATGATGCATCGAGCCAATCAGTGCATCATCTTGCCACTTTCTAAAAGTAACAATCTCTTCCTCGTAGGCATTATTCGCAACCATTGCGAGGATAGGCGATTAAGGACATAAGATACCTTTTTCAGCTATGAGAACTATTCTCAAATTCCTTAACCAATCCGTTTAATTCGGTCTGGTTAATTTAGCATCTAATATGCTTCGCAGTGATAGTAATTTTAGACATTGTAAAATTCTGTAAATGAATTTGTAATTAACAACATTTTAACATACATTCTTTTATTAATTACCAAAATAATTTAGGTCTTGTTTTAAATTGGTATCTCCCACTATTTTCTTCAAACTATATTACCCTCACTTATATAGTTCGGCAAAATCTAATTAAAGATTAGCTAGTGAGAATAAGGATCCCATTTCAAATGTATATAGCCTTGTGGTGACACAACAAACTATATATAAATAAATAGGTAGACAACTTTTGTCAATTACATCAACTATGTAACTCCTTGATTTTGCCTCTTAGATTATTTTGATCAAGTGGTGGCACATCCGAATCAAAATTATCCAAGTTAAGTCCCACCTAGCACTCCATATATTCAAAAAGAAAAATATCATCCTTGTGGTGACACAACAAAACAATATTGTTCAATTTTCTTTATAAGCATCAAATGTGATAAATTAACATCTTAAATACTTAATACTTGCCTTGTGGTGACACAACAAACTCATATTAAATATTTAATACTCTATTAATTTTATCATGCTAGAAGGCTTACGCTCGATATTCCAAATATCTTTGAACGCTTAGGACTTAATATAAAAATTGAGGGGTTTGTTATTAATTTGTCTCATCTTGTTTAGCGCATGCATGCATATATATATATAAAATACGCTATTATTAATTAACATGCGAAGCATGTTTGCATATATATATATATATATATATATATATATATATATATATATATATATATATATATAGTATAACATGCACATATTCTACTATATTCTATTGATTATGGACTTTTATTTTAGTTTGGTTCACTAGAGCCACCAAGTGAACCAAAAGGTCAAACCCTAGGGGTGCAAGAAATAATATTTAAATATAACTATTACATTTAAACCCTGCTCCATTACAAAACTGTCTTCTAGCGCTCTTGCTCCTTGATCTCCAATTTTTCAAAATTAATTCTAACTATTCCTATTACAAAACTATTTAAAATAAATAGAAACCTTGATCGCTAAATCGAGGGAAAGTACATAGAGGGAGATAGAATTTACATTAAGAAAAAATTAGAGAAGACGAGGTACGCAGAATTCCCATTTAATAAAACCCATACATTCATGCATCCAACTAAAATAAAATTCAATCATATCGGTCAATAGTCCATAATCAATCCCATTTATTATCATACACATCACCATATGCATTAATAAATAACATTCATCTTATGAATAATAAACATTTAATATATATATCGATATCATTTAATGGGCAAATTTACTTAGTATAAAATCTAATTTTGAATCAAAATAAACTCCTTTATTTTAATCCAAATTTAAATCAAAATAAAACTATTTTATTTTAATTTATCCAATTTTGAATAAAATAAACTATTTTATTTTAATCAAAATCTTTAATCAAAATAAACTCCTTTATTTTAATTAATTATGGAATCCAATTCCATGTAAAAAAAAATTATTAAAGGAAACACTTAATTCTTTTCCTATTCACAAATAAACTCCTTTATTTTGAATAATATGAAATCTTATTTCATATTTAAATAAACTCCTTTATTTAAGGAAACACTTGATTTTCTTTCCTATTCACAAATAAACTCCTTTATTTTGAATTAATTTGAAATCTTATTTCATATTTAAATAAACTCCTTTATTTAAGGAAATTAGGATTCTCTTCCTATTCACAAATAAACTCCTTTATTTTAGGAAACATGGAATCCAATTTCAACTCCAATTTGTTATCATGGAATCCAATTCTAACTCTAATTAGTTAGCATGAATTTTAATTTTAAAATTAAAATAAACTTTTATTTTAATTATAAAATAATTAAGAATATATATATATATATATATATATATATATATTAAATAAAGACCGCAAGAATTTTTTTTTTTTTTAATCAAACTTCCATAATTATATTATATATATAATATTATATATATAATATTCAAGAATCAGTTTTTATATATAATATAAAAATAACCTACAGTGGTTTTTATATTGCGTTCTTGAATGGTTCTTGAATATATAAAAGGATACGTTATTCCTTTGGAGGATTCAGCAATCACGGATTCAGCAAAATTATAATCGGCATCCGCGATTTTTTTTTTTTTTTTTATAAATTTTATACAATAAAATTATGCCCAATTAAATTGTTCTAAATACATATCAATATACATACTAAATTAAAATAATTAATAATTCACATAAAAGTTTGGCTCTGATGCCACTGTTAGGTTTGTAATATTCAAGAACGCAATCAAATTGCAAAATAATGCGGAAGCGTGTAAAATCAGAGTTTAAAAAAATTTACAAACCATATACCCGGATCACCCTTTATGCACAATTATTAATTAAACGAAAAAGATAACGAATGAGAATCATACCCTTGAAGATCGAGCTTCCTCAGGTACAAGTTCACCTCCAATCCTTTTCGCGTTCAACTTGAATCCACCGGGTTTGGTTCCTTTCTTTGATCAACGTTAGCCACCCATGTGTTTGGCCTCTAGAGGTGATCCACCAAGGAAAAAGAATTTTTCAAGAAGAAGGGGTATTGGCTCAACCCTAGTTTTCTATCTCTATAGAAAGGGCGTACTCTCCAACAAATTGGAATTATTACGTAGTTGTAAAGTCAACCACCCTCTACACCCATAATAAGACTCCTCTTATTTATAGATGTGGGCCACCCACCTTAACAATTAAGGAATTGGGTTTTATTTAATTAATTAAATTCTTTTAATTAATTAAGCTTCCTAATCTTATTAGGGATAATTAATTAAACTCCTTTAACTAATTTTCCTTCCTAATCCAATTAGGAATAAATGAGAGTACTTATATTAAATTAATTCCTAAACTCTTTTAGAAATTAAAATAATAATAATTGTAATAATATTAATAAGACTCCTCTTATTAATTTATATTTAATATTTCTAAAATATTAAATAATAAATATTAAGCTATTTAATTTATTCTATCACCATAGATTAAATTAAATATACTTAACATATTATTACGATTATGCCATTAACTTCTTAAATAATTATTCTTCCTTTTATGGTGTGACCCTTTAGGTTCTCCATATTAAACCTATTGTGAATAAATCAATTAGAATAATTCTAATCTTATTTAAATAAATAAATTAAACAATTAATTTATTTAAATAAATAATATTTATTCTACAATAGGATAAGCCTCCCTAGCGTTCAACGACTTTCCGTATAATATAGATTTCAACATTAATCATAAAAGAACCTTTGAGTAAATAGTTACCGCATAATTCAATCCTTCCACCATACAATGTCCCAATTAAATATAAGATATGGAATTATCATCAAGTCTTAGTTTATTTAATTATATGTATTTCGATCCTTAAATGCACAACACCAAATAATGCAAATTAGAAACTCCTTTCTAATTTCATTCTGCCTTGGCCAAGGACTACTTGGTTGTCATTTATCGAATCACATAGGACATTTCTCTTCTTTTATTAGAAGTGGTAGATTCTTTATTGATCATACATTATCTCCATGTACAACTTATTATACCCAAGCATACCCTTTGATATACCCTAAGGGTCTTAAGGAATAAGTCAAAGTATAACTCATCATACACAAGATACTATGATGATCTCAAGTCCAAGGATCACTTGTACTACTATCACTACAGAATTCCTATCGACAGCAAGTAAAACTCCATTAGGTATTCCTTAGCGAGCCACGCTCAAAGGAACTTATTCTCTAATAAGCACCTACATACTTGCTTTTAGTGTTCCACACAAAATGATCCTCGAGATCAATCATCCTCATCCAATGAGCAAGAAGCGTATGTACCAATCTATCCGATTCACTAACCCCCAATTTAGTAATCCAATGATTGGGAACTATTTTAGTTTTAAGCTTTCTAAGAATTTAGATCTCATTAGAATGATCATCATCATTATTCTAAAAGCATTGCTTAAAACTATGGGTTTATCACATATTATAAAACAGCATCATGTAGATAATTAAAAGCCTTTAATAAATTAATACTTTTTATTAATAAATGAATAAGATTGTTACAAAGTATATGCTTTATCATTAAACATGATTGGCTTGTGTGCATACTACTTTCAGGTGCTATGTGGCCTTCTTGACCACAATTATAGCACACCCATTTTTCTTTTATACAAACTCCCAGATGAGCTTTTCCACAGGTCGGGCATGCTTCAATCCTCTTCTTCTGACCTCCTTGTTGATTTCTAGTTGACAAGTTGTCAGTCCACCTTCTTTTCTGATCGTTACTTCCTCTCGCGTTACTGCCACTGACTTTATTAATTCCCTCATTTTCACTCTTCTTCTTCTGATCCCGATTATACTTAGTCACCGCATTGCTCCCGCCTTCAGCGAGGCTGGCCTTGTGACGCCCCCAAATTTGGGTACTTGAAACCCGAATTCAGTGCTTCACGATACCATCTCTATAACCAGAATAATAGTAATAGTAATGCCAATAATATAAATATTAAACTTAACTATATTAATTATCAAAGTTTAACTCCCAAGTACGTAACCTTAAATCATTCCTTACAACACATGATCATAAATATATAACATTGTCTTAATAATATTAAACTATCACATAGATAACATTGTCATCATTCAGCAACCTTTCCTTTTCCCTTGTTTCTAGCAGAGCCTTCAGAGTGTTCACACTTAGCTGAAAATATTTAAATTAAGCAAGGATGAGCATTTGAGTGCCCAACAAGAAATAACAATTAAATATATATATATAAGCTGAAAGAATTTAAATGCTTTCTTTATACTACCCTTCTACAACGGATCAATAGTTGTGAAGTAATTCCGAACCAATAATAATAACAATTCTCTTTCAAATCTTTGAAACTACGTCATCACTATAAATAAGTTTTAGGGACATACTATGAACATTGTTTTCATTTTCAAAAGGTTAAATGAACTTCATCTCAGAAACCGTCATAACTTACTTTTGCACGGAGGGTGATCAACCCGTTGACCTCAGATTGATCAATACTACATTGCTAGAACGATATTATCATTCATCCTTTGTCCGCCGTAGCACATAAATATTTTCCCATGTTCGGGATGTTCATACTTGTCAGGGTTCCAAACAAAAGGTTTTATCTTATCCAACAATAATCTATAAATCAACATATATGTATATATCAAAGGTGTATCAACATGTGTTTAGATGCAATGATTATCCGAGTGAGGACACTTGTTTAACCATTTATAGAAATTAACGAACAGAGACTATATATCTGAATTACCATATACTAACATGTTGATAATCAATGGGCATATATAATATAGGTTAATAATCTTTACAGTAATAATATAATTCTAAAACATTCTTACTCATGTCCATTGCATAAAGAAATGCAAAGGTAGGATACTTGCCTGATCTTGTATAATAACGCAACTTAGTTTTATCTTTTATGTAATCACCTATCATTAATCAGATCATTCGTTCGATTAGAACAATATACTATAACACATAGTACTGAATTTCGCAGTCAGCACATAACCTACTCACGTTGCAACATATATACAAAGAATCGTCAGATCGCATGAAACAAACAATAATGCTACTCAAAATATTTAAGTCTAGAACAATTTCTGAAATATGTTGGTGTACCGCCAGCTCTATCGGTAATTAATGAGTCTAAGACTCTATTCTATTACTCAATATCTGCAAACATCAGTCATATGACTTAATAATAATTTTTAACATTTATTATACTTTAACATGAATTTCAAACACCTAATCATTATTAAATATCAAATGTTTCTATTAATACTTAATTAATATTAAACCATTAATGAAATCATTGCTAAAATATCAAAGTTATTTATAATAACTCAAAATATTTTTAAAGTATTAATATTACCCTTAAATGATTTTTAAAACATTTAAAATCATTTATAAATAATTACCATTAACATTCAAATATTAATTTATGATTTATCCACTATTAAAAGTCATTATAACTTAAAGTATTTTTAATTCATTTATATCCCTTTTAAATGATTTTTAAATCAATAAACCATTTTAAACTATTTATTTAATAAATAAATTTAATATCATTAATACTATCATTAATATTAAATTATTAATGAAATTATCCTTTAAATATTAAAAGTTATATTTTATAACTTAAAATATTTTTAAACACTTTATTTTCATTTTAAATGATTTTTAAAATAATAAAATCATTTTAACTAAATTATTTAATATAATTATTAAATAACTTTAATATAATTAATAATAATTAATTAATGATATTCAACACAAAATATTAAAAGTCATAGAAAATAACCTAGAATATTTTCTTATACCATAATATAATTTTAAATGATTTTTCATGTATTAAAATCATTTTTAAACAATTTATTTAATATTATAATTAAATAAATTAAATAATTTTAATATTCCAAAAATATTAAATATTTATGAAATATATTCAAAATAATTAAAATATAATTTTCGGACTTTAAAATAATTTTTAATAATTTATTTTGTTTTTTTTAGAATTAAAAACTAATTAATACTAATTATTTAATAAAAATAATTAATTTTATTTAAAACTGTCGCTAAAGACCACCTATAGCGACAGAACCGTCGCTATAGGTGTTCTTCATATAAACCCAGAACACCTTGTCAGTTATCGAGCATGCATGTTTGACTAAGTGTAAATCAGTGTGTATAGTGCTTCTGGACAATCTATGAATTGGATCTTGTATTACTAGTGCACGTCTACAATACCCAACATCAAACATGGTAATCAAGTATAAAACAAACAAGATCTAAGCTCTTAAAGAAGCTGTCAGACCTGTTCTTCATTTCTGGGCTGCCCAGAAATGAAGAACAGATCGTGGGGCTCTCTTTGGACCTCCACTACCTGCTGATCATGCATTGTTTTTGTGTTATAAGACTTCCACGTTTGAGACAACCTATAAGACTATAGATCTATCGCTTAAACTCATTGTAACAACAACAGATCAAGATGATAAGGGTCGGTCAACCCATGTCAGAGATCGCCTTCAACAGTTTTCTGGGTTACCCAGAAAACCGAAACTGTGATCATCTTGCTTGGTTTGACCGTCTACCACATGAGACATACTAATCATTTTAATGTTCTAATGGCCTTAACTTACAGTACACATACTAGACTACCATAAACAACCCACAAACAACAATAATAAAATAACAGAAGCAAGATCTGGCCGATTTAAAACGTTGTCAGGGCAAGTTTAAGGTTACCTGAACTCCTACCACGGCTAATTCAATCTTTTGACCTTAAATATCTTGCAACCTGTTTAAGATATGAACTTGATTCTTGTTCCAGGTTAGAGATCACATAGTATACTACAACTAAAAACTTAAAAACAACAAAAAGCATACATGACCAAAGATCTGTGGCCACTGACATTTGTTGTCAGACCACAGTTAACGAAATTTCCAGATTTTGTAGATCTTCAAATCCGAGCTTTTAAATGTTATGGATTCAACATTTATCAACCCAGATCATCACTAGACACTATAACTAACATATTCTAACACTCAAACATAATATTAACATAAGATCATGGACAGAAATCGTGCTATGGTTTTATACCTTTAAACTTTGATTTCTTGATCCTAGCTTCTGATTTGTTTATGGTAATGGTGGGGATTGGTTTAGGGACTGATAAGCTAAGAATTTCTTTGGTTTGATGAGAGAAAAGTCTAGGTTGAGTGTTGATAAAAATGAGCTAGCAATGCCTTATTTCCTCTCTTTAATCTATTTATAGAAGTGGCAATGTATGTGGGATTTAGCTATTAACCTCCGTACTCATCTTGTCCCTAAGCATGCTTAATGAGATTTCCCACCAATGATATGTTGACAACAATGTACTTTTTGTAATAAATTAAATAAACTAATGTCACTAACTATATAAGAAAACTTGATTAACAAAATTTGTTACCTTAAAAGGTAAATTCTAGCCAGCCATGCTTATAGCCTCTAATTCTTCACTTAGCTATTATTTTAATGCATAAATTAGATAATTCAAAGGTCTAAAATACCCCTGACCTAGTGGGCTATGATTTGGGCTTGAATTGATTTCTTTTTGGGCTTCTTCCATAATTGTTTTGGGCCATTTAATAATCCTAGCCCAATAATTATTAATCTATGTTACCCAAGTTAGGGTTTAAAATAAATATAATTAGTGTACCAAATTTATAATTAGGTTTTTCTTATTTTGATTAGGGTTTTAATCATACATGGACATTAGGGTTATAATATAATAATTATACTTATCCTTGCTAACTTAGCAATTAGGGTTTATACTTAATGATTAAGGTTTCAAGAAATTAACAAGTCCCAATGTTAATTAGGGTTAATCATAGTTCATATAACACAGCTATATAATAGACTTGAACTCACCACCAAGTTTTAAATTAGGGTTTCCCACAGCAAACTAGGGTTTGACATAATACACCATAAAAAAAAATTATATGCAAAATTTCTAATTTATTTGTATAGAAAATATTGGGTTATTACATTCACCCCCCTATAAAGATTCCGTCCTCGGAATCACCATTTTACAACCTACACATACGAGTGTACGTAGCACATACAATTATTGCAAGTAGATCTTCATCATAAATGATCGTACATATCTTTAACCTGCAAGGCTTTTCTATCTGATTAAACGCAAATTTGATTTCTAAAAGAACTCAATTTTCTTCTTCAAAACTTCTTTATAAATTTATTATATATATAAGAAAATCATATATAAGAAAATAAAACTTGGTTAGAATAATACCTGGAATTGCATTGTCAGCTGCTACGGTATCCTGGATCGTCATATTGTAGAACCTTGCTGTTGATTTCGTCGGCTTGCTGGATGACGTTAGTCCTGTGACTGCTAAAGTCCTGCTGCCCTTGCCCGTAATCACACTTCCTATCTCCATCTTCCTCTTCGGATAATCCTTCACCTTGTGATCAGTCGATCCGCATAGAAAGCATCCGCTATTCATCCAAGGATTGGGGCAGTTGGGAGAGATATGGCCCTCCTGCCCGCACTTGTAGCACACGAACTTCCCCTTCAAACATTTCCCAGAATGGTTCTTTTCACAATTTCCACATTGCACAACTTGCTTCTTAGCTCCTTCCTGCTTCACCTGAATACTTCCAAAATTGCTTCCCTTCCTTTTGTTACCACCACCGCTACTCCCACTAGTAACTTCCACCTTCCTAGTCCCTTCGACCATACTCTTGTTCTTTCTCTCCTTGTTGTAGAGGCTCATGGCCTCACTCCCCTCCTCAGCAATAATAGCCTTCTCCATGAGTGCTGCAAATGTAGGGATTTGCAACACCGCCACCTTATTGTAGAGCCGGGGTTTAATCCCACCAAACCTCCTAGCTTTCCTAGCCTCAGTATCCACTTGATGCGAGCAAACCCAACCAACTCATTAAATTTTATACGATTCCGCAACAACATGTTCTCTCTCGCCTCAACTCTAAAAAATCTCATCTCCATCCTAGCTTGCACATCTTTGAATGAAATAGTTCTCAAGAACAAAGTCTTTAAACCTATCCCATGTAACTACACCTTCTCCTGCCCTTGTCTAATTCGCTTCCCACCAAAAATTTGCCTCACCCTTCATCATGTAGGTGGCAAAAGTGGTCTTTTGTCCCTCAGCTACCCTAGCTATTATGAACGCCTTCTCAATCTCTTTAATCCAAGTCTGCGCTTCAACAGGGTCAGTTGTCCCTTTGAATTCGGGTGGTCTTACAGCCTTAAAGTCCTTGAAATTAGCGAAGCGGTTGTCCGGCTGGTTTTCTGCGACTGGCATTCCTTGCTGTATAACTTGTGCTATCATGTTCGCAAATTGCTGCATCGGGTCTGCTTGTTGTTGTCCCTCAACATTATTGACAAACTCTTCTGCCCTTTGGTTTCGAGTTTGACGTCTTGGCGGCATTATCTTGTTAAGTAAAACCATATATTATTCTCTACATTCTAAATCTTATCATATTAACTCATTTCATTATTCAAACTTAGATTCATATTCATTCCGAGATTTCAAAATACTTTACACATCACAACACATAGTGCTTTAATCATCAGTTATCCCTTGTGACTACAAAAGTTGGGATTTACAACTTTAACCAACACAAAAGTTGAAAATGTCACATTACACAAACATACTAAGCACACATATTACCTCAAACAGACCTACACAACAGAACTTATACTACCTATTTGTTAAGCCTTTTTCTTGGACAACCTTTGTTCTCCCATCGTTTCTATTAACGCCTAACGCAGTTGACTATTTAGCAGCTTTTCTATTTCCCACAGTCTTTCCAGAGAAGAAACCTTGTTCCTTAGATCCTGCACCTCTGTTGATGCTTGTTCAGCTTCAACTTCAGTGTCTGAATCACTATCTGTCAACTCCACCATCTCCGAATCTGGTACTACATTTTCTACAATAACCATTTCATCTGAGCTGTCTTCATTGTGAGCCTCTATTCCAGTTATTGGCTTTGATATTAGCTCAGGAGTATGGATTTGATCCTTCTTTATGCTATAAGCATATAACAAGCCTTTTCCACCAGACATCTACACACATAATTTATCCAAATTAGCATATATACACACAACAACAATAGTTTTAATACGTTATCTTTTATTTCGTTTGACGATGGATTTAGTCAATTCATTCCTTTATAAACTCTATATGGGTTATTTATATATTAATATATCACGGTTTTAATACCAATTGACTAAACTTTTGGCATACTTTTATAAACGCTAAAGGCATAAACTACCCACCACCAACTATCCTCTAATGGACAAAATTGAGGATTCACTACCACCTACCCCTCTACCAAAATAAAAGTTAGGGTCTAACTACCATCCTATGCATACTGCAAGGCATAAGGATTTACAACACTAAACAATCCCTAATAGAAACAAAAGTGGGACTATATCGGCATGAATACACATCAACGCCCGCTCTCCCTGCCGAAGGGCAGCTCCATCCACTCCGCGTCGAACCGCCTAAAGGCGATGTCTACAGCCTACTCCAGGGTATATATCTTCGCATCTTTAGCTTCCCCCTCAACTCTCAACTGCCCTAGTTGCAGCTCTCTTTGCTCCAACCTCCCTCGTAATTCAGCTAACTCTGCCTGTGCTCGGTGAGCAGCGTCCTTGTACAGCTGTTCTGAAATCTGGAGGGTGTGATTTTGTGCCTCCACTTTCTCAGCCCTAACCCTTAAGTCGTCATTCCTGACCAACAAATCTCTTATCATCTCATCCTCCATGTACTCTTCACTAGAGTCCCTCGACTCTTGATCCACTGAGTAACTACCTTGGCTCTCGTCAGCCATCCTATGACCACAATAAACAAGCAAAACAACATCAGTACCATAATAAAATATATTCATTGGTAAAATGAAATGATATTTTATTAAGTACAACTAAAACTTTATGGATCCCCTCAACCTATCACTTAGCTAACATATTCTATAAGAGTTTCCTATAAGGTTATAACCTAGGTTTCGTAATCCTAATGTTTATAACCTACAGCTTTGATACCAACTCCAGGATTTCCCCAAATTCGGGTACTTGAAACCCGAATTCAGTGCTTCACGATACCATCTCTATAACCAGAATAATACTAATAGTAATGCCAATAATATAAATATTAAACTTAACGTAATTAATTATCAAAGTTTAACTCCCAAGTACGTAACCTTAAATCATTCCTTACAACACATGATCATAAATATATAACATTGTCTTAATAATATTAAACTATCACACAGATAACATTGTCATCATTCAGCAACCTTTCCTTTTCCCTTGTTTCTAGCAGAGCCTTCAGAGTGTTCACACTTAGCTGGAAATATTTAAATTAAGCAAGGATGAACATTTGAGTGCCCAACAAGAAATAGCAATTATATATATATAAGCTAAAAGAATTTAAATGCTTTCTTTATACTACCCTTCTACAACGAATCAATAGTTGTGAAGTAATTTTGAACCAATAATAATAACAATTCTCTTTCAAATCTTTGAAACTACGTACCGACTATAAATAAGTTTTAGGGGACATACTATGAACATTGTTTTCATTTTCAAAAGGTTAAACAGAACTTCATCTGTAAACCGTCATAACTTACGGGCACGGAGGGTGATAAGCCCGTTGTACCCTGTATTGATCAATACTATATTTCTAGAACGATATTATTGTTCATCCTTTGTCCGTTGTAGCGCATAAAAATTTTCCCATGTTCGGGATGTTCATACTTGTCAGGGTTCCAAACAAAAGGTTTAATCTTATCCAATAATAATCTATAATTCAACATATATGTATATATCAAAGGTGTATCAACATGTGTTTAGATGCAATGATTATCCAAGTGGGGACACTTGTTTAACCATTTATAGAAATTAACGAACAGAGAATATATATCTGAATTACCATATACTAACATGTTGATAATCAATGGGCATATATAATATAGGTTAATAATCTGTACAGTAATAATATAATTCTGAAACATTCTTACTCATGTCCATTGCATAAAGGAAATGCAAAGGTAGGATACTTGCACGATCTACCGCTTACAATCTGTGACTTAGTTTTATCTTTTATGTAATCACCTATCATTAATCAGATCATTCGTTCGATTAGAACAATATACTATAACACATAGTCTTGCATTTTACATCGACATAACCTACTCACGTTGCTACACATATCTGATAGATCGTTACATCGCAAAAAAATGAATGTCTATCAAAATATTTAAGTCTAGAACAATTTCTGAACTATGTCGGTGTACCGCCATCTCTATCGGTAATTAACAAGTCTAAGACTCTATTCTATTACTCAATATCTGTAAACATCAGTCATATGCCTTAATAATAATTTTTAACATTTATTATACTTTAACATGAATTTCAAACACCGAAATCATTATTAAATATCAAACAGTTCTATTAATACTTAATTAATATTAAACCATTAATGAAATCATTGCCAAAATATCAAAGTTATTTATAATAACTCAAAATATTTTTAAAGTATTAATATTACCCTTAAATGATTTTTAAAACATTTAAAATCATTTATAAATAATTACCATTAATATTCAAATATTAATGTACTATTTATCCACTATTAAAAGTCATTAATATAACTTAAAAGTATTTTTAATTCATTTATATCCTTTTAAATGATTTTTAAATCAATAAACCATTTTAAACTATTTATTTAATAAATAAATTTAATATCATTAATACTATCATTAATATTAAATTATTAATGAAATTATCTTTTAAATATTAAAAGTTATATTTTATAACTTAAAATATTTTTAAACACTTTATTTTCATTTAAAATGATTTTTAAAAATAATAAAATCATTTTTAACTAAATTATTTAATATAATTATTAAATAACTTTAATATCATTAATAATAATTAATTAATGAAATTCAACACAAAATATTAAAAGTCATAGAAAATAACCTAGAATATTTTCTTATACCATAATATAATTTTAAATGATTTTTCATGTATTAAAATCATTTTTAAACAATTTATTTAATATTATAATTAAATAAATTAAATACTTTTAATATTCCAAAAATATTAAATATTTATGAAATATATTCAAAATAATTAGAATATAATTTTCTGGACTTTAAAATAATTTTTAATAATTTATTTTGTATTTTTTAGAATTAAAAACTAATTAATACTAATTATTTAATAAAAATAATTAATTTTATTTAAAATTGTCGCTAAAGACCACCTATAGCGACAGAACCGTCGCTATAGGTGTTCTTCATATAAACCCAGAACACCTTGTGCGATTCTGAAAACGTCGTGTTTGACTAAGTGTAAATCGATTATTGTGTAGTGTTTCTGGACAATCTATGAATTGGATCTTGTATTACTAGTGCACGTCTACAATACCCAACATCAAACATGGTAATCAAGTATAAAACAAACAAGATCTAAGCTCTTAAAGAGGCATCGGACACATTCTTCATTTACAGAAATTTGCCCCGAAATGAAGAAACGAATCGTCAGGCTCTCTCTTTGGACCTCCACTACCTGCGATCATGCATTGTTTTTGTGTTATAAGACTTCCACGTTTGAGACAACTTTGTAAGACTATAGATCTATCGCTTAAACTCATTGTAACAACAACGGATCAAGATGATAAGGGTTCGATTCGACCCATATCGAGATCGCCTTGACGATTTTCTGGGTTACCCGAAAAACCAAAATCTATGATCATCTTGCTTGGTTTGACCGCTACCATGAGACATACTAATCATTTTAATGTTCTAATGGCCTTAACTTACAGTACACATATTAGACTACCATAAACAACCCACAAACAACAATAATAAAACAATAGAAGCAAGATCTGGCTGATTTAAAAATGTTGTCGGGCTGTTTTACAAGCGACTTAGGTTACCCGAGCGCCTAGTCATGGCTTCAATAACTTTTTTTGACCTTAAATATCTTGCAACCTGTTTAAGATATGAACTTGATTCTTGTTCCATGTTAGAGATCACATAGCATACTACAACTAAAAACTTAAAAACATCAAAAACCATACATGACCAAAGATCTGTGGCCATTGACATTTGTTGTCAGACCACAGTTAACGAAATTTCCAGATTTTGTAGATCTTCAAATCCGAGCTTTTAAATGTTATGGATTCAACATTTATCAACCCAGATCATCACTAGACACTATAACTAACATATTCTAACACTCAAACATAATATTAACATAAGATCATGGACAGAAATTGTGCTAGGGTTTTATACCTTTAAACATTGATTTCTTGATCCTAGCTTCTGATTTGTTTATGGTAATGGTGGGGATTGGTTTAGGGACTGATAAGCTAAGAATTTCGTTGGTTTGATGAGAGAAAAGTCTAGGTTGAGTGTTGATAAAAATGAGCTAGCAATGCCTTATTTCCTCTCTTTAATCTATTTATAGAAGTGGCAATGTATGTGGGATTTAGCTATTAACCTCCATACTCATGTTGTCCATTGAATAAAATTCCTTATCTTGTCCCTAAGAATGCTTAATGAGATTTCCCACCAATGATATGTTGACAACAATGTACTTTTTGTAATAAATTAAATAAAGTAATGTCACTAACTATATAAGAAAACTTGATTAGCAAAATTTGTTACCTTAAAAGGTAAATTCTGGCCAGCCATGCTTATAGCCTCTAATTCTTCACTTAGCTATTATTTTAATGCATAAATTAGATAATTCAAAGGTCTAAAATACCCCTGACCTAGTGGGCTATGATTTGGGCTTGAATTGATTTCTTTTTGGGCTTCTTCCATAATTGTTTTGGGCCATTTAATAATCCTAGCCCAATAATTATTAATCTATGTTACCCAAGTTAGGGTTTAAAATAAATATAATTAGTGTACCAAATTTATAATTAGGTTTTTCTTATTTTGATTAGGGTTTTAATCATACATGGACATTAAGGTTATAATATAATAATTATACTTATCCTTGCTAACTTAGCAATTAGGGTTTATACTTAATGATTAAGGTTTCAAGAAATTAACAAGTCCCAATGTTAATTAGGTTAATCATAGTTCATATAACACAGCTATATAATAGACTTGAACTCACCACCAAGTTTTAAATTAGGGTTTCCCACAGCAAACTAGGGTTTGACATAATACACCATAAAAAAAAATTATATGCAAAATTTCTAATTTATTTGTATAGAAAATATTGGGTTATTACATTCACCTCCCCTATAAAGATTCCGTCCTCGGAATCACCATTTTACAACCTACACATACGAGTGTACGTAGCACATACAATTATTGCAAGTAGATCTTCATCATAAATGATCGTATACGGATCTTTAACCTCTGAAGGCTTTTCTATCTGATTAAACGCAAATTTGATTTCTAAAAGAACTCAATTTCCTTCTTCAAAACTTCTTTATAAACTTATTATATATATAAGAAAATCATATATAAGAAAATAAAACTTAGTTAGAATAATACCTGGAATTGCATTGTCAGCTGCTACGGTATCCTGGACCGTCATATTGTAGACCCTTGCTGTTGATTTCGTCGGCTTGCTGGATTACGTTAGTCCCGTGACTGCTAAAGTCCCACTGCCCTTGCCCGTAATCACACTTCCTACCTCCATCTTCCTCTTTGGACAATCCTTCACCTTGTGATCAGTCGATCCGCATAGAAAGCATCCGCTATTCATCCTAGGATTGGGGCAGTTGGGAGAGATATGGCCCTCTTGCCCGCACTTGTAGCACACGAACTTCCCCTTCAAACATTTCCCAGAATGGTTCTTTCCACAATTTCCACACTGCACAACTTGCTTCTTAGCTCCTTCCTGCTTCACCTGAATACTTCCAAAATTGCTTCCCTTCCTTTTGTTACCACCACCGCTACTCCCACTAGTAACTTCCACCTTCCTAGTCCCTTCGACCTTACTCTTGTTCTTTCTCTCCTTGTTGTAGAGGCTCATGGCCTCACTCCCCTCCTCAGCAATAATAGCCTTTTCCATGAGTGCTGCAAATGTAGGGATCTGCAACACCGCCACCTTATTGTAGAGCTAGAGTTTTAATCCCAGCTCAAACCTCCTAGCTTTCCTAGCCTCCAAATCCACTTGATGCGGAACAAACCTGGCCAACTCATTAAATTTTGCGGCGTATTCCGCAACAGTCATGTTCTCCAGCCTCAACTCTAAAAATCTCATCTCCATCCTAGCTTGCATACTGGACGAGGAATAGTTCTCGAAGAACAGTGTCTTAAACCTATCCCATGTAACTACACCTTCTCCTGCCCTCGTCTGATTTACTTCCCACCAAAAATTTGCCTTACCCTTCATCATGTAGGCGACAAAAGTGGTATTTTGTCCCTCAGCTACCCTAGCTATTATGAACGCCTTCTCAATCTCTTTAATCCAAGTCTGCGCTTCAACAGGGTTAGTTGTCCCTTTAATTCGAGTGGTCCTACAGCCTTAAAGTCCTTGAAATTAGCGAAGCGGTTGTCCGGCTGGTTTTCTACGACTGACATTCCTTGCTGTATAACTTTTGCTATCATGTTCGCAAATTGCTGCATCGGGTCTGCTTGTTGTTGTCCCTCAACATTATTGACAAACTCTTCTGCCCTTTGGTTTCGAGTTTGACGTCTTGGCGGCATTATCTGGTTAAGTAAAACCATATATTATTCTCTACATTCTAAATCTTATCATATTAACTCATTTTATTATTCAAACTTAGATTCATATTCATTCCGAGATTTCAAAATACTTTACACATCACAACACATAGTGCTTTAATCATCAATTATCCCTTGTGACTACAAAAGTCGGGATTTACAACTTTAACCAACACAAAAGTTGAAAATGTCACATTACACAAACATACTAAGCACACATATTACCTCAAACAGACCTACACAACAGAACTTATACTACCTATTTGTTAAGCCTTTTTCTTGGACAACCTTTCGCCTGATGACCTTCTATTCCACAGATACAACATGCTCCTGGTTTATAGTCGGGACAATACAGAGTGGTATGTCCCTTATAACCACAAAGGTAACATATTCTTTTCCCTTTCCTCTTATCGGATTTTCCTAAGTCATGGGCTTCTATCTTTCTTTTCCCTTTTCTTTGCTCGAGTTTGCATTACGATGTGTTGCTTGTAGCTCTATCGATCAATTTGGATTTTAAGCTTATCTTATTCTCCCATCATTTACTATTAACGCTTTGTGTGCATTGACTATTTAGCAGCTTTTCTATTTCCCACAGTCTTTCCAGAGAAGAAACCTTGTTCCTCAGATCCTGCACCTCTGTTGATGCTTGTTCAGCTTCAACTTCAGTGTCTGGATCACTATCTGTCAGCTCCACCATCTCCGGATCTGGTACTACATTTTCTACAATAACCACTTCATCTGAGTTGTCTTCATTGTGAGCCTCTATTCCAGTTATTGGCTTCGATATTAGCTCAGGTGTATGGATTTGATCCTTCTTTATGCTATAAGCATATAACAAGCCTTTTCCACCAGACATCTACACACATAATTTATCCAAATTAGCATATATACACACAACAACAATAGTTTTAATACGTTATCTTTTATTTCGTTTGACAATGGATTTAGTCAATTCATTCCTTTATAAACTCTATATGGGTTATTTATATATTAATATATCACGGTTTTAATACCAATTGACTAAACTTTTGGCATACTTCTATAAACGCTAAAGGCATAAACTACCCACCACCAACTATCCTCTAATGGACAAAATTGAGGATTCACTACCACCTACCCTCTACCAAAAAAAAAGTTGGGGTCTAACTACCATCCTATGCATCTGAGAAGGCATAAGGATTTTCAACACTAAATAGTCCCTAATAGAAACAAAAGTGGGATTATATCGGCATGAATACACATCAACGCCCGCTCTCCCTGCCGAAGGGTAGCTCCATCCACTCACGTCGAACCGCTTTAAAAGCGATGTCTAAAACTTTACTCCGGGTATATATCTTCGCATCTTTAGCTTCCCCCTCAACTCTCAACTGCCCTAGTTGCAGCTCTCTTTGCTCCAACCTCCCTCGTAATTCAGCTAACTCCGCCTGTGCTCGGTGAGCAGCGTCCTTGTACAGCTGTTCTGAAATCTGGAGGGTGTGATTTTGTGCCTCCACTTTCTCAGCCCTAACCCTTAAGTCGTCATTCCTGACCAACAAATCTCTTATCATCTCATGCTCCATGTACTCTTCACTAGAGTCCCTCGACTCTTGATCCACTGAGTAACTACCTTGGCTCTCGTCAGCCATCCTATGACCACAATAAACAAGCAAAACAACATCAGTACCACAATAAAATATATTCATTGGTAAAATGAAATGATATTTTATTAAGTACAACTAAAACTCGATGGATCCCCTCAACTTATCACTTAGCTAATATATTCTATAAGAGTTTCCTATAAGGTTATAACCTAGGTTTCGTAATCCTAATGTTTATAACCTACAGCTTTTATACCAACCTGTGACGCCCCCAAATTCGGGTACTTGAAACCCGAATTCAGTGCTTCACGATACCATCTCTATAACGAGAATATACTAATAATAATGCCAATAATATAAATATTAAACTTAACTTAATTAATTATCAAAGTTTAACTCCCAAGTACGTAACCTTAAATCATTCCTTACAACACATGATCATAAATATATAACATTGTCTTAATTATATTAAACTATCACACAGATAACATTGTCATCATTCAGTAACCTTTACTTTTCCCTTGTTTCTAGCAGAGCCTTCAGAGTGTTCACACTTAGCTGAAAATATTTAAATTAAGAAAGGATGAGCATTTGAGTGCCCAGCAAGAAATAACAATTATATATATATAAGCTGAAAGAATTTAAATGCTTTCTTTATACTACCCTTCTACAACGGATCAATAGTTGTGAAGTAATTCTGAACCAATAATAATAACAATTCTCTTTCAAATCTTTGAAACTACGTACCGACTATAAATAAGTTTTAGGGGACATACTATGAACATTGTTTTCATTTTCAAAAGGTTAAACAGAACTTCATCTGTAAACCGTCATAACTTACGGGCACAGAGGGTGATAAGCCCGTTGTACCTTGTATTGATCAATACGACATTGCTAGAACGATATTATCGTTCATCCTTTGTCCGCTGTAGCACATAAAAATTTCCCATGTTCGGGATGTTCATACTTGTCAGGGTTCCAAACAAAAGGTTTTATCTTATCCAATAATAATCTATAATTCAACATATATGTATATATCAAAGGTGTATCAACATGTGTTTAGATGCAATGATTATCCAAGTGGGGACAGTTGTTTAACCATTTATAGAAATTAACGAACAGAGAATATATATCTGAATTACCATATACTAACATGTTGATAATCAATGGGCATATATAATATAGGTTAATAATCTGTACAGTAATAATATAATTCTGAAACATTCTTACTCATGTCCATTGCATAAAGGAAATGCAAAGGTAGGATACTTGCACGATCTTGGCCGCTTACAATCTGTGACTTAGTTTTATCTTTTATGTAATCACCTATCATTAATCAGATCATTCGTTCGATTAGAATAATATACTATAACACATAGTACTGCATTTTTGCGATCGACCACATAACTTACTCACGTTGCTACACATATCTGAGTGATCGTTGCATCATAAAACAAAGCGATAATCTTGATCAAAATATTTAAGTCTAGAACAATTTACGAAACTATGTGATTATCTGCCAAATTCTATCGATGATTAACGAGTCTAAGACTACTATTCATTACTCAATATCTCAGTAAACATCAGTCGTATGACTTAATAATAATTTTTAACATTTATTATACTTTAACATGAATTTCAAACACGAATCATTATTAAATATCAAATGCAGTTCTATTAATACTTAATTAATATTAAACCATTAATGAAATCATTGCTAAAATATCAAAGTTATTTATAATAACTCAAAATATTTTTAAAGTATTAATATTACCCTTAAATGATTTTTAAAACATTTAAAATCATTTATAAATAATTACCATTAATATTCAAATATTAATGTACTATTTATCCACTATTAAAATTCATTATATAACTTAAAAGTTTTTAAATTCATTTATATCCTTTTTAAATGATTTTTAAATCAATAAACCATTTTAAACTATTTATTTAATAAATAAATTTAATATCATTAATACTATCATTAATATTAAATTATTAATAAAATTATCTTTTAAATTTTAAAAGTTATATTTTATAACTTAAAATATTTTAAACACTTTATTTTCATTTAAAATGATTTTTAAAATAATAAAATCATTTTTAACTAAATTATTTAATATAATTATTAAATAAATTTAATATCATTAATAATAATTAATCAATGAAATTCAACACAAAATATTAAAAGTCATAGAAAATAACCTAGAATATTTTCTTATACCATAATATAATTTTAAATGATTTTTCATGTATTAAAATCATTTTTAAACAATTTATTTAATATTATAATTAAATAAATTAAATAATTTTAATATTCTTAAAATATTAAATATTTATGAAATATATTCAAAATAATTAAAATATAATTTTTAGACTTTAAAATAATTTTTAATAATTTATTTTGTATTTTTTAGAATTAAAAACTAATTAATACTAATTATTTAATAAAAATAATTAATTTTATTTAAAACTGTCGCTAAAGACCACCTATAGGGACAGAACCGTCGCTATAGTTGTTCTTCATATAAACCCAGAACACCTTGTCAATTACCGAGCATGCATGTTTGACTAAGTGTAAATTAGTGTGTGTAGTGCTTTTGGACAATCTATGAATTGGATCTTGTATTACTAGTGCACGTCTACAATACCCAACATCAAACAAGGTAATCAAGTATAAAACAAACAAGATCTAAGCTCTTAAAGAAGCTGTCAGACCTGTTCTTCATTTCAGGGTCCCCAAAATGAAGAAACGAATCGTCGAACTCTCTTTAAACCTCCACTACCTGCTGATCATGCATTGTTTTTGTGTTATAAGACTTCCACGTTGTAGACAACCTGTAAGACTACAGATCTATCGCTTAAACTCATTGTAACAACAACAGATCAAGATGATAAGGGTCGGTCAACCCATGTCAGAGATCACCTTCAACAGTTTTCTGGGTTACCCAGAAAATCGAAACTGTGATCATCTTGCTTGGTTTGACCGTCTACCACATGAGACATACTAATCATTTTAATGTTCTAATGGCCTTAACTTACGATACACATATACTAGACTACCATAAACAACCCACAAACAACAATAATAAAAAATATGAAACAAGATCTGTAGATTTAAAAGCGTTGTCGGGCACATTTTTACAGGCGACTTCCAGGTTACCCGAGCGCCCTGATCATGGCCAGTCAACGGCTTTTGACCTTAAATATCTTGCAACCTGTTTAAGATATGAACTTGATTTGTGTTCCAGGTTAGAGATCACATAGCATACTACAATTAAAAACTTAAAAACATCAAAAAGCATACATGACCAAAGATCTGTGGACACTGACATTTGTTGTCAGACCACAGTTAACGAAATTTCCAGATTTTGCAGATCTTCAAATTCGAGCTTTTAAATGTTATGGATTCAACATTTATCAACCCAGATCATCACTAGACACTATAACTAACATATTATAACACTCAAACATAATATTAACATAAGATCATGGACATAAATCGTGCTAGGGTTTTATACCTTTAAACTTTGATTTCTTGATCCTAGCTTCTAATTTGTTTATGGCAATGGTGGGGATTGGTTTAGGGACTGATAAGCTAAGAATTTCGTTGGTTTGATGAGAGAAAAGTCTAGGTTGAGTGTTGATAAAAATGAGCTAGCAATGCCTTATTTCCTCTTTTTAATCTATTTATAGAATTGGCAATGTATGTGGGATTTAGCTATTAACCTCCGTACTCATGTTGTCCATTGAATAAAATTCCTTATCTTGTCCCTAAGCATGCTTAATGAGATTTCCTACTAATGATATGTTGACAACAATGTACTTTTTGTAATAAATTAAATAAAGTAATGTCACTAACTATATAAGGAAACTTGATTAGCAAAATTTGTTACCTTAAAAGGTAAATTCTGGCCAGCCATGCTTATAGCCTCTAATTCTTCACTTAGCTATTATTTTAATGCATAAATTAGATAATTCAAAGGTCTAAAATACCCCTGACCTAGTGGGCTATGATTTGGGCTTGAATTGATTTCTTTTGAAACTCTTCCATAATTGTTTTGGGCCATTTAATAATCCTAGTCCAATAATTATTAATCTATGTTACCCAAGTTAGGGTTTAAAATAAATATAATTAGTGTACCAAATTTATAATTAAGTTTTTCTTATTTTGATTAGGGTTTTAATCATACATGGACATTAGGGTTATAATATAATAATTATACTTATCCTTGCTAACTTAGCAATTAGGGTTTATACTTAATGATTTAGGTTTCAAGAAATTAACAAGTCCCAATGTTAATTAGGGTTAATCATAGTTCATATAACACAGTTATATAATAGACTTGAAGTCACCACCAAGTTTCAAATTAGGGTTTCCAATAGCAAACTAGGGTTTGACATAATACACCATAACAAAAAATTATATGCAAAATTTCTAATTTATTTGTATAGAAAATTTTGGGTTATTTCTGGCCTTCTCCAATACTCCAACAAAATTTTTTAACTAAAATATTGACACTTTACTATATAACCAAGACTTTAGTCCCTTTTCAAACCTTCTTGCTTTTCTTTCATTCGTGTGCACTTGATATGTGGTGAACCTAGCCAACTCATTGAATCTTGTCGCATAGTTTGGTACGGACATATTCCCCTATTTCAACTCCAGAAACTGGACCTCCTTTTGGTTCTGCGAGCTGGTCAAAAAATAACCTAAGTTTAAGCCTCAATCGGGTTCATGGAGCCTTTAAACTCTGGCGATCCCACTGCCTTGAAGTCCTTGAATGTAGTATTTGGTGGAGCTTGAGGTTGATTGTTAATTGCTCCAGCTAATAGGTTCACCAATTGCTGAACAGGGTTAGCATTGGCGTCGTTGTTGTTGTTCATCGATTCTTCTTGAGTTGGTTGACGGTTTGGTCTTCTTCTCGGTGGCATATTTCTGTTAAAATATATGCTTATTATATCTTTATTCAATGCTCTAAAAATTTAAGGTTTAACTCAACATTTTAACATAATCACTTAACATATTTTCTCAAATAACTTGATATATTTATTTAATCAAAAGTTTTAACAAACTACGATAGCATTACTGCTATTTACATCAACTATCCCGATGTCGACGTTGGGATTTTTAATTTTCCCTTTCCATTACTTGTTCTTTGGTGTTCTCATTTTAGGTAAGATTTGTTTGAAAAAAGAAGTGAAAAAGGTCTGACATGTATAATGTCGACGATGGACTATTAAGAGTCGCCAGTTGGTTTTTTAAATGGTTGTACCAACATAACCGAGAAAAGGTTTGCACATTGACCCAATGATGTGACACTGCTAAACCCGTCTGTGAAACCGAGATTCATTAGGGTCCGAGGACTTGGTTATGCGGA
The DNA here is from genome assembly GCA_020205615.1 of Panax quinquefolius. Classification (NCBI taxonomy): domain Eukaryota; kingdom Viridiplantae; phylum Streptophyta; class Magnoliopsida; order Apiales; family Araliaceae; genus Panax; species Panax quinquefolius. Next base: position 39,945,272 of record CM035151.1, on the reverse strand, counting down.
GGGAAGGTGTTAGGCACCCAAACAATAAATGTTACCACTAGTGATAGCCTCTTTTCAAGAAACTATTATCTGAATGTGTGTGTGGGGGGGTCAATGTGCTGTTATTTGGAAGTAGTGCGAGGCCTTGTTCACACCTATATACACAGGGTTTGAATTTATGTATAAATTCAATTTTTAAGCAAGATATGGCAGTGATGTTTTATAAAAAGTGGTTTTTCAAACCCCGATGCTCAATAGTAATTGAGACCTTTTACACTCCCATTTTATTAAGTGTTCGGCTTGATTGATTTTATTTTACAGATGCGAGGCATCCGTACGAAAATAATGTACAAAATAATGCCGACTTCCTCGTGGGTATGGGTTCTGAGGGAATTCACACACCGCATAATAATTTACAAGCTACTCACAGCTGAAAACATCCATCACGGGAACCAAATCTAGATCCAATATGTTGAATCTGTGATCACATGATTCCTAGGCACACATGATACCATAATTTGTATGAAAGCAGTAAGCTGGTATATATATATATAAGCTATAAATATATATATACAGACATGATCACCAACCACGAAGCACCTCCATGGGGGATCAGAAATGTAAATAAAGCTGTAAAAGCTATCAACCGCCATAGAGGAAACTCTAAAGCGGACGAAAAATGTAAATAAAGTCAGAATATGGTCAACCGCCACGGAGGGAACTACAGGCGGGACGAAATGTAAATAAAGATGTACAAAGCAATCAAATGCCACGAAGTAAACTCCAGGCATGACAAAATGTAAAGAAAGCTGTAAAAGCGACCAACCACCACGAAGTAAACTCTAGTGGGACGAATATATATATATATATATATATATATATATATATATATATATATATATATAAAAAGCAATAAACACACCAGATATAAAATCCGGGCTCATCGAATGTATTTCACAACAAATATATATATATATATATATATATATATATATATATATATATATAAAAAGCGAGTAAACGCTTCCGGATGTAAAATCCAGGCTCATCAAATGTAGTCCGACACACGCTTAATATATATAAGTATATATATATTAAAGCGAAGAACGCCTCAGACTTTGTTCGATATATATATATATATATATATATATATATATATTTATATATATATATGTGTGTCGAACTTTTTCATGAGCGATGAGTTTGATTTTGTCCGAGCGCTTATCGCTTTGCTAATATATATATATATATATATATATATATATATATATATATATATATATATATATATAAAAGCAAATAAACGCTCCGAATAGAAAGTTTAGGCTCAATCGAGGCATAACTCGATAATGTTAGTCCCGATATATATATATATATATATATATATATATATATATATATATATATATATATCAAAAATAAAACCACTGGATAGAAGTCCTGGCAAATGCACTGTAACCACGACTCTCAATGTGAAGAAGGGTGTGTGCAGAGATGAAGATAAAGGCTTTAAAGTGTGTGAGAAGGCTTACAGTTGACTGCCAAAGAAGACTTCTATATCTTTAAAGTGGGTAAATACTAGCTTTTGTAGGTACAAAAGTAGCTATATATGAGCTCACAGGTGTTTAAAATGAGAAAGTACACTGTATGGGGTGAGTGCAGATCAAATTGGGCAGAGCTTCCTCTCTGTTTTCTCTTACAAAATGGCCACCCCAAGCCCTCTATTTATTGAGGGTGGAGCCGCAGGTGTACCAGAGGCAACCCGGGTGGGCCCGAGTTTCTCGGGTCGGGTCATCTCGTAGTACGTGTACTATGGCACTGTAATGTCCACTCGAACTTTCAGAAGTGTAATCTGGGCATCCGATTGAGGTATACAGGACCTATTTCGGACCGTCATTGTCGAGAGTTGTACAATGGAATAGGATTTGAGTTTGTACGAAGTCATTGAAGATGGGACGATGCCCTCTGGTCTTCAAGCTTCAAATTCCATCCGTTACCCAGCACAATAGTCACTCGGGATTGGTTATCCTTGATTCTTGTGGGACATTGTTGCGTAGAGATGTGTATGAAATGTTGAGATGATGTGGCGTGGCATCGCGTTGGCGAGATGATGATGTTGCCCCTCACCGGTGTTATCATGGATTTGATTGGTACGATAAAGCGACGTTGCTTTCAAGGCTTCACGAGATTGAATCGCTGCGATTTGTTGAAGGTCCTCATTGTCATCTTTGAGGTGTGCCTGTCCCTCCCAAAGGTTATCTCCGGTTGGTGATGGAGTATCTCGTTGTGAGCGCCGAGATTGAAGCTGGTTTCATTTGAAACAAACATTTTCGGGGTTATCGCCGAAACTGCATTCCTTGGGGTTATCACCAAGGTTGGTGGCTATTCCCATGGTTGGGTCTGAGACTGGATACCTCGGGGTTATCTCCGAGATTAATCGGTCTTCTCCGGTGTGTGTTCCGGTATTGGATCTACATACCTCGGGGTTATATCTGAGGTTAGAATTGTTACTCCCAGAGTGTGTTCCGGGGTTGAAGCTGAACTTCCGGTAGTATCCGGAATGGATATGGATTGTCTTTTAGGGTTCCCTCTTAAAAGACGAATCTGTCCTTCTGCAATGTTAGTGACATTAGTACAGAAAATTTTGAGTGTCTACAGATGCCCCTCTTTATCATACTCATGCATGGAGATGCATGGGTAGGATAAAGAATCCTAGAAACTTGAAACGCAACAAGACAAACATGGTACTATATGTAACAACATGATACAAATGTATGATGCATGTGTACGGGGTTGTAGCCCAACATGCTGGGGATGATTGCTGGCTCCCTGTTGCTTCAACTGGGGATTGGCAATGATGACCAGATTTGATGTGTAATCCGAATATGTTAGGATGTTGATGTTGGGGTTATCACAAAATTCTTGTGTCTTTGATAATGACTTGATCCTGAAGATGTAACTCTTATGTGTAAGAGATCTGTGGGGATAAAGCTTGGTCTGTTTGAGGATATGTATAACATATTCCATCATCAAATCCTCCTTGATAACATTGACCTTTCCTGGTTGGTATCGCCAGAACATGTCAAGATTTTGTTGGATATACTGCTAATAGCAAATGCTGTCAGGGATGCCTGACCTTCGTTGACGTGTACTTCATCGACATGTGAATCAACGGCTGAAAAATCCTATGGGATATACGTTCAAGGTTGCTTGACCTTTGCTGACGTGTGAATCAATAGCTGATATTCTGTGGATAGATTGTCAAGGTTGCTTGACCTTCACTGACGTGTGAATCAATGGAACATTGCGTTGTGACCCCCGCCGGGGATCCGCTGGGGAATATGAGTAATCGAGCATGAAATCCTCGAATAGCTCTAGAGCTCTGATAGGTTTAATCGCTATCGGCTGATAATGTCAAGGCTGCTTGACCTTTGTTGATATATGTGTCAACGACTTGAATCTGCGTTATAATCCCTTCTGGGGATTCACGTTGTAACCCCCTACTGGGGATTCACGTTGAAACCCCCATCGGGGATCCACGTTGTAACCCCCGTCGGGGACTCACGTTGTAACCCCCATCGGGTATCTACGTTGTAACCCCCGTCGGGGACTCACGTTGTAACCCCCGTTGGGGATCTACGTTATAACCCCCGTCGCGGACTCACGTTGTAACCCTCGTCGGGGATCTACGTTGTAACCCCCGTCGAGGATCTACATTGTAACCCCCGTCGGGGACTCATGTTGTAACCCCCGTCGGGGATCCACGTTGATCTTTAAGGGTAATGACCCGGAGTTGGCGGCATCGGACCTGTACAAGGTATTGCCGGATGTGATTTGTGACAAATGAGATCGTTGGCAGGATATACCTCATGTTCGGGTGACTGCTAATGAGCGATGTACAGACTCAAAGTTTCATCTGAGAAGACTAGGATTGCATGCTGTTTTACTCAATCGCGTGGCATTTTTATTCCCGATTTGACCTTTCTAGTCCGTAAGAACTCCTTTACAACTCGAACTGGATCGAGCTAGAGGGGTGGGGCCCACATAGGGGTGTCGTAGGTATTTGTTGGGTGTATGTGACCCATTTCCCTGTATTTTTAACTGTACAGAGATGATGTATGTAGATGATGATATACTTTGGAATCTATGTACGTATTTCATTCCCTATATCATATTGCCATCTATTATCTGCTATGCATGTATCATGTTATGCATATGTAAGTATGTCCAGAGATATTTAGCATTGACCCCTAGATGGTCTTATAACACATTTTCGTCTGAGATGTCTTCTTGACGATTAGTAGTATTGATCATACCCCACCATCATTGGTGGCATTGGGTATCTGATCGTGGTATGATAGCATGTCACCATCAGACAGGGTGGCCGTAGATCATTTGCTGCAGTATACCATGACCTTATTGATGTTTCAGGTTCCCGCAGGGTTTGTGGACGGGATGCTAGAGCATTGGGTATCGGATAGGCATGTTTTCCAATTTGGGACCCATGAGTTGACTCCTACTCTGGAGGAGTATGCACGATTGATGATGCTGCCATTAGACAGACCTTGCGTGCATATGGCTTTGGGAGACATGAGTAGACGGTTCATAACTCTCACTGGATTGCAGCGCAGAGTGGTGCAGGATGAGCTGACGTCTTGCCACGTGATATCCCAGCATTTTCTGTATGACAGATTTGGCTCTGAGGATAGTTATTCATGACATTCCGGGGATTTCACCACACCGGAGGATCATTGGCGTTTGGCCAGGGTTGATGTACTGCTGTTATACGTAGTGTCGTATGTCTATATGCCACGGTACATGGATGAGATAGACATTGGTGTTATTATGGCAGTGAGAGCTCTCAGGGAGGGTCGCACCATTATACATATGATTGTAGAAGAGACCCTGCGGTTAGCATCCTACTGCTGCACTTATCCGACAGGAGTGTTCACGGGTAGTTCAGTCATGCTATATGTGTGGTTTATGTCACACTTGAGACCGATTGGCACTCTTAGACGGCATGGGTATTAGTTTACTCATGATATAGCCATGGCATACTCATTTCAGCTATCAGAGTGTATAGATGCTTTATCTTGGTCCACATTTTTGGCAGATATCAGAGATCCATTTAGCATATTACCGTGTTCGGGGCTTAGCTCACCATACAGCTTCATTACTCATGCTCCGGGCATGGACTATCTCCCTTTGGTTGGTTTAAGGGGCGTGACTACTTATCACCCACTGGCCGTGATGTCGCAGTTTGAGCAGTTTCAGGATTTTCATCCTTTCGAGGGGGCGATAGGTCAGCGTTCAGCTTCTCGATATCTTTCAGTAGAGAACTGATCCCGTGTGTATGCTTGTTCGGATCAGCGTGAGATAGTTGCTTTTTCTGTGAGCCATCCGGGTTGTTCTGCAGAGTATTCCGCATGGATGGAGACAAAGATTTTATCGGCTGCAACAGTATCTACAATACCGGATAATAAGTCAGATGATGTAGAGCCCATGGAGGACATCGATTCCTACATCGAGGAGGAGCCCATTCTTTGGGTTGCCAAAGATTTCCTCTAGATTCTCCCGATGACGATCTTTGTTGTGATTTAGCACTCGGCAAAGTACCTTGAGCAGAGTCTTCATCTGATGACCTTTGAGAGAGATCATGCTCGATCCTTGATGTTGACTGCCTTTGATGGGAGAGACGCAGCTCTATTAGAGAGAGATGAGGCATTAGCTCACAGAGATATTGCTGTTGTTGAGCGGGATGAGGCCAGATCAGCAAGAGATGCAGTGATAGTTGAGCGGGATAGTGCCATATCTGTCCGGGATGTAGCCATCACAGATAGTACTGCAGTGAGGTCCCTTACCACTGGCATGATCGCAGAGATGATCGCTTACATTGATGAGCATATGGTCACCATGCAGATGGCTGCAGATCTGTTGGGTCGTGTGGATATTCTCGTACAGGAGACCACAACTTTTCCTCCTTCTTCTGAGAGTGATGCCATGTTGGGCTTGTTAGCTCGCATATACCCTAACTTGTAGATAAGCTTGTATTTACCTGCACAGACTAGCTTAGCCATTTTGTCATGTACAATTTACATTGTATATATCAAATAGCATTATATATGACAGGGAAATATATTTTTGGATCACTTCCCTTTTTATTATGCTTTGCTACTTGCTTGACATTTTGCCTGCTGCTTCAGGGGTTGCGATCTAGATGTAATCTGAATTCCTCCTGGGTGGACGGACATTGAGTTGTCTCTAGATAGTTCAGAATGGATTATCGATCTGTATGTATCCCTACTATCTTTGGTGTCTTGAGACTGGTTTCTGTATGGAAATATGGAGAGGAGTGTGGCTTTCCTCTCTGAGATTGACCGCACCACAGATGGTCGCCAGTACTTCTATTTAGGAGAAGCCTAGTTAATTCCATCTCTTATGGATTGGTGTTGCTCATCGAGGTATGACCCCAGCTTAGATGGTCGCCGAATCTCCTATTTGGGAGGAGTTCAGGTAATTCCATCCCTTTGGTCTGAAGCCAATGAAATGTAGTGGATTGAAAGGTGATCCCAGTACCAACTGACAAGGGTTTGTGTTTTGGTAGGGGGTGAGACCGAACCATGAATGGCTGCCTACGTACTCATATTGAAGAAGAGATCAGGTCTGCGTAGTTCAAACCTGGTGTAAGAGGTTCAACACTGTATATGGTTTTGTTGTTTTTGTTTTTGTAAAGAGAAGAGGGTAGAAATGTTTTTGTTGCTTTTATTTTATTACAACCGGGCCATATGAAATGGTTGCCTACGTACTCCTATTGAAGAGGAGATCATGTCGACGTAGTTCGCCCCTCAGGGCGAGTAGAAAAGCGTAATCCCATGTGCAGGTCAGAGTGCGGGGAGGAGAAAGTTTAATCCTAGGTTGAGGATAAACTATAGGTAGGAGAAGTTTGATCCCATGTATGGGTAGCCAAACAGCAAACGCAAGAGGTTCAATTAGTAGTGGGATGACCTAAGTCGTAGGAACGCAGATAAGCCAGGCTGCTGGCTGGAAAAGTATGTTTCCTTGAGGGGCAAAGTGTAAAAGAGTTGTATGTTGTAAAGGATTAAAGGAATGATTAATGATCTTATGGTCCAACACCAAGGTGTTTGCTTGAGGGCAACTTCAGACATAGTATCGTTTCACGGTGTCCAAATTGATGAGTTGTGGAAATTCATCACCGTCCATTTCTTGCAATCTGAGAGCGCCTCCTGTCAATACTTCTTTGACAACAAACGGGCCTTTCTAGTTAGGAGAAAATTTTCCCTTAGATTGATCTTGGTTGTCAAGGATCTTCTTCAAAACCAAGTCATGTTTTTTAAACTGCCTTAGCCGGACTTTTTTGTTGTAGGATCTGGCGATCCTTTGTTGATATAACTGACCATGGAAGATAGCCGCGGTTCGCCTTTCGTTTATTAGAGACAATTGGTGATACCTGTCTTGTACCCATTGGTCTTCATCCAGTTGAGCGTCTATCAACACTCTGAGAGATTCCATTTCAACTTCTATGGGGAGCACTACTTCCATCCCATAGGTTAATGCGTAGGGGGTTGCCCGATGGAAGGTAGCATTGAGGAGGTTACATAGGCTAACAGTGAAAGGTAATAGGTCGGGCCATCTCTTTGTGGTTGGCGGACATCTTTTGCATAATCTTCTTGATGTTTTTGTAGCTGCTTCTTGACAATAAACGACCATTCATCTTGGTAACCTCATGATAGATGAGTTAAGATGTTTGATGTGGAATTTCTTCTTTTTTTTGCATAATTCCTCCATCATTTTGTTGTTGAGGTTCTTAATTCCATTGTATTAAGTTCTTAGCGTCGACACAATCACATCTGGTTGTCCATATCGACGAATGACATTTTTTCTGATGAAAGCAATGATGACTTCTTTAGTAACCCTGGGGAAGGAGGCTGCTTCTACCCACTTGGTGAAGTAGTCGATCATGGTGAAGATAAATCGATGTCCATTACTATTTTTAGGCTCAATGGGCCCGATAACGTCCATTCCCCACATTGAGAAGGGCTAAGGTGAACTCATATTGTGGAGTTCCCGTGGAGAAGCGTGTATAACATTCCCATGAATCTGGCACTGATAGCATTTCTTGACGTGGTCATGGCAATCAGCTTTGAGAGATAGCCAATAATGTCCTGTCCTAAGGACTTTCTTGACAAGGAGGGGGCCACTCATGTGGGGGCCACAGACTCCGCCATGGATTTCATCCATAAGCCTTTGGGCTTGATCTTTGTCTAAACATCTGAGGAGACCTAGTCCTACATCTCTTTTGTAGAGCGCATCTCCACTCCGATAGAATTTCATAGCAAGTCGATGGATCCGCCTTTTCTCAGTCGGGCTCGCTTCCGCGGGTGTAGATCCATCTCGTAGATATTCCTTGATGTGCTGATACCAAGGATGTTGGATGGGAGGTAACTCATCCAGTACTTCTCCAATGTAATTACCATAGGCTGGGGCCTTGTGCAGGGAAATTGTGACGATTGGTAAGTATTCCTTGTCTGATACACGAATCAAGGAGGCTAAAGTTGCTAACGCGTCCGCAAAGTCATTCTTATTACGAGGAATGTGTAGAAATGAGATTTCTTTGAACTCCAAAACCATCTGTAAAACTTGCCGATGGTAGGGCAGCAAATGTAGTTCCTTGGTTTGATAGATTCCGGTGGACTGTCTGATTACCAACTATGAATCTCCAAAGATAGTTAACCGCCTGATGCCCATTGAACGGGCAAGTTTTAGCCCCATGAGATAGCCTTCATACTCAGCCGTATTGTTGGTGCTGACAAACTGCAATTTGACGGCGATGGGATATTGCTCCCCCGTACCAGATACTAGAACTACTCCAGCTCTACAACCTTCCATATTAATAGCTCCATCAAAATACATCTTCCATGATTGGCGCGTATAGTACTGATGGTGTTGCTGCACTATCATTACTCCTTCATCGGGGAAATATGTTTCCAAGGGTTTGAAATCCCCTGAAGGTGCGGCGACCAGTTGATCCGCAATTCCTTGACCTTTGATGGACTTTTGAGTCACATATACGATGTCAAATTGTTGTAGGATCAACTGCCATCTGGACAGTCGACAATTTAACATGGGTTTGTTGAACACGTACTTGAGAGGATCCACGCGGGATATGAGATGGGTTGTGTGACCATGGAGGTAATGTTGTAACCTCATGGAAGCCCATTCTAAAGCACAATAAGTCTTCTCAATCAGAGTGTACTTGTGTTCACTCTTCTTTGAATCTTTTCTTTGAGGTAATAGATAGCTTCGTTCTTGGCCTCTATCGTCTTTTCGTCGACAAAGATGAACCCATGGCATTGTCACTTATGGATGAGTACATGAACAGGGGAACATCATCCACAGGTGGTACTAACACGGGAGCTTTAACTAGCTGTTTCTTGATTGTGAGGAAGGCATTTTGGCACTCATCATTCCATTTCATGGAGGAGTTCTTCCTTAATAACTTGAAGATTGGCTCACGAGTTTCTTTGTGAGTTGAGAGATAAACCACTTTAATGAAGTTGATTCTTCCCAAAAAATCCCGTATTTCCTTTTTGTCCGAGGAATGGGCATTTCGTGATGGCTTGGATTTTGGCGGGATCCACTCAATCCTTTTTGTGGTGACTAGAAATCCTAGCAACTTGCCTGATTTAACGCCAAAGGCGCATTTAGCTGGATTCAACTTCAAGTTGTACTTACGCAACCTATTGAATAGCTTCTTGAGATGGTCTAAGTGGTCATCCTCCTTCTGGGATTTGACAATGATGTCATCCACGTAGATCTCAATCTCTTTGTGCATTAAGTCATGAAAAAGAGCCATCATAGCTCGTTGATCGGTGGCTCCGACATTGATGAGGTCGAATGACAACCGTATATAGCAAAAGGTTCCCCAAGGCATGATGAAAGCAGTTTTCTCACGAACTTCCTCAGCAACCATGATCTGATGATACCCTGTGAAACAATCAACAAAGGAGTACATGTCGTATTGCGCAGTATTATCAATAAAGATGTGGATAAATGACACGGGAAAGCTATCTTTTAAGCAAGCTTTGTTCAAGTCCCGGTAATCCACGTAAACTCGCACCTTCCCTCCAGGTTTAGGCACGGAAACAATGTTGGATATCCACTCAGGATATGTAGACACCATGATGATGCCAGCTTGAAATTGTTTCACAATTTCTTCTTTCCCCTTTAAACTCCATTCAGGTTTCAATCGCCTGAGCTTTTGCTTGACTGGCTTAAATCCTTTTTTAATGGGAAGACGATGAAGGACAATGTCAGTGGACAAACCCACCATGTCTTCATGAGACCATGCAAACACATCCTAGAATTGGGTTAATAGCGTAACCATGTCATTCCTTTGGTTTGGGGTAAGGTCGAACTAATCTGGATTAACTTAGGGCTTTATAAGGTTCCGAGATTGAAAGAAGTGGTTTGGTCAAGGTTGGGTTTAGGTTTGTCTTTGACCCATTCTTGAATTTCTGGAGGCACCTCAATGTCATCCTGTACTTTCATCAAGGCTGAATTCATCTCTATATCAAAGGTACAATCCTTGTGGAGAAGAGGCACCGTAACAGCAAGTACAGGCAAATCTAAATTCAGAGTCCTGAAAACAAAATATGCTTTCACTTAGTATATATGCAATGTGTTGATCATACACAATGTTAGCATATACTGGAAAAATAAACTGCTAATACTGTACAGAAAAGTAAGCAGTTATTATATCTACAGGGCAGAAAGAGTTTCTGCCTGATTTACCCTTGACGACCAATGCAAGGAGTGATGTTCCAATTGCCAAGGGCAAAGTCCGGGTGGACCGCAGTGATGGAGGGATTGTCATCATCCTCCCTGTCCCGAATGATGGCCATTACGTCTGGGCAATCATCGTCTAGGGTGTATCTGTTGGTATGTTTATCATAAACGATGATGCGTTTGCTTGACATCATTCGGATGACGTCTTGCTTGATTCTTCGTTCCTCTTCTTCCACTGCGGGATTTGGAATAAAGACTTGTTTCTCCTTCACCGGTACCGGCTTGGGAAATAACATAGCCATAACACTGGCTGGCACCTTTACAGGAGGTTGTGCAGACTCAGAGCTTGAAGGCGAAGATAAACACCGCATGGTTGAAGCTGAAGGAATCTGCTGATACTTATGAGGATTCCTATGACTAGAGCTGACATAATAGCCTAGCCCAGAGGTTCCAGTTTGCTTGGTTAATCAAATTGGGTACTTAATACCCTGGCAATCTTTACCCAACCCTTGTCCCGGCTTATGACCCAATGGCATCATTTCTTGAGTAGCCGACATTACCTCGGTAGAAATCTTGGGTTCGGGTAATGGCATTCCAATAGCACGGTATTGGGTATTGCTTACTTCCAAGGCATGAAAACTGACCAGTTCAACATCTGCATTGGCCTTGGTGAATGGCATTTCTCCGTGCTGAGGACACTTTGGTTCAGCGTTGACCGTGACCAGGCTATTGTTGATAATGTATTTCAACTATTCATGAAGAGTGGAGGGGACTGCCCTTGCCATATGGATCCATGGTCGTCCCAAGAGCAGGTTGTATCCCAAATCTATCTTGAGTACATGGAAAGATACGCAAAATGTGTGGGGACCAATTTCGATTGGCAGTTCAATTACTCTGATCGAATTCCGACGGGCTCCATCAAAAGCTTTGATGATAGTATGACTACTCCGAATTTGGTTAAGATTGATATTCATCTTCACCAAGGTAGCGTATGGACAGATATTTAGAGATGAACCTCCATCTATCAAAACTTCGGCTAGCATGTATCCAGAGGATAAGACTGCAATGTGCAACGGCTTGCAATGACCAGTCACCTCGGGCGGTATGTCATCATCAGTGAAGGATATCACATTGTTGTTGAAAATGTGATCAACCAGATGTTAAAATTTTTCCGTATCAACTGATGTTGGTAGATAGGCTTCTTCTAAAACCTTCAACAAGACCTTCTGGTGATTCTCGAAAGGTAGGACCAAGTCCAAAATTGATATTTGTTGTGGAGCTTCTTTTAAGCTTAAAACCACCGTGGCTTCATTATGACCCATAGTGCAGAGGAATTTTTCAATCTTCTCCATGGGTATTTTCCCCTTTGATTTGATGGTAGACTTCATCACCCGTTGGGGAAGATACAATGGATTTTCCTTCGACACTGTAACAGTTGTATGTGAGGTGGATCCTTCACCTTCTCAATAATTCCACGGAACTTTGCACAAGCTAACAATAGGATATTGTGCTCTGCACGACAAGTTGATTGGCTCAGGAGCGGCCACTTTCAAAGGATTGTTGCTTCCCTTGAGTTGAATTGTTGGCATTGTGAGTATTTTGTTAGCCCCATCAGGTTTAGTGGATATGACTACTACTACACTCTTCCACTTAGTAGGACTTGTATTCTCACTTGCACGTAACACAGTATCATCGTCCGCTAGGTGCAGGACACCACTGTCAATTAGATTTTGGATAAGGTGGCGGAGTGCCCAAAGTTCTTCTGTCTTTGTGACCCATGAGATTGGGAGTGATATTGACATACTCCATCAGACTTGTACCATCCTAAACGGGGGTTGATTGGAGGTAGAAGGGAACCGATCCTTCCTTCATTGATTAACATTTGAAGGATTTCCTCCATAGGTTGGCTCAAATAGGTGAATTCCCTTTTGTTGGCAAAATCCCGACGGGCCTTGAAATTTTCTCTCTTTGTCACTTTGTCTTCCAGCATTTTATTTTCTGAAAGTGACGAGGGAATATTCATGACAAGAGGTAGGAGACTGGCATGCTACTGGCTGATTAATTGACGTGTTACTTGATGCTGATAAGTCACCAATTCTGCCAATTGTTCAATTTGCTTGCATAGAGCTTTCATCTTTCATTCCATTGTGAACTGGAACTTGGCGTAGTCCCATTTGTCAACACCATCTTTGAGGGTCTGGGAGGATTCACAGTTGAAATTGGAACTCTGTTCATTGCTCTAATTGATCATGTTGACCTCTTCTTCTTTGTGTTGAGGAAGAGGGTTGTCTTGAACGTGAGGCTGATCTGGTTTGGTGACCACGATTTCCCCATTGTCTATCAGGTCTTGGATCTCGTGTTTCAAGGCCCAACAATCCCAAGTATCATGTCCAGGTGCCCCGATATGATAATGATAAACACATTCCGAAAGCGACATTGAAACCCGTCCATTAGAAATTTGGTGGTGGAAGAAGATGCGTAATTTTCTTCTGTGTTGTCAGAAGATTGAGAATGTTCTCGAGGGTGTCCCTTAAGGGTGTAAACACTCGAGGGCATTAGACTTTTCCACCTTTCGGTATTGGAGGGTTCGCAAATTGTGCTTTAAAGGGAGTGTAGTTTCTCCTTTGAATAGGAATGTTCTAATTGCCTTTTTGACCCTGTAGTATTAGGGAAACATCTTCCTCTTTCTTTTTATGGACCCTCCGAGGTTTGTTTCCATAATTTCCGGATTGGATGTGATCAGCAACAGCTGCTAGGTCTTGAATTTTTTCGGACTTCAATCCCATCTTAGCCATCTCCCCTTGTTTGACCATTTCAGAAAATGGTTTGCCGATGCCGGCTAAAACTCTTTCATAGAAAGGAGCTTCTTGTATGTCTATGAAAGTCATGAACATCTCTGATTCTGTCATGGAAGGGCTAACTTGGGCAGCCAGGCGTCTCCACCTTTGAGCATACTCTCTGAAAGACTTGTTAGACTGTTTCTTGATCTTGGTAATTTGATACCGATCACGAGCCATTTGAGATTGAAAGTTGTATTGAGTGAGGAAAGCGTGTGCTAGCTCTTCCCAGCTATGGATCTTTGAGTTGTCTAATCTTGTGTACCACGAATGGGCTTCTCCAGTTAGACTTTTCTGGAACAATTACATTCTGAGCTTTTCGTCCTGTGCATAAGATCCAAGTTCTCCAATAAACACCTTTAAATGTGTGTAAGGATCTCCTAACCCGTCATATTTTTCAAAGTCAGGAGTTTTAAACTTTTCTAGATAATGAACACCAGGGAAAATGCAAAGATCAGCATATGAAACACTCCCGTGTGTTCCAATTCCTTTAATAGTATGAAGGGTCTCTTCCATTTAGAGGACTTTCTTTTTGATGTCACCAGTGTCTGGATCTCTAGTGGGATGGGCAGCATCATGAGTTTTGTTGGTCGTATCCAACTGCAGTTCAGGTATTGTAATGACCTGGGTTCCCCCTTGTGTGGAGGATTCAGCATGCACGGCTATTCTTGGACCCTGATTAGATTGGTGTAGTTCTTTGAGCAGAACAGCCAAATCTGTAACTTGTTTGCTTAATCCGTCGAATTCTTTGCGAGAAACTAGATTAAGTTCAGTCCGGTCGGATGACGACATGATTAACTGTAGGCCTGTAGCCTTTTTGGATTTCGACCGGGTAGTAGGTCCGATTGGTTCCCTGCGAAGTTTAGTCTTTAGGGAATGCAAATTAATATGCTATGTGATGTGTCCATTTTAGGAATTTTATCCTACAAAATGGATGTCAGCTATTTGTAGCATGTTAATTAAAATATGTATGTGTACACATTTCTTCATATTTCTCATTTACATGGAGATAGATATGGAATGAAATTACAAGTAATTGTGTTTACAAGTAATTGAAATGAGAACATGAAGAGACTTTCTTCCGTTTTGGGTTTATCAGAGGCTGACCTATCTTAGGTTACTCTCGCGGCTTTTTGGCATGAAGGTTCCCAAATCATTGCAATTTACTCAACAGGAAGTTAATCCGGTCTTTCAACTGGAGCGAATTTGAGTGGTACCTTTCCTGAGCCTCGGGGAATTAGTCTCCCCACGAGTCCAGTAATCAAACACCGACGGGATAGCCTCCTGGTGGAGGGACCACACAACATACATTCACATACATCGCGTCTCACCGTATGAAAATGATGACATGTGCGAAGCACTAATATCACAAGCAGATATGGTGCAAAACACTAAGTGCAATAAGAAAATGCATTCGTACACATTCATCATAAATGTATATGCAACATCCACACACAAGCAAATAACAGTTTTGAAAAGATTGTAATAGCGGCTTAAGTCCTCTTCTTTGGAGTCCCCAATGAGAAGTCGCCACACAATCGACGTCGGGATTTTTAATTATCCCTTTCCGTTACTTGTTCTTTGGTGTTCTCATTTTAGGTGAGATTTGTTTGAAAAAATAAGTGAAAAAGGTCTGACATGTATAATGTCGACGATAGACTATTAAGAGTCGCCAGTTAGTTTTTTAAATGGTTATACCAACATAACCGAGAAAAGGTTTTCACATTGACCCGATGATGTGACCTTTGCTAAATCCAATTCGATTGAAACCAAGAGATTCATTAGGGTCCGGGGACTTGGTTATGTCGAGGGAAGGTGTTAGGCACCCCCCGACATCCGTGTTACCACGGTGTCCACCTCTTTTCAAGAATCTATTATCTGAATGTGTGTGTTTGTGTGGGTCAATGTGCTGTTATTTGGAAGTAGTACGAGGCCTCGTTCGTACCTATATACACAAGGTTTGAATTTATGTAAAAATTCAATTTT
This sequence comes from Panax quinquefolius, assembly GCA_020205615.1. Taxonomy (NCBI): domain Eukaryota; kingdom Viridiplantae; phylum Streptophyta; class Magnoliopsida; order Apiales; family Araliaceae; genus Panax; species Panax quinquefolius. Next base: position 39,929,664 of record CM035151.1, on the reverse strand, counting down.
TAAGCAAGATATGGCAGTGATGTTTTATAAAAAGAAGTTTTTCAAACCCTGATGCTCAATAGTAATTGAGACCTTTTACACTCCCATTTTATTAAGTGTTCGGCTTGATTGATTTTATTTTACAGATGCGAGGCATCCGTACGAAAATAATGTACAAAATAATTCCGACTTCCTCGTGGGTATGAGAACCATCTAAGGGAATTCAGACCCTGCAGAATAATTTACAAGCGGCTCACAGCTGAAAACGTCCATCACGGGAACCGAATCTAGATACAATAGGTTGAATTTGTGATCACATGATTCCTAGGCGCATATGATACCACAATTTATATGAAAGCAGTAAGCAGGTATATATATAAAAGTTGTAAATATATATATATACAGACATGATCACCAACCACGAAGCACCTCCATGGGGGATCAGAAATGTAAATAAAGCTATAAAAGCTATCAACCGCCACGGAAGAAACTCCAGGCGGGACGAAACGTAAATAAAGCTGTAAATATGGTCAACCGCCATGGAGGGAACTCTAGGCGGGACGAAATGTAAATAAAGCTGTACAAAGCAATCAACTGCCACGAAGTAAACTCCAGGCAGGACAAAATGTAAAGAAAACTGTAAAAGCTATCAACCACCACAAAGTGAACTCTGTGGGACGAATATATATATATATATATATATATATATATATATATATATATATATATATATATATATATATATAAGCATATATATAAAATCTAGGCTCATCGTCGATGAGTTCGATAACAGTGTCATATATATATATAGTATATATATATATATATATATATATATATATATATATATATATATATATATATATATATATATAAAAGTGAGTAAACGCATATGGGATGTAAAATCCGGGTTCATCGAGCAGTCGACACACATAGTTAATATATATAAGTATATATAAATTAAAGCGATAAACGCTCGCATCAAGTCTAGGCTCATCGAATAGAGTTTGACATACAGATTCATATATATATATATATATATATATATATATATATTAAAGCAAAGAAACGCCAGAATCAAGTTTAGGCTCATCGAACAAAGTTCGACATATATATATATATATATATATAAAAAGCAAATAAACGCTCGAGGCCAAGTCTAGGCTCAATCGAGGCATAACTTCGATAATGTTAGTCCAGATATATATATATATATATATATATATATATATATATATATATATATATATATATATATATACAAAACTAAAATAAAACCATTTTGATAGAAGTCCGTGTGCAAATCGCTGAACACGACTCTCAACGTGAAGAAGGGTGTGTGCGCAGAGATGAAGAAAAGGCTTTAAAATGTGTGAGAAGGCTTACAGGTTGGTACCAAAGAAGACTTCTATATCTTTAAAGTGGGTAAACAACGGCTTTTGTAGGTACAAAAGTAGCTATATATGAGCTCACAAGTGTTTAAAATGAGAAAGTACACTTTGTATGGGGTGAGTCTGAAAGCAAATTGGGTAGGGCTTCCTCATGGTTTTTCTTCTTGAAATGGCCACCCCAAGCCCTCTATTTATAGAAGGTGGAGCCATGAGATGTACTGCTTGGTGAGCTGCAGAGTATACTGCGGTAACTTGGGTGGGCCCGTTTTCTCGGTCGGGTCATCTCGTGTAATGTCGTGCACTTTCGAGACCTTTGTAATGTCCGTTCAAACTTTCAAAAGTGCAATCTGGTCATCCGATTGAGGTATACATGACATATTTCGGACCGCCGTTGTCGAGAGTTGTACAATGGCATAGGATTAGAGTTTGTACGAAATCATTGAAGATGGGACGATGCCCTCCGGTCTTCATGCTTCAAATTCAATCCATTACCCCGCACAATAGTCACTCGGGATTGGTTATCCTTGATTCTTGTGGGACATCGTTGCGTAGAGATGTGTATGAAATGTTGAGACGACGTGGCGTGGCATCGCATTGGCGAGATGACGATGTTGCCCCTCACCGGTGTTATCGCCGGATTGGGCTGATAAAGGAGACGTTACTCAGGGCTTCGCTGAGATTGGACTGCTAGAATTGTCGAAGGTCCTCATTGTCATCTTTGAGGTGTGCCTGTCCTCCAGGTGTTATCTCCGGGTTGGTACGGAGTATTTCGTTGTGAGCGCCGGGATTGAAGCTGGTTGCATTTGAAACAAGCATTTTCGGGGTTATCACCGAAACTGCATTCCTTGGGGTTATCACCAAGGTTGGTGGCTATTCCCATGGTTGGGACTAAGACTGGATACCTCGGGGTTATCTCTGAGATTAATCGGTCTTCTCCGGTGTGTGCTCCGGTATTGGATCTGCATACCTCAGGGTTATATCCGAGGTTGGAGTTGTTACTCCCAAAGTGTGTTCTGGGGTTGATGCTGAACTTCCGGTAGTATCCAGAATGGATATGGATTGTCTTTCAAGGTTCCCTCTTAAAAGACGAATCTGTCCTTCTGCAATGTTAGTAACAGTAGTACAGAAAATTTCGAGTGTCTACACCCGAGATAAAGAATCTACAGGATCTAAAACATCAAAATATTCCTCTGTTTATAAACACATTAGAATTTACATTTTTAACTACCAGATAGGTTTTCACATAATTAAACTAATTCTATCACTGCCTACTAAAGCGTTGTATAGCCTTGCTACGATCTTCTTCCATAATGCGGTACATCGTCCTACGATCTAGCATGTACGATGGTAGTCCTTCGAACTGAATTGGGTATCTCATAATTTGATCCTGGGCCTCATCCATCGCATTTTGAAGCGTAGAGTGCGTCTCCTCAAGCTTAGCCTTCTTTACCCGACAATTCTCTTCTGCAAGATCTGCACGTCGTGATTCTCTTACCCATGCCTCCTCTGTAATGGTCAGCCTTGCTGAGTTCTCTTTCCGTTCATTCTTCAACTTCTTTATTTCCTCAGACTTCTCCTCGGTTTGACCCTTCTTGTGAACCAAATCCCACTTTACGTTTCCCAGACGTGTGTGATGAGTCACAACCTCCCTATCCCTCTGCTCGATGGTAAGCTGTTGAATAATCGTCCGCTCATTCAGGTCCTGAACAGTATCTCCCAACTCTATGTTATGATCATATAGCTTGTCTTACATCTCGGCACTGATAGAGTTCGGTGGGAACTCATCTTCTTCCTCAAGATCCTCCTCTGGATCAGACTCAGTGCTCATGACCAACAACAGTGATCAACGAAGATGGCTCTCTCTGTACTAACTGCTCCTTGACGGCATGAATGTCTTGGGGCTCCTCCACTGTAGGTACTTGGGGTTCCTCCTCCTAAGCTCGACTAGATCCTCCGACATCCGACATCCTGACAACACAGTTTTAAGTTTTAGTTACTAATCGATACTTGCGAGCACATAAGTTTATCACATAAACATATAAAGTCTTTTTCACCACTATATTCTCGATCTCCTATAAGGCTACTACCTAAGGTTGTTTCCCCCACCTAAGGTTCATAACCTACGACTCTAATACCAACTTGTGACACCCCCAAATCCTGGTACTTCAATTCCCACATGATTTTGTGTTCACTATACAAACATCATATGTCTATCTACCCATAATAAATGAAACCATAAAATAGATAGAAATAAATCATCTCCTTAAGGAGTTACAACATCTAAAATTAAATACATCAATCCCAGGTCATACTAACCTTAAATCTCAAATGCGAAAATATAAACAAATATTAAGTCTTACACAATTTAAATATAAGTCTGAAACATAACATAACAAATAAACAACAAGTCTTCATCACTTGTTAATCTTTCCCTTGCCTTTGCTAGTAGAAGGCTCGTCGGACCTTTCGTTCTTAACTGCAATGTTATTATTATGCAAGAGTGAGCATGATTGCCCACAAGTATAATAATGTAACAACAATATAATAACATATGAGTGAATCAAAGACTTCTGAAATAAGAAACTTAACTTTTGAATCAAGAATGAATAATAAGAATCAAAAGAACTTCTGAGGGTCATAAGACCTTGAACTATATCCTAGGTTATCAAGTGTTATACCTAAAACCATTAACAGTCATAAGACTATGGACTCTTCTACTCGTACTTAGGGGGATCATCTCTTTGTACCATACTGTGCACAATATCTTAACGATAATGCATAAGTAATCCCCTATAACAGGGTTGTTCGTCTCAGTTTGACATTAAAGTTCGCACCAAAGAAATTTTTGTTTGGATAAATTTAACAAGGGTTCTGAAATTTAGAACGTTGATCAATTATGGACTAGTCGAATCAATAAGGGTTCGCTAGTCTTACATGGTCCAACAATAAATGATATTCAATTGAATAAAAATTCTAAAAAGGTATAAAATCGAAATAAGTATTGTATAGCTGAATTCATGCTTCAAAAGAATTATAGCATCTAATATGAAATCTTGAACTTGAACAATTAAGAATGAGAGCTTACTCGATATAAAATATAATTCTAAGACTTGATCAATGAGTAATTTAGAATTTAAGGAACTGGCTTAACAACAATAATTTAGAAATAGAATATTTTCTCAATATAAAAGTAAGGTTTAGATACTTGCCTCTTGTGTGAGACCTCGAATTTTATGAAATAAAAGTATTCAATTTTTTTCTATTTTGGTAAATAGTTAAATTGATAAAAGTTTAAAGTTAAGGGTAATATGTGAATTTTTTTTTTTGCAAAATAAGCAAGTTGATATAAAATATTCATTTGTATCGGGAATATTCGATTAGTGGGGAATATTCTTTTTGTCGGAAATATCCGTGATGCGATGGTACAATCATTGGTGGACCCCATTAACGGAATTATTGTTTGGATTGAGAAAACGACAAAAATATTTTATTGAAAATAACGGCGGAAGTTTTACTATTAATACCGCTGAACTACTCTAAGTAGTAAAAGTACGATGAATACGCGCGGTCGTTGCAGACAGCACACGGTATTGATTATTGATGCTTATGTGATAAGTCACTCAGCTTTTGTTTTATGGGTATTATTAATGTAATAAAATGAGAAAAGCTTTTTATATAAAATGTAATACTTTTATAAAGTTATTCTATAAATAGAATATATTATATTCTATTATGCATAGTGTTTTGCATAGTAAAATCTTTTTATATAAAACATAATACTTTTATAAAGTTATCTGCATTTTAATAGAAAATAATTAGAATATATTATATTTTATTATGCATAGTGTTTGCATAGTGCCTACATAGTGTTTCCATAGTAAAATCTTTTATAAAGTTATTCATTTTATTAGATTATAAATAGAATATATTATATTTTATTTAAAAGATTTTATGTTAAATATGGACCGTCGATTAAAGTAAATCAATCTGGACCGTTCATGAGTTAGTTACTATGCGTACTATTTTTCTATAAATAGAAGCTCATTCCTTCATTATTTCTTACTTAATTCAATTTGAAACTCTAGAGAGAGAAACTATAGAGAGTTCTTTTCTATAATCTTGAAGCGTATTTCTTTAGAGTTTAAGAAAGCTTTGAAGCGTAGTCTGCAAGTTTTCTTCGAGTATATTCCCGCCTTACCAAATTAATACTTTTCTTTCTAAGGTAGGGGATATTATTTGTCGTACTCGTAAAGGATATTATTATTATTATTATTATTATTATTATTATTATTATAGTAAGGGGTATTATTTCTTTTGTATTCATGAAGAGAACTTCTATTATTCAATTTTTTATTATTCTGTTTGAATAACCTGTATACGTGGGCTACCCTATACTTGGTGAAATTCTTATGTTATTCCATTCTTTATTATTCTGTTGGAATATCCTGTCTATGTGTTTTATGCCGGACCTGGTTCCGTCTTTACTATTCTACTGGAATATCCTGTCTGTGTGTTTTACGCCGGACCTGGTTCTGTCTTTATTATTCTGTTGGGAATAACCTGTCTGTGCGGTTTCTATCGCATGCATGGTGAATCATTCTGTTATTCTATTCTTTATTATTCTGTTGGAATAACCTGTCTATGTGGATTACCACATGAATGGTGAACAATCCTTTGTATTTCATTCCTTGTTAAATTGTGGAAATGATATGTTTACGTGGATTATGATGAAAGTTATAATAAAAGTATTAGACTAATGAAAATCATGGGTATATGTGGTATTAGTAAGTGTTATGATGAGTTATGTTGGTTATTATGTGAAAACATGAAAATTTCTTAGAAATCACAAAGGGTTTAAAAATAAGATTTTGGTGAAAATGGAACATGAAATTCAATTGACCATATCTCCTATTATATTTTGAATTTTTTAGTGTGGTCAAGTTCTAGAGTTAGGTCTATGAGTTTTGTAACTTATCCAAGTGGAATCACTGGAAAAGGTGTTGTAGATATTTGTGTGGACTGATTTTAGCAAAGTACGAAAAACTGCAAAATATGAAAAAGGTTGCTGCCACAATTTTAAAAGGGCTGTTTTGGCCACTTAATTTGTGAGAAAAATTCCGGCCTTTTGGGACATGAAAGTATATGGTATAAAGTACCTCCTGTCCAAAACTGAGCTCATTCCGACTTAAAATGAGCAAGTTATGACCATTTCAATATTTAGGGTTTTCTGACGAAAAATGCTATAACCGAAGTTCTATAACTCCGATGACCATGAAATTTAAACTAAAAGCTCACGTTAACATGTGTAAGATCCTGCCAAGATTTGGGAATTTCTGGAGTTAACCGCGAGGTAGCTAATTTCTTAAGGAATTAATTAGAAATTGATTTTCTAAAAATAGTATATGAATTTTAAAAATTTCAAGAAAAATATATGTTTAATATGGGACTATATTATGGTAAATCCCATAAAAGAATAATTTTTAGGACTGATTTGGTATTTTTCATGAAAATAGTTTAGCTACGAACATATGAGTTAAATATGTTATGTGTAGTTGAAGAATTGGTAAATAGGATTTTATGGCTTGAGAATCTTATATAGGGTATATGCAAATTTTTGATGAGGGATTTGATCATTGATGATGAAATCTTACGAGTATGACATTTTTGAATGATTAAATGCATTATTTGGAAAAGTGTAAACAATTAAATGTAATTGTTTATAAATTGAAGAAGTGATTAAAATATTGTTATAGTATTAACATTATTAGATTATGATTTTATTAAGTGATTGATAATGTCTGGATAAATTTAAAGTCTTTAATATTTATCCTTGATTTAGTTTGATTAATGCTTATAATATTGTCATCATCCACATATTTATAATATGTTGAAAGTCATTTGTGGCCTGTAGTGCATAGATGGACTTGGTATGATTATGACCAGGGATTATTCGGTATAATCATGACCGTAATGTTGCAAATGATGTGGAAAAAAGTCCTCATTGGTCCGTAGTGCATTGATGGATAATTTTTGGTATGATTATGGCTATGGATTCTCTTCGGCCAAGGGTGCAAAGATGAATTGTTTTATAGCATGATCAGGACCGTTGATAAAAAAATACGATTATCTTTGGCCTGTAGTGCATGGATAATTTGTGGTTGTGATACTAATGAAAAAGTCCTCATTGGCCCGTAGTGCATTGATGGACAGTTTTTGGTATGATTATGGCTATGGATTCTCTTGGGCCAAGGGTGCAAAGATGAATTGTTTTATAGCATGATCAGGACCGTTGATAAAAAAACACGATTATCTTTGGCCCGTAATGCATGGATAATTTATGGTTGTGATACTAATGAAAAAGTCTTCATTGTGTAAGACCCCAACTTATTATAAATAAAATCGAATTTCCTCTAATTATTATTGTGAATAATAAGGTGTTAAATTGATATAATATTTTGGTTATGGGTTAAATGTGCAAATTTTGCAAAATAAACAAGTGGTTATTAAATAATCATTGTTGTCGGGGAATATTCGTTTGGTCGTGGAATATTCTTGTTGTTGGGAATATTCGTATTTACCACAAGCCAGCCATTTTAGGGGCCCATAATGTAATAACCGCTTCGGATGAAGAAAATGTCAAGTTTGAGTTTTTATAAATAACGACGTAGTTGTTACCGTTAACACTGTTGGAATTCCCGGTGGTTAAAATACAGTAATACGCGTGGATGCATAGTATTTTTGAATTATTGATTCTTACGTAAGAAGGCACTACTAAATAATTTTTACAGTAATTACTATTCAATATTTTATTTTATTGATTCAATAATTGTCATATTGATATTTTATATTATTGTTGTTTCAATAATTGTCATCCGCACGATGATTTCCCATTATCGGATCAATAATTCATATTATTTGAATAATATTATTAGATAGCATTATTGACAATGTCTAGAAAGTTCTGTCAAGGAGAGGTTTGGTCAGCTAATTGCGCGCTAGTAAGGAGAAATTCTTATTGAAAAGCCCCCTCTTTCCTGGGAACGGCCTGGTTGTCATAAATGTGATTCTGTAATATTATTTGTGAATAAATAATTATTGATTCATATGATAAGGAAACATTTATTTTATGTGGATATAAATGTTGGATATATTTATCGTGGTTAAAAATGAAGGAGTTAATATTGAGGTGTTTTATCAGTATTTTTGTCAGAATGGAGGTATTAAAAATTAAACCAGTGTTTTTGAGATATATTGCGTGAGTTATAATTTTTAATCCGATTGTTGGATCGTTGTGATTTTTTGATATGTTATACATACATAAGTTGAGTATATGTCCACAAATTTTGAACCGTTAAAAATGAACGTATGATTTGTTATGAATTTTAAGAGGTGACTGGTTCAGAAATTGTTGAAATATCCGAATTTAGCATTTTGGTGGAAAATTCTAGAATTGGTGGGCCCTACTTTTGGTTGGTGAGAAATGTGTTGGAATTTTTATTCAAATGTGGTGGGTGAGAATAGTAGCAGGTAAAGCCATCAGGTTGCAGGTCAAGTCTGCTTTGGCGTGCTAACATTTTCCTATAAATAGAGGGCTAAGTTAGAATTGAAAATCACACCAGAAACATAAGCTTTCTCTCTCTCTCTCTCTATATTATCGAGCGTATTTTGTGAGTATTTAAATACTTTGTGAGTTTCTATTTTTCAGTACAAGTTTCTGTCAGCACTATATCCGAAATTCAGTCAGAAGTACGGTTATTTGGAGGTAAGGGATGTTATTTTCTTCGTAAGTAATATTATTTCTTCAATATTATTATGCAGAAATATTGGTTGGAACTTTTTATCAAATTTGAAACTTTTCATGTCGAGTTACTATTCATGAGTTACTATTCATGAGTTACTATTCACGAGTTACTATTCATAAGTTACTATTCACGAAGCATGATGATTTTTCTTTTGAAATTTCTATCTTTTGGTGTCGGAGTTACTATTCACGTATATGACACTATTCACGAATACGGCACTATTCATCAAAAAATGAAATTTTCTTCTTTTTGTCCACGATGTCTATTATGGTTACTATCTTTGATTGTATCCATGTTTTGATCTTTATTCTTGAATTTTGCTTCAAAATTGGTTATTATGGAGTATTATTGATCTTGATAAAACATTTATACTAATCCCTACTATTTGTCCTCTTCCATCTCACCGGATTCGCTTTTCTTTAAAATATTTTTCATCATCCTCAGTCCTAAATGATGATATTACTAAATATCTTTGGCTTGTAGTGCAAAGATAAATGATTAACTGATGAATATCTTTGGCCCGTAGTGCAAAGATGAACAGGTGTTGAGATGAACATGACCAACTAGTGATACAAATGAATATCTTTGGCCTGTAGTGCAAAGATAAATATTTGATTCAAGATGTATATTGATTGATGTTACAGGGGTAAATATTGATGATGGACTTTTAAATCTTAGAAGATAGAACTAGGAGGGGAGAGATGAGTAAATCCTTCGCTAGTGTGTCCTATCTAAGCTTATTTGTTGGTCGGTCATAATATAGGGATATTATGTGATATGTTAATTTGTTTAATTAACCCTTGTTTTATGGAAGTATTTAAGAATGGCTGTGGAAGAACGTTAACCTTTAGTCACAAACAACTTTTAGTCACAAACCGTAGAACGCATAACACGAAGGCAATATTCCTCCGTGTAAACAACACTCACCGAGCAAATGATGAATGATGGAATGTTTAGGAGCTTTTTGTAGTTCATGCAAAATCAGACGAGGGAGACTCGTGTACAAAATACGGGTGGAAGTGATAGAAACGCGCGGTCTTTCACAGCCAAGCAGTTCAAGGAGTTGGGACCACCAGAATTTATTGGAAAGCCGGATCCGATCAAGGCGGAAACATGGGTCAAGAAAATTACCAAGAGATTCGATGTCTTGGGATGCACGGTGGAATATAAGGTTCCATTCGCCACCTTTATATTCCGCGATAAGGCAACCATCGGTGGGAATCGTGAAGGCGTACCCGACTGCTTTGACTCAACATGTCTTGGGAAACGTTTCAGAAACTATTCAATGACAAGTACTTTCCTGAAAGTATTTGTCATATGAAGGAGATGGAGTTTATCAGACTTGAACAAAACAACATGACGGTGTCCCTGTACGAGGCGAAGTTCGCTGAGTTATCCAGGTTTGCACCTCATTTGGTAGAGAATAAGGAACGAATGTCAAGGATGTTTCTGAGAGGTCTAAAACTCGACATTCGTCAATACCTTATCTCTCATAAATTTTCTCTGTATTCAGATGTTGTCAACAGGGCTCAATTATTAGAGCGAGATAGTGAGGATGTTCAACCGAGGGACCACAACTAGGGTCATACCCCAAGGATGTGGAAATTATTAGAGCGATGATAACCAACGAGGAGGAAAAATACTGAACAAAGCGGTAACCACTCGGGTGGTCATCGTGGGCCATGATAATTGAAGAGGTGAGTCAAGTGGAAATTTCGAAAGAGGAGATTCAACAATGACGGGAAGACATCAAAGAAACAACACCAAAGCACCAACAACAAATTCTAGGGAGAAGAACGATCGCCGCTTAGATGTTACAAATGCGGAAAGAGGGACATATCATTAACTGTCCACAACAATCCAAGGTATGTTACAACCGTGGAAAGCAAGGCCACATAGCTCGGGATTGTTCTCAGTAAAAACCAAGTTCAATGGGGATGGTGACTCAAGGGTCATCCCGAGATAAGTCAAAATCGGCGGTTCTGGAAGAAGCGTTTGTCATGACCGCCAAAAACGCGAGGAACCCGAACGAGGTGAGCACGGTAAACTAATCTTGAATTCTTGCGAAGTTTATACCTTACTAGATACCGGTTCTACCCATTCATTTATCTCTCCTGCTTGTGCTCAACGTTTAAACTTAACTCCGGAGAAATTAGACTTTGATTTATCAGTGGAGACTCCGTTAGGAGAAACTTTTGTTACGTCCACTGTTTATAAATCTTGCTTAATCTAAGTTGGCACCATCACATTACCTGTGGATCTTATCTCTTTAAAGATACTTGCTTTTGATGTGATTTTAGGAATTGATTGGTTAACTACTCATTATGCCAAAATTGATTATTTTCGTAAGGTTGTTAGTTTTCATATTCCTAACCAACCTGTCATACGAATTTGAACAACTAAACCACTAAAATCAGTCACTGTCATATCAAGCCATAAAGCTATTCGTTTATTGAGAAACGGATGTCAAGCTTTCTTTGCCCATGTTATGGATTTGAACAAAGACAAGTCAGATTTGAATAATATTTCTGTTGTTAGAGAATTTCCTGATGTATTTCCTGAAGGACTTCCCGGTCTACCCCCATAACGTGATGTTGAATTCTTTATTGACCTTAAGCCGTGTACAAAACCCATTTCTAAAACCCCATATCGAATGGCTCCTATTGAACTTCATGAGTTAAAAGTCCAACTACAGGAATTGTTAGACATAGGTTTCATTCGTCCTAGTACATCTCCTTGGGGTGCTCCTGTTTTATTCGTAAAGAAGAAAGACAGGAGTATGCGACTTTGTATTGACTACCAAGAATTAAATCATGTCACCATAAAGAATAGGTATCCGTTACCTCACATTGATGACCTGTTCGACCAGTTGCAAGGAGCACAATTCTTTTCAAAGATCGACCTTCGTTCTGGATATCATCAGCTGAAGATTAAAACTGAGGATATTCCAAAGTCTGCCTTCAAAACTCGGTACGGGCATTATGAATTCTTAGTCATGTATTTTGGATTGACTAATGCTCCTGCCGCTTTCATGGATATGATGAACCAAATATTCAAGGAATATTTGGATCAGTTCGTTGTTGTCTTTATTGATGACATCCTCATCCATTCCAAAAGCCGTGAAGATCACGAGCACCATTTGAAGCTGATACTTGAAAGGCTTCGTGAAAACAAACTTTATGCCAAGCTGAAGAAATGCGAGTTCTGGCTTGAGGAAGTAGCATTCCTTGGGCACGTGGTGTCAAAACGTGGAGTATCTATTGACCCGGCGAAGATTGAAGTAGTGCAAAGTTGGGAGCAACCGAAGTCGGTGACCGAAGTACGCAGCTTTCTGGGCTTAGCTGGTTATTATCGGAGATTCGTGGAAGGATTTTCTTGAATCGCTACTCCGTTAACTCAGCTGACTTGGAAAGATAAAAAATTTCTATGGAGCGAGAAATGCGAGAAGAGTTTCCAAGAGCTCAAGAGGAGACTCATTTCGGCACCTGTTCTGGCAATACCATCTGGTTCGGATGGATTTGTTATATACAGCGATGCTTCAGGCAAAGGGTTAGGATGTGTTCTCATGCAACATGGGAAAGTCATAGCCTATGTCTCACGACAACTCAAAGAATATGAGAGTAATTATCCTACTCATGATTTAGAGTTGGCAGCAGTCATTTTCGCGTTGAAAATCTGGAGACACTACCTGTATGGGGAGAAAGTGGAGATCCATACAGACCATAAAAGCCTCAAATATTTCTTCACCCAAAAAGAACTCAACATGAGGCAACGACGTTGGCTTGAACTATTGAAAGATTACGATCACACTATTCAATATCATCTTGGAAAAGCGAACGTAGTAGGTGACGCATTAGTGAAAGATCATATACTGATGTCGAAAAGTGCGATATTGTCAATGCAAAGGCCCATTCTGTATGACTTACAAAGGATGGAGGTAGAAATAAAGATTCTAGGGACCCACATGATGATTGTGAATATACGAGTAGAATCAACTTTAATCGATAAAGTTAAAGTCGCTTTCGAGCTACGGACACAGAGCACGTCGTATGAAGAAGAAAGTGCAAGAAGGAGCTATTCCAGAAGCGAGAATCGATGAAGAAGGAATACTTAGATTCAACTCCAGACTTTGTGTTCCTAACGACTCTGATTTGAACCATAGAATAATGATGGAGGCACACAACACACCGTTTGCAATCCATCCTGGGAGTACCAAAATGTATCATGATATTCGACACACATTTTGGTGGAACAATATGAAGAGAGAGATCGCGGAGTTTATCTCGAGGTGTTTAACCTGTCAACATGTAAAGGCAGAGCATCAAGTGCCAAAGGGTCCATTGCAACCACTTGAGATTTCGTAATGGAAGTGGGAACACATTACCATAGATTTCGTTACGGGTCTTCCCAAGGTTTCTCAAGGCATAGATGTAATTTGGGTTATTGTTGATAGATTAACCAAGTCTGCCCAATTCTTGCCTATACGAGAGACTTATTCCCTTGAACATCTTGCTAGTATGTACGTGAATTAGATTGTGAGATTGCATGGCATGCTAGTATCCATAGTTTTGGATCGTGACCCAAAATTCACTTCACGATTTTGGGTTAGCTTGCGAAGCTACTATCTTGTGATTTCTGATTTAGTTAGTTCTAAGATACCATCCTCAAACCAGACGAGACAATCGTAGAGAGGACTATTCAAACCCTTGAAGATCTATTAATACTTTGTGTCCTAGATTTTAAAGGAAGTTGGGATAAGTACTTGCCATTGGTGGAATTCTCCTACAACAACAGTTATCAGGCAGGTATAGGTGTGGCTCCATTTGAAGCATTGTATGGACGAAAGTGTCGCTCTCTAGTATGCTAGGACGAGGTGGGAGAAGCAACGTTGTTGGGACCAGAATTAGTACGCATGACCACAGAAAAGATCCAAATGATTCGACAACGTATACAAACGGCACAAGATCGACAAAAGAGTTATGCGGATCTTCATCGAAAAGACGTGGAATTTAATATTGGGGATCATGTATTGTTACGTGTTGCATCATTGAAGGGAGTTACAAGATTTGGGAAGAGAGGAAAACTCAATCCAATATTTGTTGGTCCATTTAAGATTCTTGACCGAATAGGAAATGTGGCCTATAGGCTCGCATTACCTCCAAGTATGTCTCGTGTTCATAATATTTTTCCCATATCTATGCTTCGTAAATATGTGAAAGACCCGAACCATATTATTGCTTTAGAACCAGATGAGATAGCCGAAGATTTAATGTACGAAGAAGTACTTATTAAGATCTTGGATAGGAAAGAGCATGTCCTACGCACGAAGGTTATACCACAAGTTAAGGTTTTGTGGAGAAACCATGCTATTGAAGAAATGACCTGGGAGTTGGAATCAGAAATGAAAGCGAGGTATCCTCACCTTTTCGAAACACCAGTGCGACGTCGTCAATTTTTCGAGGATGAAATTTCATAAGGAGGGGAGGTTGTAAGACCCCAACTTATTATAAATAAAATCGAATTTCCTCTAATTATTATTGTGAATAATAAGGTGTTAAATTGATATAATATTTTGTTTATGGGTGAAATGTGCAAATTTTACAAAATAAACAAGTGGTTATTAAATAATCATTGTTGTCGGGGAATATTAGTTTGGTCTTGGAATATTCTTGTTGTGGGAGAATATTAAATGCAATTACCTTGATCATTTTCAGGGCACCATAACGTAAATAACCGCTTTGATGAAGAAAATGATAAGTTTGTGTTTTTATAAATAACAACGTAGTTGTTACCGTTAACACTGTTGGAATACCCGGTGGTTAAAATATCGTGTCTACGGCGTGGATGCACGTGTAATTTTTGAATTATTGATTTTACGTAAAGAAGACACTACTTAATAATTTTTACAAGAATTACTTGCTTAATATTTTATTTTATTGATTCAATAATTGTTTGCGTTGATATTTTATATTATTGTTGTTTCAATAATTGACACCGCACGATATTTCCCATTATCGGATCAATAATTCATATTATTTGAATAATATTATTAGATAGCATTATTAGCAATGTCTAGAAAGTTCATCGAGAAGAGGTTTGGTCACCTAATTGCATACCTAAGAAGGAGAAATTCTTATTGAAAGCCCCTCTTTCCTGAGGAACTACCGTCATTGTCATAAATGTGATTCTCGTAAAATTATTTGTGAATAATTAATTATTGATTCATATGATAAGGAAACATTTATTTTATGTGGATATAAATGTTAGATATATTTATTGTGGTTAAAAATGAAAGAGTTAATGTTTAGGTGTTTTATCGGTATTTTTGTTTGGAATGGAGGTATTAAAAAATTAAACTAGTGTTTTTTAGGATATATTAAGTGAGTTATAATTTTAATCCGATCGTTGGATCGTTATGATTTTGGATATGTTATACATATATAAGTTGAGTATATGTCCACAAATTTTGAACCGTTAAAAATGAAGGTATGATTTGTTATGAATTTTAAGAGGTGATTGGTTCAGAAATTGTTGAAGTATCCGAATTTAGCATTTTGGTGGAAAATTCTAGAATTGGTGGGCCCCACTTTTGGTTGGTGAGAAATGTGCTTGAATTTTTATTCAAATGTGGTGGGTGAGAATAGTAGCAGGTAAAGCCATCGGGTTGCAGTCAAAAGTCTGCTTGAAATCTTAACATTTTCCTATAAATAGAGGGCTAAGTTAGAATTGAAAATCACACCAAAAACATAAGCTTTCTCTCTTTCTCTCTCTATATTATCGAGCATATTTTGTGAGTATTTAGATACTTTGTGAGTTTCTATTTTTCAGTACAAGTTTTTATCAGCACTATATCCGAAATTCAGTCAGAAGTACGGTTATTTTTAGGTAATGGATGTTATTTTCTTCGTAAGTGATATTATTTCTTCAATATCATTATGCCGAAATATTGGTTGAAACTTTTTATCAAATTTGAAACTTTTCATATCGGGGTTACTATTCATGAGTTACTATTCACGAGTTACTATTCATAAGTTACCATTCACGAGTACTATTCACAAAGCATGATAATTTTTCTTGTGAAATTTCTATCTTTTGGTGTCGGAGTTACTATTCACGTATACGACACTATTCACGAATACGACACTATTCACCGAAAAATGAAATTTTCTTCTTTTTGTCCACGATGTCTATTATGGTTACTATCTTTGATTGTATCCATGTTTTGATCTTTATTCTTGAATTTTACTTCAAAATTGGTTATTATGGAGTATTATTGATCTTGGATAAACTGTTATACGAATCCCTACTATTTGTCCTTCTGTCTCACTTGATTCATTTTCTTTAAAATATTTTTCATCATCCTCAGTCCTAAATGATGATATTACTAAATATCTTTGGCCTGTAGTGCAAAGATAAATGATTAACTGATGAATATCTTTGGCCGTAGTGGTGCAAAGATGAACAGGTGTTGAGATGAACATGACCAACTGGTGATACAAATGAATATCTTTGGCATGTAATGCAAAGATGAATATTTGATTCAAGATGTATATTGATTGATGTTACAGGGATAAAATATTGATGATGAACTTTTAAATCTTAGAAGATAGTGGAATTCTTTCTCTACTTGACTCTTCTAATGGATTGTTGTTTCTTCTGCAGTTGTTGATCTAAAACTTGTTGTTTGTTATATTTTATCAGATTTTCCCTGTTGAAGAATAATGATAATTTGTTGTATATTATCTTAGTCATAATATTCTTTACTGGGCTAGTTGAGCTCACCCTTTTCCTTTTTGTTCCATTTTTCTTCTCAGGAGGTGAGAACATAGCAGGATCTAGTCGGGGTATGGAGTGATGGTTCTAGAAAGATGTTTTAGCAGTCCTCACTATTTCTATAAAATAGTGTTTGAATAATTGTAATGAGGACTTATTTGAGAGTGGATATTTTCTAGAAGACAATATTTGTATTTAAACTCACAGTATGTGTTGTCGTATTTTGCACGACAATTGTATTATCAAGTTGTAGTTTTCTTTACGTACCATGTATTTGGCGACTCGGAATGGGTGTTGTATACCTATTTTGGGGCGTCACACATTAACCCGTAGTGCATTGATGGGCGCTTTTGGTATGATTATGGCTATGGATTCTCTTGACCAGGTGCAGCAAAGATGAATTGTTTTATGGCATGATCGGATCAGTTGATGAAAACACGATTATCTTTGGCCCATAGTGCATGAATAATTCGTGGTCGTGATACTAAAGAATATCATTGGCCTGTAGTACAGGGATGATTCGATGATGTGGATTACTTATTGAGCTGAGTCTCAGCAATGAAATATTTATTCATGGAGCATGAATTCTGATTTGGTATAACCATGATTTTTGATGCTTCAGGTGAAGACAGGTGATGAAAATTATCTTTGTCCTGGGTGTGAAGAGGAATTTAGAATCACAATTGTGATTATGAGTTATTCACATGATCGTGGACGGGAATTGTTGATTGATGTTACAGGTATAAAACATTATTGGTGGACTTTTAACATAGAGAAGATAATAGACCTTATGGTCTATTTGACTCTTCAAATGGATTGCTTGTTCCGCTGCAACTATGGTTGAAAAGTTTTATCATCTACCATATGTTCTAAATCTCTGATTTATTATTGATGAAAGCTATTTATAATTTAATTATCTTTAGTTATGATATTCTTTACTGGGCTAGTTGTGCTCACCCTTTATGCTTCACAATTCCTTTCAGGTAATAAGAGTATTGTCGTAAGAGTGTTGCCGGGTCGAGCGGGGATAACAGGGGAATAGAACAGTGGTCTCTAGCTGTGGAGGTTCTCCCTAAATAGTATAGAAAATTGTGTTGTATTCTATACAACATTTAGTAGTTATATTTGGTGAATCAAATAGGGTGAGGTGAACCCAACTTTGGAAGGATGTTTTGCCACTATCATACAAGATGTCTAATGACATACAACTTCGTGTTATCATAAGATAGGGTTGTGCGCATCCAATTGCTGAGTATATCTACGGGCACTACCTATATGATCTTGGAGTTTATTTGAAATATAATATTCACTTGGAGACAGTGGAGATAGTTATATGTCCAGAGAAGACTCACCATTGGAAAGAAGATGATAGTAATCTTCTCATTTTTCTTTGGGGTCTATTGGGTCAACCAAGGATAATTCTATGGGCATATGATATCTATTATAACCTAGACGCATGGCCTCCCATGTACGAAGGTTTCTTTGAGCACTTCCCAAAGATTTTAATTTCTAAAATAATTTTTGACTATACTTTTATGTAACGTACCATTGTAAGGTTGAGGTCGAGGCACCATGAGAGTTACATACATTTGTATTAAAACTCACAGTTAAATGTGGTTGTATTCTATACGACAGCTCAACAGTTGTATAAATGAAGTTTTATTTGAATTTTGTACCATGTATCTGGCGACTCAGAATGGGTGATGTATACCTAATTATGGGGGCGTTACATTTGGTATCAGAGCTTAGGGATATGGTCGCTGGCGGAGATAAGAGTCTAGAACTAGGAGGGGAGAGACGAGTTATATACTTCGCTAGTGTGTGACTTACCTAAGCTGAAATTGTTTACTTGATAAGTTGACAAATTGTGATATGTCAATTAACCTTTGTTTTGAAGCTATATTCTAGAATGATATCTGAAATACAGGAGATGAGAAATGGGAAAATCATGATAGCGAGGAAATTACCGGGAAGGTACAATCTGGAAAGAAAGCAAGGTATTCTCATCCCTTCAAATATTAGGTACGTACGTAAATTTCGAGGGCGAAATTTCATAAGGAGGGGTGATTGTGAGACCCCGAATTTTATGAAATAAAAGTATTCAATTTTTTTCTATTTTGATAAATAGTTAAATTGATAAAAGTTTAAAGTTAAGGGTAATATGTGATTTTTTTTTTGCAAAGTAAGCAAGTTGATATAAAATATTCATTGTGTCGGGGAATATTCGATTAGTCGGGGAATATTCTTTTTGTCGGGGAATATCCGTCGACGGTACAAATCATTGGTGGACCCCACAACGGAATTATTGTTTGATTGAGAAAAAGACAAAAATATTTTATTGAAAATAACAACGGAAATTTTACCATTAATCTTTGTTGAACTACTTTCGTAGTAAAAGTACAAGAATAATGGCGTGGTTACATAAGTAAGACGGTATTGATTATTGATGCTTATGTAATAAGTCACTCGGTTTTGTTTTATTGGTATTATTAATGTAATAAAATGTAAAGCTTTTTATATAAAATGTAATACTTTTATAAAGTTATTCTATAAATAGAATATATTATATTCTATTATGCATAGTGTTTTGTATAGTAAAATCTTTTATATACAACGTAATACTTTTATAAAGTTATCTATTTTATTAGACAATAATTAGAATATATTATATTTTATTATGCATAGTGTTTGCATAGTGCTGCGTAGTGTTTGCATAGTAAAATCTTTTTTAATGTTATTCGTTTTATTAGATTATAAATTGAATATATTATATTTTATTTAAAAGATTTTGCTTTAAATATGGACCGTTAGATTAAAGTAAATCAATCTGGACCGTTCATGAGTTAGTTACTATGCAATCCATTTTTCTATAAATAGAAGCTCATTCCTTCATTATTTCTTACGAATTCACTGAAACTCTAGAGAGAGAAACTATAGAGAGCGTTCTTCTTCTATAATCTTGAGCGTATTTCTTTAGAGTTTAAGAAAGCTTTGAGCGTAGTGCAAGTTTTCTTCAAGTATATTCCCGCCCTACCAGTCGGAATACTTTTCTTTCTAAGGTAGGGGATATTATTTGTCGTACTCGTAAAAGATATTATTATTATTATTATTATTATAGTAAGGGGTATTATTTCTTTTGTATTTATGAAGAGAACTTCTATTATTCTATTTTTTATTAATCTGTTGGAATAACCTGTATACGCGGGCTACCCTATACTTGGTGAAATTCTTCTGTTATTCCATTCTTTATTATTCTGTTAGAATATCATGTCTGTGCATTTTACGCCGGACCTGGTTCCGTCTTTACTATTCTGCTTGAATATCTTGTGTGTGTGTTTTACGCCGGACCTAGTTCCGTATTTATTATTCTGTTGAGAATAACATATCTGTGCGGTTTCTATCACATGCATGGTGAATCCTTCTGTTATTCCATTCTTTATTATTCTGTTGGAATAACCTGTCTATGTGGATTACCACATGAATGGTGAACAATCCTTTGTATTTCATTCCTTGTTAAATTGTGGAAATGATCTGTTTACGTGGATTATGATGAAAGTCATAATAAAAGCATTGGACTAATGAAAATCATGGGTATATGTGGTATTTATAATTGTTCTGATGAGTTATGTTGGTTATTATGTGAAAACATGAAAGTTTCTTAGAAATCACAAAGGGTTTAAAAATCAGATTTTGGTGAAAATGGAACATAAAATTCAATTAACCATATCTCCTATTATATTTCGAATTTTTTAGTGTGGTCAAGTTCTAGAGTTAGGTCTATGAGTTTTGTAACTTATCCAAGTGGAATCACTGGAAAAGGTGTTGTAGATTTTTGTGTGGACTAATTTTAGCAAAGTTCAAAAAACTGCAAAATATGAAAAAGGTTGCTGCCACGATTTTAAAAGGGCTGTTTCAGCCACTTATTTTGTGAGAAAAATTCCAGCCTTTTGGGACATGAAAGTATATGGTATAGAGTACCTCCTGTCCAAAAATGAGCTCATTCCGACTTAAAATGAGCATGTTATGACCATTTCAATATTTAGGTTTTTTCGACGAAAAACGCTATAACCGGAGTTCTATAACTCCGATGACCATGAAATTTTTACTGGAAGCTCACGTTAACATGTGTAAGATCCTGCCAAGATTTGGTAATTTCTGGAGTTAACCGTGAGGTAGCTAATTTCTTAAGGAATTAATTAGAAATTGATTTTTGAAAAATAGTAAATGAATTTTAAAAATGTCAAGAAAAATATATGTTCAATATGGGACTATATTATGCTAAATCCTAGAACAGAATAAATTTTGAGACTAATTTGGTATTTTTCATGAAAATAGTTTAGCTACGAACATTTGAGTTAAATATGTTATGTGGAGCTGAAGAATTTGTAAATAGGATTTTATGGCTTTAGAATCCTATATAGGGTATATGCAGATTTTTGATGAGGGATTTGATCATTGATGATGAAATCTTAAGAGTATGGCATTTTTGAATGATTAAATGCATTATTTGAAAAAGTGTAAACAATTAAATGTAATTTTTTATAAGTTTAAGAAGTAATTAAAATATTGTTATAGTATTAACAGTATTAGATTATGATTTTATTAAGTGATTGATAATGTCTGGATAAATTTAAAGTCTTTAATATTTATCCTTGATTTAGTTTGATTAATGCTTATAATATTGTCATCATCCTCATATTTATAATATGTTAAAATTTATTTGTGGCCTGTAGTGCATAGATGGACTTGGTATGTTTATGAACAGGGATTATTCGGTATAATCATGATCGTAATGTTGCAAATGATGTGAA
The DNA here is from genome assembly GCA_020205615.1 of Panax quinquefolius. Lineage (NCBI taxonomy): Eukaryota > Viridiplantae > Streptophyta > Magnoliopsida > Apiales > Araliaceae > Panax > Panax quinquefolius. Next base: position 39,907,908 of record CM035151.1, on the reverse strand, counting down.
AAAAGTCCTCATTAGCCCATAGTGCATTGATAGACAATTTTTGGTATGATTATGGCTATGGATTCTCTTCGGCCAAGGGTGCAAAGATAAATTGTTTTATAGCATGATCAGGACCGTTGATGAAAAACACGATTATCTTTGGCCCGTAGTGCATGGATAATTTGTGCTTGTGATACTAATAAAAAAGTCCTCATTGGCCCGTAGTGCATTGATGGACAGTTTTTGGTATGATTATGGCTATGGATTCTCTTGGGCCAAGGGTGCAAAGATGAATTATTTTATAGCATGATCAGGACTGTTGATAAAAAAACACGATTATCTTTGGCCGGTAGTGCATGGATAATTTGTGGTTGTGATACTAATGAAAAAGTCCTCATTGGCCCGTAGTGCATTGATGGACAGTTTTTGGTATGATTATGGCTATGAATTCTCTTCGGGTAAGGGTGAAAAGATGAATTGTTTTATGGCATGATCAGGATCGTTGATGGAAACACGATTATCTTTGGCCTGTAGTGTATGGATAATTCGTGATCGTGATACTAAAGAATATCCTTGGCCTGTAGTGCAGGGATGATTCGATGATGTGGATTATTTATTGAGCTGAGTCTCAGCAATGAAATATTAATTCATGGATGTGATATTAATGAATATCTTTGGCCGTAGTGCAAAGATGATTTAATGATTACGAGCAGGAATTGTGATTTGGTATAACCATGATTTTTGATGTTTCAGGTGAAGACAGGTGATGAAAATTATCTTCGTCTTAGGTGCGAAGAGGAATTTAGAATCACAATTGTGATTATGAGTTATTCAAATGATCGTGGATTGGAATTGTTGATTGTTGTTATAGGGATAAAATATTATTGGTGGACTTTTAACATAGAGAAGATAATAGACCTTATGGTCTATTTAACTCTTCTAATGGATTGCTTGTTCCGCTGCAACTATGGTTGAAAAGTTTTATCATCTACCATATGTTCTAAATCTCTAATTTATTATTGATGAAAGCTATTGATAATTTAATTATCTTTAGTCATGATATTCTTTACTGGGTTAGTTGTGCTCACCCTTTCTGCTTCACAATTCCTTTCAGGTAATAAGAGTGTTGCCGTAAGAGTGTTCTTAAATTGACGAGGATAACGAGGGGAATAGAACAGTGGTCTCTAGATGTGGAGGTTCTCCATAAACAGTATAGAAAAGTGTGTTGTATTCTATACAACATTTAGTAGTTATATTTGGTGAATCAAATAGGGTGAGGTGAACCCAACTTTGGAAGGGTGTTTTGCCACTATCATACAAGATGTCTAATGATATACAACCTCGTGTTATCATAAGACAAGGTTGTGTGCATCCACTTGCTGAGTATATCTACGGGCACTACCTATATGATCTTGGAGTTTATTTGAAATATAATATTCACTTGGAGATAGTGGAAATAGTTATATGTCAAGAGAAAACTCACCATTGGAAAAAAGATGATAGTAATCTTCTCGTTTTTCTTTGGGGTCTATTGGGTCAACCAAGGATAATTATGTGGCCATATGATATCTATTATAACCTAGACGCATGGCCTCCCATGTACGAAGGTTTCCTTGAGCACTTCCCAAAAATTTTAATTTCTAAAATAGTTTTTGACTATACTTTTATGTAAAGTACCATTGTAAGGTTGTGGTCGAGGCACGATGAGAGTTACATACATTTGTATTAAAACTTATAGTTAACTGTGGTCGTATTCTATACGACAGCTCAACAGTTGTATAAATGAAGTTGCATTTGAATTTTGTACCATGTATTTGGCGACTCAGAATGGGTGATGTATACCTAATTTTGGGGGCGTCACATCTTGTACAAGCTACGATTAATTCACGTTCTTTATTAAATCCTACATATCAATACATTCACAATACCCATTGTTAACGCCAAGATCTTTCCCCACGTCCCAATCACCAAGACGCATCCGATATCCTGCACAGTTTAACAAGTTAACACCAAAAGCTTGACGGCTTGACCATCGGAGGATAGCTCCGGCGTGAGAGTTAGTATCGGCGATCACAAGGTTAACAACGGAGGAAAATATTGTCTAGTGCTTGAGAGAGAATAAATATATTTTAGATGCTTAATTAGTTTTGTTACCTCCTTTTTCTTGTATGATCGTTGCCCCATATGCACTCCAAACCCAGGTAATAAGAGTGTTGCCGTAAGAGTGTTCTTAAGATTGAAAGCAGGATAACAGGGAATAGAACAGATGGTCTCTAGTCGGAGGTTCTCCATAAACAAGATAGAAAAGTGTGTTGTATTCTATACAACATTTAGTAGTTATATTTGGTGAATCAAATAGGGTGAGGTGAACCCAACTTTGGAAGGGTGTTTTGCCACTATCATACAAGATGTCTAATGATATACAACCTCGTGTTATCATAAGACAAGGTTGTCTTGATCCACTTCTTTGAGTATATCTACGGGCACTACCTATACGATCTTGGAGTTTATTTGAAATATAATATTCACTTGGAGATAGTGGAGATAGTTATATGTCAAGAGAAAACTCACCATTGGAAAAAAGATGATAGTAATCTTCTCGTTTTTCTTTGGGGTCTATTGGGTCAACCAAGGATAATTATGTGGCCATATGATATCTATTATAACCTAGACGCATGGCCTCCCATGTACGAAGGTTTCCTTGAGCACTTCCCAAAAATTTTAATTTCTAAAATAGTTTTTGACTATACTTTTATGTAAAGTACCATTGTAAGGTTGTGGTCGAGGCACGATGAGAGTTACATACATTTGTATTAAAACTCATAGTTAACTATGGTCGTATTCTATACGACAGCTCAACAGTTGTATAAATGAAGTTGCATTTGAATTTTGTACCATGTATTTGGCGACTCAGAATGGGTGATGTATACCTAATTTTGGGGGCGTCACATCTTGTACAAGCTACGATTAATTCACGTTCTTTATTAAATCCTACATATCAATACATTCACAATACCCATTGTTAACGCCAAGATCTTTCCCCACGTCTCAATCACCAAGACGCATCCGATATCCTGCACAGTTTAACAAGTTAACACCAAAAGCTTGACAGCTTGACCATCGGAGGATAGCTCCGGCGTGAGAGTTAGTATCGGCGATCACAAGGTTAACAACGGAGGAAAATATTGTCTAGTGCTTGAGAGAGAATAAATATATTTTAGATGCTTAATTAGTTTTGTTACCTCCTTTTTCTTGTATGATCGTTGCCCCATATGCACTCCAAACCCGGTTACCATCGCTCCACCCACTCTTTGACACGGTAGTCTCCCACGCTAGTCCCTCAAAGAAAGTGTGCAAATTTTACCCACTATCTGATGCCACTGTTTGCCACCGCCGATCATCTGAGTCCCATCCTCATTAATGCCATGCAGAAAGGTGGCAGACAACAGTTAACTGTTATCTTTTGTTATGATAGCAGGTCAAAGATGAGATAAAAGACAATTTATATAATGGGCCGATCCAATGACTAAGCCCAATGCACTAAAGATGACTCATCTGACCGGAATGACCCAATAGAATAATCAACTAACTGGGTTCAAATAATTCGGCCCAACAGAATAAATGTAACATAATCCAAGGGAGGAGCCCATTAGGTCCGACCCAATAATGAAAAGTATTATGGCCCAACATTGCCCCCAGTCTTTTATTAAACAGGATGTTTAATGGAAGACTATAAATAATATAGGCCAATGATATAATGAATTGTATTAAATCACAAGGGGTCCAATCTGAAACCTGCCGAGGCCCAACAGATGAATGCCAATCAATAATTTCAAATAAAATGAGACCCAAAAGAGAAAAGCCCACTCCGGTTAAGATATTAAAACCCAAAACCAGACGTTACCTCTTCCAATTCACCATCATTGTTGTGAATTAAATGTGCCGCTCTCGTGTACCGTGCAATCGTCAATATAAAAGATAATTTTCCCCAAATTGATAACTTTACTTGCCATTTCAAATTTCAGACGTCTTTTCGAGCTACAGACTTCCTCCTCTCTCAGATTTCTTACTCTTATCTGCAAACTAACAACAATGGCGTCTTCTGGTTCTGTTAACGTCACTCCAATCCAGGCTATTCCTCTCACCACTATTCCTCCTACACCCAGCCCTAGTAAAGCTGCCTCGGGATCAAACCCTAACCCCACTAATACCCCAAGAAAAAGTATGCCAAAAAAGCCTCTTCCCAACCCTTCCATCTTCTTCCAAAGTGCAACACAGTTCACTCATGCCAACACCGCATCAACGTTGACTGAGAAGGACGTTCAGAACGCATACAATCGGTCCCAGGTTCTGGCGACCCACCAATTTTGTCGTCCCACCACCACTGAGAGGATGTACCAATGCCCGGACGGCTGGACTGCCATGCCTCGGACGCTGCTAGAAAAAGGGGTCTGATTCCCTTTGCACATTTTTCTGGTCACACTCCTGGGGTTTGTTAGCGTCAGATTCACCCAACTAGTCCCTAACTCCTACATCCACATCTTGGTGTTCATCGCCTTCTGTCACGAAGTAGGCGATGCCCCCCACTCTCGACTTCTTCTTCTCCATATACAGTATTACCAAGTCTAGAGAGAAGGGGTTCAAGGTTCTGAGAAAAATTCCTGCAAAAGCAGGAGAGAACTTTGAGAGGTGGTCTCTAATCAACACTCCCTCCAGCAACCGAGGATGGCATGAGCAATGGCTCTTCGTTAAAGGGCCAGAAATTGCCTCCCTCCCCGATTGGACGACATTGGATAAAGTATCTGCCGACTTCGGTGATATAGCTGAAGAGCATGTGAAAGAGATGATTGAACTTTTGGACAACTTCTCGAAGAAGGAGTGGAGTTACAATCTTCTCACCAAACAAGCTTGGTTGTATAACCATAAATGTAAGTCTCAAATTTTTACCGAAATAAAATTTTTGAGTTTATTATTGTAAACAGATCTAACAGAATGTATTTTCCTATTGCATTGTCTTTGATCAAACCTTCATCGATGGACCGAAGGGATTTAGAAAAATTTATTTCAAGCAAACCCCCCTCATCTCCTACTACCGAAACACCCCAGGAAGAGATTCCGGCGGCTGAAGCCCCAGATGCCGAATGTGACGCCCCCAAAATTAGGTATACATCACCCATCTTGGGTCGCCACTTACATGGTACGTAATTTAAATACAACTTATTAACATAAGCTGTCTTGTACAATCTGATATAAATCGTGAGTTTAAATACAAATATCGTCTACTAGATATTATACAAACTCAAACAAAAGTCCTCATTACAATTATTATCACCTTTGTTTCACGAGAATAGTGAGGACTACTAATGCTATCTTCAGGACCATCACTCGTTTCCCAGACTCGTCCCAAATTATATTCTCATTTCACGAAGAGAACAAAGTGAAGAAAGGGTGAGCTCAACTAGCCCAAGAAGAAATATTATGACTAAGATAATGCGAAATAAATTATCAATAGTCTTCAACAATGTTAAACCGATAAAATACAATAGACAACGGTTTAATCTGCGGTGAATATCTAATCCATTAAAAGAGCCAAGTAGAAAATAAAATCTACTATCTTTTATGATTTAAAAGGTTTTTCATTCTTGTTATAAATGAGACTCGGCTTTAATAAATAATCCACATCATCGAATCACCCCGCACTTTCTGACGAGGATATTCTTTAGTATCACGACCACAATTATTCACGCACTAGGGGCCAAGAATAGTTGTGTATTCATTAATGGTCATGATCATGCCAACAATCGTCCATCAATGCACTACTGACCACTAAGGATTTTTACCACATCATTTGTAACATTACGGTCCATGATTACAATCAATAATCCTCGGTCATAATCATACCAAGTCCATCCATGCTCTACGAATTACGGATGACTTTAAAAAAATATAAACATGAGGATGATGACAATGATATAAGAATTCAATAAAACAAGTTCAAGAATTATTTTATCCGGGATTTATTAACGTCCAAATTGTCAACATGATAATCTTTGCTTTGTAGAGTAAAATTCAAGAATGATCGGAAAAATATTTCCATAAAAGATATCTTTGGATGAAACGCAAATATCAAGGATATTCTACTAATTTCATGGAGTATAGAAGTCATAGTTTTAACCAACTGGGTATAATAAAGAATGGAATAACAAAAGAAATCACCATGCATGCGGTGCCCGCGCAGACGAGTTATTCAACGAATAATAATAACGGAACCAAAGTCAGTGAAATTCACCGCAAGCGGGATGTTCCAACGAATAATAAAGATGGAACCGGATCCTGTGTAAAACACATAGATAGGATATTCCAACAGAATGATAAAGACGGAACCGGTCCTGTAAAACACATGACGTGATGTTCCAATGTAATAATAATAAAAAAGACGGAACCCGTGTCCTGTAAAACACATGATGTGGATGTTCCAATGTAATAATAGAAGAATGTCACCAAGTATAGGGTAAACCACATATACACAAAGTTATTCAAATGTAATAATAAGCAATGGAATAACATAAGGATTTCACCAAGTATAGGTATGCCTCATATACGGAGTTATGTATAGGGTATGCCACTTTTACAGTTATTCAGCGTAATAATAGTGAATGGAATAATGAAGTTCTCTTCAAGAAGAAAGAATAACACCCACTTCTGTAAAAAGAACCTAATATAGAAGTAGTGAAGTAGCGAGAATACTCTTCTTCTTTCTATAACTTTCTCTCTATAAACTCTCTCTATAATTTCTCTCTCTAGAGTTTCAATGAATTAAGTAAGAAAATAATGAAGGAATGAGCTTCTATTTATAGGAAAATGGAATGCATAGTAATTAATCCATGAACAGTTCAGTTGATTTACTTTAATCGGTATCCATATTTAAAGCAAAATCTTTTAAATAAAATATAATATATTCTATTTATATAAAAACATTTTACTATGCAAACACACTATGCAAAAATACTATGCAAAACACTATGCAACACTATGCATAATAAAATATAATATATTTTATTTATAAAATAACTTTAATAAAGTATTACATTTTATATAAAAGATGTTTCGCATTTTATTACGTTAATAATACTGAATAAAATAAAAAGTCATTATCGCTATAATAATTCATAACAATAATGGAATCAAACCGAGTGACTTCTCACATAAGCATCAATAATCAATCTGGTAATGCTACTATGCGTACATGTATTCTTTATACTTTTACTACCGAGTAGTTCAACAATGATCAACGGTAAAACTTTCATTTATTATTTCAATAAAATATTTTTGTCGCTTTTCTCGATCCGATGATAATTACATTGTGGGGTCCACCAATGATTGAGTAGTTGTGCAATATTCCTCGCTAAACCGAATATTCCCCACCAATCGAATATAATATAACCACTTGCATACTTTGCAAAATTTATAAATATTACCCACAACTATAACATTATATCAAATTATTCCATAATATTCAAAATAATATTTATAGAAAATTCATCTTTATTTATAAAAGCCGGGGTCTTACAACCTCCCTTCTTATGAAATTTCACCCTCAAATTAGGGTACGTGCACGGTATGTTGAAGAGGTAAGGATACCTTGATTTCATTTCGATTCTAACTCCCAAGTCATTTCCTCAACATCGTGGTTCCTCCACAAAACTTTGACTTGAGGTATAACCTTGGAGCGTAGAATATGTTCCTTCTTATCCAAAATTTGAACAGAACCTCTTCATACGTCAAATCTTCCGCTATTTCGTCCGGTTCTAACTCAATAATATGGTTCGGGTCTTTCACATATTTACGTAACATGGATATGTGAAAAACGCGTTATGAACACGAGACATATTTGGCGGTAAAAGCGAGTCTATAGGCCCAGTTCCTACTACTCGATCGAGGATTAAAATGGACCGATGAATCGAGGATTAAGTTTTCCTCTCTTTCCAAATCTTGTAACTCCTTACCATGAAGCAACTCTTAACAACACATGATCTCCTATATCAAATTCCACGTCCTTTCGATGAAGATCGGATAACTCTTTTATCGATTTTGTGAGGTTTTATATCGTTGTCGGATCGTTTGAATCTTTTCCGTAGTCATACGTACCAACTCCGGTCCCAACAACGTTGCTTCACCCACCTCATCCCAAAGATCTTCGAGAACGACACTTTCTTCCATACAACGCTTGAATGGAGCCATGCCAATACTTGCTTGATAAGCTGTTGTTGTGGAGAAAACTCCACCAATGGTAAGAACTTATCCCAACTCCCCTTGAAATCAAGAACACACGAGTCTTAATAGATCTTCAAGAGTTTGAATAGTCCTCTCCATTCGTCCATCCATCCGAGGATGATATGCCGAGCTAAATCGTAAAATCTGTGCCCATAGCTTTTTGCAAACTAACCCAAAATCGTGAAGTGAATCTTGGGTCTCGATCGAAACTATGGATACCGCAAAGCATACCATGCGATCTTACAATCTCGTTTATGTACATACTGTCTGAGCAAGACGTTCAAGTGTATAAGTTTCTCGTATCGGTAAGAAATGAGCAGACTTGGTCAATCTATCAACAATGACCCAAATCGCATCAATGCCTTGAGAAACCTTAGGAAGACCGGTAACGAAATCCATGGTAATGTGCTCCCACTTCCATTCTGGAATTTCAAGTGGTTGCAATGGACCTTTTGGTACTTGATGCTCGCTTTTAACTTCGTTGACAAGTTAGACACCTTGAGATAAACAAATGGCTATCTCTCTCTTCATATTGCTCCACCAAAATGTATGATTTAATATCATGATACATTTTGGTACTCCCGTGATGGATTGCAAATGGTGTGTTGTGCGCCTCCATCATGATATTATACTTTAAATCGTAATCGTTAGGAACACAAAGTCTGGAGTTGACTCGAAGTATTCCTTCTTCATCGATTCTTGCTTCCGGCATAGCACCCTCTTGCACTTTCTTCCTCATACGCATCAGCTCCAGGTCTGTAGCTTGAGCAGCTTTAACTTTATCGATTAAAGTCGGTTCTACTCGTATATTCGCTATCATCACATGCGTCCCTGGAGTCTTTAACTCTATCTCCATCCTTTGCAAGTCACACAAAATGGGCCTTTGTGTTGACAATAACGCACTCGTACTTGCATACGATCTTCTACTCAATGCATCAGCTACCACGTTCGCTTTTCCAGGATGGTATTGGATGGTATGATCATAATCTTTCAACAGTTCAAGCCAACGTCGTTGTCGCATGTTGAGTTCCTTTTGAGTGAAGAAATATTTGAGGCTTTTATGATCCGTAAAGATCTCCACTTTCTCCCCATACAAGTAATGCCTCCAAATTTTAAGTGCAAAGACAACAGCTGCCAACTCCAGATCATGAGTAGGATAATTCCTCTCATATTCTTTGAGTTGTCGCGAGGCATAGGCTATAACTTTTCCATGTTGCATAAGAACACATCCCAACCCTTTGCTCGAAGCATCACTGTAGATGACAAATCCCTCCGAGCCAGATGGTATTGTCGTAGCAGTCTTTGAAATAAGTCTCCTCTTGAGTTCTTGAAAACTCTTCTCACATTCTTCGCTCCAATCCCGAACTTTGTATCTTTTTTGAGTCACCGAGTCGATGGAGTAGCGATTCGAGAAAATCCTTCCACGAATCTCCGATAATAACCAAATAAACCGAGAAAGCTACGTGCTTGGTCATCGATTTAGGTTGTTCCCGACTTTGAATAGCTTCAATCTTTCTTTGGGTCAACAGATATTCCATGACTTGATACCACGTGCCCAAGGAATGCTACTTCTTGAGCCGAACTCGCATTTCTTCAACTTGGCATAAAGCTTATATTCACGAAGCTTTTGGAGTGTCGACCTCAAGTGTTGCTCATGATCTTCACGGCTTTTGGAATAAATAAGGATGTCATCAATAAAGACGACCACAAAGTGATCTAAATATTCCTTGAATACTCGGTTCATCATATCCATGAAGGCGGCGGGGAGCATTAGTCAATCCAAAGGACATGACTTGGAATTCATAATGCCCGTATCGAGTTCGGAAGTCGCCTTTGGAATGTCAATGGTTCTAATCTTCAATTGGTGATATCCTAACGAAGATCAATCTTTGAAAAGAATTTGGCTCCTTGCAACCGGGTCAAACAGGTCATCAATACGTGGCAATGGATACCTATTTTTGATGGTGACATGATTCAACTCCCGATAATCAATACAAAGTCGCATACTCCCATCTTTCTTCTTCACGAATAGAACAGGAGCACCCCAAGGAGAAGTACTAGAACGAATAAAGCCAATGTCTAACAATTCCTGCAGTTGGGTCTTTAACTCCTGAAGTTCAATAGGAGCCATTCGATATGGGGCTTTGGAAATAGGTTTTGTACCAGTTCAAGGTCGATACAAAATTCAATTTCACGCCTGGGGTAGGCGAGGAAGTTCTTCTGGGAATACGTCGGAAATTTATTAACAATAGAAATATCCTCAAAACCCGGCGTATTTTTGTTTAAATCTGTGACATGAGCTAAGAAAGCTTGACATCCATTTTTCAATAAACGAATAGCTTTATGGCTTGAGATGACCGTGATTAATTTTAATGGTTTGGTCGTTTGAATTTGCATAATAGGTTGATTAGGAATATGAAAGCTAACAACCTTACGAAAACAATCAATTTTTGCATGATAAGTAGTTAACCAATCAATCCCTAGAATCACGTCAAATGCAAGTATTTTTAATGAAATAAGATCGACAGGTAATGTGAGGGTACCGATTTGAACCAAACAAGACTTATAAACAGTGGATGTAATGAAGGTTTCTCCCAACGGAGTTTCCACAGATAAGTCAAAGTCTAATTTCTCCAGAGTCAAATTTAATCGATGAGCGCAAGTAGGAGAAATAAAAGAATGGGTAGAACCGGTATCAAATAAAGTGTAGACTTCATTAGAGTTTATGATAAGCTTACCCGTGATGACCTCATTCGGGTTCCTTGCTCTCCGGGAGGTCACAACAAACGCTCTCCCTTGCACTCTACCGTTTTGACTTTTACGGGACTGACCTTTGGTGCCTCCATCCTAGTTGAATTTGTCTTGATGAATGACAAAATCGAGCTAAGTGACCTTCTCTTCCATAATTATAACATGCTTTGACTGGCATGGCACGATTCGGGACGATGTGTCCCTCTTCTCGCATTTGAAGCATATGATAGGTGGTCTTTCTCCTTCCTTAACAACGGGTCTTTGGTCTTTGACGTCTTTCCATCATTGTTGAATCTCCGCTTTCTTGAAATGTCCATTCTTATTGTTTTGGCCCGATTACCACCGAAGTGGTTACCATATCCGGCTTTATTGATTCCCTCCACGCTTGTTGTCACCGCTTGATGACTACTCTCATTGGTATTATAACTTTGCTTATTTGCCTCTTTTTAGTTAAGTTGACTCATTATCGCGCCCACTAATCGATCCCTATTTACAACATCCGAATACAAACACGGTTTATGAGAAATAAGATGTTGACGTATCTCCGACTTCAAACCTCTTAAAAACATTAGCGCCATTCTCTTTCATTATCCACCAAGTGGGGCGAAAACCGTGATAACTCATAAATTTTGCCTCGTATCATTGCGACACGGTCATATTGTTTTGTTCCAACTTGATAAACTCTACCTCCTTCATGTGGCGAATACTTTCGTGAAAGTATTTGTCGTTGAAACGACTCTGGAACTTCTCCCAAGATATCTTGATCAAAGAAGTTGAGTACGTTTCCGATTTCCACCAAAGAATCTGCCTCTCGCGTAACATAAAAAGGCGTGAAAGGAACCTTTTGCTCCTCGAGCATCCCAAGACATCAAATATCTTGGTAATCTGCTTTATCCATGCTTCCGCCAAGTGGTTTTGGCTCTCCCTTAAACTCCCGGTGGTCCCAAATTCCTTGAATTGTTTAGCGGTGACCGCCTTGAGAGTTTTCCGTGTTTCCACCTACGTTTTGGATGAGAGTCGCTCTACTTTCTTTGTTGCATAAATTGCATAAAGCCTCTGAACATTTGATCATTCATCATTTGGTCAGTGTTGTTGTTTGCATGAGGATTGTCGCCTTCCTGATGCACATTATCCTGATTATTGATATGTGGTGAATCAACGATCGCCTGTGCTCCATTGCTATTCTCAACATTCTCAGATGTCATTTTCAGATACTGCCACAAAACAAAAGATTAATTGACATGTAACAATTATCTTTATATTCTGACCGACCAATAAAATAGCACATAAACTTAGGTAGGTCATACTAGCGAAGGTATTCCCCGTCTCTCCCCTCCTAGTACTTTTCTCACATCTTAGCCAGGGATCATATCCCTTAGCTCTGATACCAACTGTGACGCCCCCAAAATTAGGTATACATCACCCATCTTGGGTCGCCACTTACATGGTACAGAATTTAAATACAACTTATTAACATAACTGTCTTGTACAATACGACATAAACTGTGAGTTTAAATACAAATATCGTCTACTAGATATTATACAAACTCAAACAAAAAGTCCTCATTACAATTATTATCACACTGTTTCACAGAATAGTGAGGACTACTAATGCTATCTTCAGGACCATCACTCGTTTCCCCGACTTCGTCCAAATTATATTCTCATTTCACGAAGAAACAAGAAAGAAAGGGTGAGCTCAACTAGCCCAAGAAGAAATATTATGACTAAGATAATGCGAATAAATTATCAATAGTCTTCAACAATGTTAAACGATAAAATACAATAGACAACCGGTTTAATCTGCGGTGAATATACAATCCATTAAAAGAGCCAAGTAGAAAATAAAATCTACTATCTTTTATGATTTAAAAGGTTTTTCATTATCATTATAGCTGAGACTCGGCTTTAATAAATAATCCACATCATCGAATCACCCCACACTTTTCTGCCGAGGATATTCTTTAGTATCACGCGACCACAATTATTCCCGCACTAGGGGCAAGAATAGTTGTGTATTCATTAATGGTCATGATCATGCCAACAATCATCCATCAATGCACTACTACCATCGAGGATTTTTACCACATCATTTGTAACATTACGATCATGATTACACCGAATAATCCTCAGTCATAATCATACCAAGTCCATCCATGCTCTACAGAGCCACGTATGACTTTAAAAAATATAAACATGAGGATGATGACAATGATATAAGAATTCAATAAAACAAGTTCAAGAATTATTTTATCCGGATTTATTAACGTCCAAATTGTCAACATGATCTTCGCTTTGTAGAGTAAAATTCAAGAATGATCGGAAAAATATTTCCATAAAAGATCTTTGGATGAAACGCAAATATCAAGGATATTCTACTAATTTCATGGAGTATAGAAGTCATAGTTTTAACCAACTGGGTATAATAAAGAATGGAATAACAAAAGAAATCACCATGCATGCGGTGCCCGCGACAGACGAAAGTATTCCAACGGAGAATAATAATAACGGAACCGGTCGTGAAATTCACAATCGCGGGATGTTCCAAAAGAATAATAAAGATGGAACGGATCCGGTGTAAAACACACGAGATAGGATATTCAACAGAATGATAAAGATTTTAACCAGTCCTGTTAAAAACACACGAGCGGGATGTTCCAAATGAATAATAATAAAGATTTTAACCAGTCCGGTAAAACACACGCATGTGATGTTCCAATGAATAATAGAAGAATGTCACCAAGTATAGGGTAAACCAAGCGTATACAAAGTTATTCCAATGTAATAATAAGCAATGGAATAACATAAGGATTTCACCAAGTATAGGGTATGCCTCATATATCAAAGTTATGTATAGGGTATGCCACTTTTACAAAAGTTATTCAAATGTAATAATAATAGTGAATGGAATAATGAAGTTCTCTTCAAGAAGAAAGAATAACACCCTTACTGTAAAAAAGAACCTAATATAGAAGTAGTGAAGTAGCGAGAATACTCTTCTTCTTTCTATAACTTTCTCTCTATAGCTTCTCTCTATAATTTCTCTCTCTAGAGTTTCAATGAATTAAATAAGAAAATAATGAAGGAATGAGCTTCTATTTATAGGAAAATGGAATGCATAGTAATTAATCCATGAGCAGTTCAGATTGATTTACTTTAATGATCGTTCATATTTAAAAGCAAAATCTTTTAAATAAAATATAATATATTCTATTTATATAAAAACATTTTACTATGCAAACACTATGCAAAAACACTATGCAAAACACTATTCAACACTATGCATAATAAAATATAATATATTTTATTTATAAAATAACTTTAATAAAGTATTCTGTTTTATATAAAAAGATGTTTCTGTTTTATTACGTTAATAATACGAATAAAACAAAAAGTCATTATCGCTATAATAATTCATAACAATAATGGAATCAAACTGAGTGACTTCTCACATAAGCATCAATAATCAATACCGTGTGCTACTTATGCGAAACCACATGTATTCTTCAGTACTTTTTACTACCGAGTAGTTCAACAATGATCAATGGTAAAACTTCCGCCAAATTATTTCAATAAAATATTTTTGTCGTTTTTCTCAATCCGAAAATAATTACATTGTGGGGTCCACCAATGATTGAGTAGTTGTCTGCGAATATTCCTCGCTAAACCGAATATTCCCCAGACCAATCGAATATAATATAACCACTTGCATACTTTGCAAAATTTATAAATATTACCCACAACTATAACATTATATCAAATTATTCCATAATATTCAAAAATAATATTTATAGAAAATTCATCTTTATTTATAAAAGCTGGGGTCTTACACCGAAGATCTTCCAATATAACCTGAAGTTGCTGAAGAGACTCTCCGACCTCACAAGAAGAAGAGAGCTGTTCAAAAGCCGAGAGGTATTTCCCAAGAAGCCCAACCAATCTCTACTTCCAGCTTGACTGATATGCCTGCAAACGAACAGATGTAGGCCCTTCAAATCAAGAAAAGGTGAGTCAAGGTAACTCCTCTGTCTGCCGATGAGCTTAGGGTTCCCACTGGCCCAGTGGAAATTCAAGTCTCTGAAGAGGATCATGAAGAACAACCTGAGACTTTGATTCCCTCTTAGACAAGAAAACAACCCTCAGATGATCAACCACCACCACTTGAAGAACTGACTTCCGAGCAACCACATTCATCATCAATCCCTTCACCAATGCGGGAACCTACTCCTGTCCGTTCTCCATCTCCTCCCCGTGAAGAACGTACACCCTTCCTCTCAAGGCCATCCGTTGATGATTTTCAGAATGATGCGAGGTGGTCTCAAACTGTATGGCCCCAATTCAATGCCAATTTCCCTTTCCAACTCTTCAATTCCTTTGTTAGGGAGACCGATGAACATCAGTTCGGCAATTGTTCAATAATGGACATTATCAAAGAAGGCATGAGCTATCACGCCAAGGTAAATACTTAGCTGTCTGTTCATTTGAATTTATATGCATCGTTTTGAAGAATAATTAATTGTGTGTGGACATTTACAGGCGAATGCAGTCTTCGGGCGTCTTCTTCCACGTTACCAAGAGGCTGAAGCTGAAGAGGATGCAGCTCGTCGAGAGAATATCATTCTGAAGTTAGCTTTGACTAAAGAAAGAGGTGATCTCAGTACTACCCTCTTCAACAATGAAAACCTCAAAAGAGATTTAACTCAAAAAATGGAGGAGTTGAAGATCTGTAACGAAGAATTGAAGAAGACGAAGGCCAGCCAACAGGAGATGACGAGTCTGAACGTCGAGCTTGACACTCAGAACCATGCTCTGAGGCTCAGAAATGAAGAACTTTGCATAGCCAATCAGAGCTTGGCGATACAAGTTGACAATCTTTAGGAGGAGGCCCGTCATGACAAAGAGAAAAATCTGAACATTCGTCTCAAGCTTCAGGGTAAGCTGGAAGCCTTGCAGGCTTTAGGTCCACCCTTAAACGAAGAGCTTCGCGAACAAATTCAAGACGAATACCGGAAGTCGAATGAGCTGAATGAGAAGGTAGTTCAGATGTTTTCTGATGGGTATTACGACTGCCGAAGGAAAGACAAGGCAAAACTTGTCACGGCCGAAGCTGATCCTACCATTCTCGATTCGTCTGAAGATGAAGCAGCTGCCTGAAGATGAATGTCTATTTTTCTTTTTTAGCTTATAGGATGTCTTGTAAAAAAAACTTTGCCTTTTTATCCTTTTTGTAATTGACAATATATTAATGAAATATCAGTCTTTTTCCTTATTACTCCTTTGTTATTAATTTATATCGATAGTATCTTAAAAAATGTATGAACCCTTAACTTAAACTGTTAATAAGTAACTAAATAAGTTATATATCAGATAAGATGAAGTGAAGTAATGAGGCGATCCGAACTCAACACTTAGAAAAATTTAGGTAATAAAGTAAAGGAATACTTATTCGTTACCGAAGTGTGAGATAGATCTGCTTCATAGGGAATTTGTTTACCCCAAAAGGCCTAACAAAACCACAAGATGACATTTGCCTACCACGAAGGGCCTGATGAAGTCTAAAGAATGACAATTGCCTACCACGAAGGGCCTGACAACGTCTAAAGGATGGCATTTGTCTACCACGAAGGGCCTGACAAACCCATAAGGACGACAATTGTCTACCACGCAGGGCCTGACAACATCTAAATGATGGCATTTGCCTTCCACGAAGGGCCTGACAAACCCATAAGGATGACAATTGCCTACCACGCAGGGCCTGACAACGTCTTGAGGTCGACAATTATCTACCATGCAGGGCCTGACAACGTCTTAAGGATGGAGTTTGCCTACCACGAAGGGCTTGACAAACCCATAAGGACCTCCTGCCGTTAAGGCTACCATCGAATGGTCAGCGAGTCCGCCCGAACCTCCTTACACCAATGAACTGAACAACAACGAAGACAAGACTTGTTGAGAAAAGAGGAACGTTTATTGATGAGGACTTAAACATTTACAAACTTCCGATGTACTGACACTGTATCTACTGAAAGTATTTCCGAAGTCTACCCGCATGCCAAGTATTTTTAATTTCTGATCCATCTAATGCCCTCAACCGATAAGTTCCCGGCTTCGATACTTCTATGACTTCATACGGTCCTTCCCAGTTCGACATTAGCTTTCCCAAATTCTGAGGTGTAGATGCTTCAACTTCTCTGAGAACAAAATCTCCTACTTCAAATCTGCGAAGCTTTACCCCCTTGTTGTTGTGCTTGGCTACTCTCCGTTGATAGGCTGCTAGCTTAATCAAAGCCACCTCTCTGACTTCTTCTAACAGATCCAAATTGACCTTCAGTCCTTCATCGTTGTAAATCTCTTTGAATTGACTGACCCGAAGACTTGGGGATCCAATTTTAACTGGAACTAAGGCATCAGTACCATAGGCCAGTCTGAAAGGTGAATCACCCGTTGTAGTCCTCGGGGTAGTCCGATAAGCCCATAACACGCTGAGGAGATCTTCTGGCCATCTTCCCTTAGC
Source organism: Panax quinquefolius (assembly GCA_020205615.1). Taxonomy (NCBI): domain Eukaryota; kingdom Viridiplantae; phylum Streptophyta; class Magnoliopsida; order Apiales; family Araliaceae; genus Panax; species Panax quinquefolius. The sequence goes on along the minus strand of CM035151.1, from coordinate 39,890,390 downwards.
CTCATCCAGTCTACGCTTGATCCCATTCAACAACGTTCTGTTGGTCACTTCAACTTGCCCGTTCGACTGAGGATGAGCTACTGAAGTCTTTCTGTGCTGAATTCCCAACTCTTTCAAAAATGCTTCAAATTTTGATCCCACAAACTGACGTCCGTTATCCGATATCACCACCTTAGGAATTCCGAACCGAAATACTACTAACTCCTTAATGAACTTCAAGCATTCCTATTCCGTTATTAACCTAAGTGGTTTTGCTTCTACCCATTTGGTCATATAGTCGATGGCGACTATAACAAAACTGACCTGACCTTTAGCTTTCGGCAAAGGACCCAGTATATCAACCCCCTAGACATCAAAGGGTATAGGAGATAAGATCGAGTATAGCTCTTCTGGTGGCTGATGTGGGATCGGACTGTTGAGTTGACACTTCTCACACTTCTTGACATACTCCATTGCTTCCTTGAAGATAGTAGGCCAGTAATACCCCTGTCAAAGTACTTTGTAGGCTAATGACTTGGCAGCCATATGGTCACCACAGATGCCTTCCTGAACTTCTCAGAGTGCATATTCAGCTTCGGATGGAGTCAAACACTTCAGCAATGGAGATGAGAAGGCCCTTCAAAAAAGATCTCCATCTATCAAAACGAAGTTAGCACTTTTATATTTGATTTTCTTGGCCAGCATCTGATCCGAAGGAAGTACGCCATCTACCAGATACTCCAGATATGGAGTCAACCAGCAGTTGGTACGATCAATGCACATTACCGATTCATGTTGAACACTAGGATGTTGCAAAATTTCCAAGTAAACCGACCCATCAAAAACGTTAACATCCGTAGTAGCTAATTTGGAGAGTGCATCAGCAATGGAATTGTCATTACGTTCGACCCCTTGAAACTAGTAAGACTGGAAATACTGAAGCCGTTCTTTCAATTCTGCCAAATATTTGACCATCCTTGGACCTTGAGCTTCATATTCCCCAGAGAGCTGCTTAACGACTAACTGAGAATCACTGAAGATGACTATTCTCTGCACTTCAAGACTCTTCGCCAGTCGTAACCTTGCAAGTACCACCTTATACTCATCTTCATTGTTCATTGCTCTGAATTGAAATCTGATGGCCTATTGCACCTTGAACCCCTTCGGACTCGTCAGAATAATCCCTGTTCCACTGATGTCCGTAGTAGAAAACCCATTTGCATACAGCTTCCACGAACTCTGCTTATGCTGAAGAACTGCAACTGCTCTGTCAGATCCTTCAGCTTCTGCCACAACTTCATCAGCTTCAGAAAATGAACATTCCACTACAAAATCAGCCAAGGCCTGCCGCTTGATGGCGGTTCGGGGATGATATTCAATGAAAAATTGAGATAACTCCATCGTCCATGCAGCTAATCTCCCCGATACCTCAGGTTTGCCCATAATCTTCTTCAAAGGCTGATCTGTGTATACTACTACCAACCTACCCTGGAAGTATTGCCTAAGCTTTCGACTAGCAGTTATTAAAGCAAAAGCAAACTTTTTAATGTTTGGGTACCTTGTTTCAGCATCCCGAAGGACATGGCTTATATAATAAACCGGGTGCGGCTTACCCCCAACTTCACGCACCAAAACTGCTCCTACTGCCAACGAACTAGCCGCTAAGTACAAATACAGAGGCTCAGCATGAGCGGGCTTCACCAACAAAGGCGCCGAAGATAAGTAGGACTTGATGCTTTGAAAGGCGTCCTCACACTCCAAAGTCCATTGGAACGTCTTTGCATTCTTCGGCCCTTTCAACGTATCAAAAAATGTCAAACACCTTTCTGCCGATCTGGTCATGAACCTCCTCAACGCTGCAATCCTTCCAATCAGACGTTGAACATCTTTAAATGACTGTGGAGTCTTCATATTCAGAATTGGTTGGATCTTCTCTGGATTGGCTTCAATTCCTCTCTGACTGACAAGATAACCCAGAAACTTGCCAGCCCCTAATCCGATGGTGCACTTAGTAGGATTCAGTCTCAAGTTGTGATGATGAATTGTCTGAAAGCATTCTTCTAAATCATCCAGATGCTTATATACCGGCATGCTCTTAACAATTATGTCATCCACGTACACCTCCATATTCCTACCCAACTGATATCTGAAGACGTAGTTCATCATCCTCTGGTATGTGGCCCCGACATTGATGAGGCCGAAGGTCATTTTCTTATAGGCATATACCGAACGATGCGTAATGAACGTCGTCTTCGGTATATCCTCTTTACACATGGAGATCTGATGATACCCAGAGAATGTGTCCATGAAACTTAATAAAGCATACCCCAAAGTGGCATCGATGAGCTGGTCGATATGGGGCAGCGGGTAGAAATTCTTTGGACAAACTTAATTCATATCTGTATAGTCGATGCAGACTCGCCATTTCCCGTTCTGCTTCTGGACCAGCACCACATTTGCCATCCACTGCGGGTAGTCGATCTCAAAGATGAAGTCAGCAGCTAACAGCTTTGCAATCTCTTCATCGATGATCCGCTGGCGCCTGGGTGCAAAGATCCTCCTCTTCTGTCGAACTGGCTTCTTTGACGGGTCTACTTCTAATCGGTGCTCAGCAATCTTCCTGCTCACCCCCGGCATATCTTGAGGTTCCCACACAAAGATATCAACATAGCATCACAGGAGTTCCATGAGGTTCGTCCGGAGAGGTTCCGGTAGACCCGAACCTATTTTCACTGTCTTGTTCGCCTTGCCAGGGATGAGCTCTATCTCTTCTGTTTCTTCAGCTGGCATGACCAATGGCTCTGAACTGCTCTCAGTGAAGGGTTTGATCTCTATCACCATGGTCTATTTTTGCTTCGATACCCCGACTCCCGAAGTGATCATGGCATTTCTGTAACATCTTCTGGCCAGATCCAAATCTCCTTTCACCTCACCAACGCCATGAGCCGTAGGAAATTTGATTTTGAAATGAGGGATTGAGGTTACAGCTTGTAAAGCAGTTAAAGTAGGCCTCCCCAAAATGGCGTTATAGGCAGAATCCACATGCACAACATAAAATTTGCAAATTATATCTACCTATTGAGGGGCCATTCCGAAGATGACCGGTAGTTCAATAGTCCCAACCACCTTGACCGGATCGTTACTAAAACCGTACAAAGGAGCCTCCTGCCCTATCTCCATCTTCCGCCCATCCAGATGCATCCTCTGATAAGTGTGGGCATACAGGATATCTACAGAAGACCCATTGTCTACCATCATTCTTTTCATATCCACCGAACCCACTTGCGCAGTCAGCACCAATGATCCTTCATGTGGTTCGATGGTTTTCGAAGGGTAATCCTCGTCAGTAAAGTAGATTACCCTACCCGGATAAGGTCTATCAGTCTTCGGGAGGGTACCCGCCACTGACATGACCAAATCCAAATGACTTCGGTGCTTTTTTCCAACGAGCTTGCCAGAAGTACCCCCAGTGATGACATCTACCACATGCCTTGCGTCGTGCCGGGCCGTGTAATGCTTCTTTGAGCCGGTTGGGTCAATTTTGAACGGGCTCTCTATCCTTTTGTTGAACTTGCTGAGTCGTTCTGGCAGCTAAATACTGAAGTAAAGCCTCGCCTTGTACCTTTCTTTCAATAAAATCCTTCAAACTAGCACAGTCGTTCGTATCGTGACCCGAGGCTTGATGATAGTCACAATACTTATGAGAATTTCCTTTTCCGGGCTTAATGTTATCTCGAGGTGGCTTGAAGATAGGTTGATTCTTAATCTGATCCAAGATAATATCCCTATCAATGTTAAGTGCAGTATACGTCCTGTTTACTCTTTAGGCTGGAGCGAACGAACGTTCTCCACCCTCTCTCCAATTACTGTTGTATTTCTTTGACCCGCCATCATAGCGGTCTTTATTTCCTTCATTCTTCTTCTGGTCCCCTTCTATTCTGTCCCTATCTGTCTCCTTTTTCCGATCTAAAGAAGGATGTTTGAGGCTATACATGGCTTCCTCTACCACGATATAACCTTCAGCTTTGTCGAAGGCTTCAACGAGACTCTTCGGGTGGTGAAACATTAACTTATTCACCAACTTCTCTGATTTGACCAGATCTAACCCATTCTGAAACAGTCTCACGGCTTATAGATCGTTCATGTCTGTTATTTGGCCGATTGCTTCACGGAACCGCTTTATATATTGGCCCAAAGACTCATTTGAATACTGTCGAACCTGAGCCAGCGAGCCAGTTGGTTTCCCCCTCCTTTTGTTGCTCCTGAAGCGAGCATGGAACTTATTGCACATGTCTGCCCAAGATGAAATTGAATCCGAAGGCAAAGTCCCCATCCACTGCCTGGCATCCTTTCGGAGTGTTGTGACAAAAGTATGACACTTAGCAGCATCACTAAAGTCATAATAATCCATCATCGATTGAACGCTTTGGACCGGTCATAGGATTCCCAATCCATCATAACTTTCAATGTGGGGAAACTTCTTGGTGGGGTCAGCTTTCTCTTTTAGAATTTCTGCGGAAAATGGGGATGCCTTCTTTCCCGAAGTATCTTTCGTTTTCTGTACCTCGGCAAGCTGCTTCCGAAGTTCCTTCAATTCTTTAACCAGATACTCCACGCCTTCTGGTTGGGATGATGCTTCTTTTTTCAGCGAATCTTTCCTTTTCTGAGTGGACCGGTCTTTTACAATAGAACCCCCAACTTTCGACGGACTTCTCTGATGACTATGATCCACAAAGCGGAGTGCCCTCGGTGAACTTTCTGGTGTATGACCCCTAGATCTGCTTTGCCTTTGAGCTCGGCTGCTGTGGTGGGAATGCGCAACAATGAGCGCCTTCTTCGTGTTCTCAGGAGTGCGATCTATGGATCGACCTCTTTGTTCACTTCGACCTTGCTCCTTAGAACCGACATGGTGATGTTCCCTTTTCAATCTTTGAGGAGTAGGGCTTCTGGATTTTCTTCTTTCTCGAGGTTGTCCCCGAGACTCACGTCCTGAATGAGCAGATTCCTTCCCACTCCGATGCCCGCGTTCTTCGGACTGAACATAATTGGACGCTTCGTCCCTCAACTCTGCCATTCGGGACATCTGCTCAGCTATATCCTGTCGTTGCTTTACAAGTACCTCCATGGCCCTATCTGTTTCGTCTGCCATCTTAGCCAGTCGGGAGGCCTTTTCGTCTTGGTCATCTCGGTATCGAGTTCTAGGCGAGGTGCCTTCTACTCTTTTTCGACCATGGCCAGACCCTTTCTCTGCCGTTAAAACTAGCTTCGCTTAACGTTGCTTACAGCCCTCGGGCGAGAATCTTCATGTGAACGTTTGGACGTTGTGCTGGCATGAATACTTAGTGCCGGTCCCAAACGATCCTTGACAGATACTAAATGTGGTAATTCAGCAACGACAATATTGGTCGCCCTTCGAGTGTAGGTGTTCTACTCTTCCCATGAACATCGACGTAGAACAAACCACGATTTGTGATTGAAAATACTCGAGACACTAGAACTCAACCCTCATTCTAGCGCCCAATGTTAACGCCAAGATCTTTCCCCACGTCCCAATCACCAAGACGCGCGTCGATATCCCCGCATTCAACAACAAGTCAACACCAAAAGCTTGACGGCTTGACCGTCGTGGGATAGCTCTGGCGTGAGAGTCAGTATCGGTGATCACAAGGTTAACAACGAAGGAAAATAATGTCTAGCGCTTGAGAGAGAATAAATATATTTTAGATGCTTAATTAGTTTTGTTACCTCCTTTTTCTTGTCTGATTGTTGCCCCATATGCACTCCAAACCCGGTTTACCGTGCCACCCACTACTGCCTGATATAGCCATCTCCCACGCTAGTCCCCTCAGTCGAAAGTGTGCAGCTTACCCACTATCTGCTGCCACTGTTTGCCACCGCCGGTCATCTGAGTCCCATCCTCATTAATCCCATGCAGAAAGGTGGCAGATAATAGTCAACTGTTATCTTTTGTTATGATGGCCGGTCAAAGATGAGATAAAAGACAATTTGTATAATGGATCGATCCAATGACTAAGCCCAATGCACTAAAGATGACTCATCTGACCGAAATGACCCAATATAATAATCAACTAACTGGGTTCAAACCATTCGGCCCAACAGAATAAATGTAACATAATCCAAGGGAGGAGCCCATTAGGTCCGGCCCAATAATGAAAAGTATTATGGCTCAACACCCCTTAATCAATAGTTCGATATACCTATCGAATTCCAACATTGGTCTTTGAAAATGTTATTGGACTTTTAAGTCTTATTAATTAATCACATAACATAAGTTAATTAACATATTATTATATGCTTGACATGTCTTCATGTTCATTACATTAGGTTTTTGAAGTTCTACGCGTAGAGCGCGGGCGCGCTATATTTGTTATCTGCACGGTGGGGGCGCGGTGCACGGCGCGGGTGCGCTCCATTTGTCTTTAAAGTGGTGCGGGCCCGCTGCACAACGCGGGCACGCTCCATTCGTTCTTTGGAGCGGCGCGATCACGCTACGATGCAGACCCAGATTCTGCAGTTCGCGAAAAACACACAGAACAGCCCAATAAATCCCAAATTAAGCTAACACGATGAATTATAATGCTACCCATGAATTATAGACTTCACAAAAACATCACATACGGCCTTTAGCATGATTCTAACACTTTAATTCACGTAATTACACAATTTACAACATTTAATTTCACTATTTTTCATATTTTGCAAAGTTTTGAAGAAAAACATGAATTTTAACATTACAGATTCGTTAATTCATCGAATCCATCCATTTAAATTCTGTTTTGTTCATTTCAACATACATAAGCATATATGAGTGTAAATTTTTGATACAACTTATGATTAAAGCATTTAATTTGTACGTAAGGGCCATATGGCCATATATACAACTTTTATACTTTGTAACTTCCAAAACAATATCCAATTACTACATATTTATATGGATTTAATGTTTTGAAAACATACATAGATGGTAGAAAACATGTTATGATTATATATTATCATGTGTATATACATAAATCACCAATTCATGCATTGATCACAATATTTTTATTTTACAGAGAACTCAAAATACTTATTAATGGAAAACTCTGATTTTAGCATATTTATATGAAATCAATTACTTTAAACACATGAATATATGATATATACTTATTATAAACATAAATTAACCTATACATCACATCCTATACTCATCAATTTGCAACTTTCTTTAATCACAGAGGACTTAGAGATAGTTTTTCATAGAAAATAATAACAACGTAATTTACAAATTGGGTTGGAGAGATTACCTTATAGTAATTCCTCTAATTCTTTGCTTTCTTCTCCAATATCATAAATTCTCTTTAAACTTTCTCTCTGAATTTTTCTCTACACTTTGCTCTCCAGGTTGAAACTAAAAACTGAATATAAGACGCATAATATAACTGGCGTCGATGTGGTCAATTAATTCCTTCGTGGGTTAACTGACTAACTCCCTTTTAGGCCTTGTTTGGCTAGCCTTTAAAAAGCCTTTTCCCATTTAATTTAATTAATCTCTTATTATATAATTTAATAATGTCACACCCAATTAAACAATAAATCAAATATCTTATTTAATTTACTTTAAATAAAATAAACTAATTTCTCATTAATTCACATATTCACATAATTAAATTTCTCATTTATTAATTATGTCAAATTATTTAATCTCTAATTAATTATTAAATGAATTAGAATAACATTATGCTTATTAAATAATTCATTTAATCAAATAAGCTCAATTAAATATATACCTTGAATAATAAAACTCTCCACATTAATTTAATCAATATAACACATATAATTAAATTAATATACCACGAATTCAACAATTACTTATTTAATCCAATAATTAAATCATCCAAAAAATATTTATTTAATTCAATAAATATTCAAATTAGATTACAAAAACTCGTTAAATCATTATAGAAGACATTCTGAATTCATGTAGCATTGCCGCCTGAAATCCCTTTGTACACTGCCAAGCAATAAGGCCAATCATACTTGACTTAAAATACAGACTTTCTATTTTGTAAGGAGAAAGCGTAATTTCCATTATAAGGTGTATTTTCTTGTTTGAAAAGACGTATCTTATAAGTTATTATTACGATTATTAGGGTTTCATAGTCTAGAGAGATTCCATAGCCTTTCTCTACTATTTTGGGCTTCTCTCTCTAGATTGATCGATTGTAAAGACTGGGTTTTAATTTTGTTGATGAATGTGGACCTGAACTAGCTTTAAGACACTTTGTGAAGCAGGGTTTTATCAGATTTGATTCCTCATTTTCCTAATATCTCTTGCTTTCATTGTTTATTTCAATGCTTGGCTTAAATCCCATAATGGGTGTTGATTCAGTAATGAACTAACTTCCATTATGGGATTCTAATGAATTTTATTGTGTAGTTCAGTCGTGTATGCCTATTTGTGATTGTTTGTATGGTTATCTATGGATTGACTAACATGGTTGCACTTAAATATTGAATGTTTGATCACCATTCACCCTAATTACTTGTATGAAATTGGAAAAGGAAGTATAAGTACAGATTAGACCATGTTAGCATGTGTTCATGAGATTTATATGTGTTAGGTTTCAGGATTCATGACCCAGATAGACTTGTACCGGTTCACCATGTGTAGTTGTTAAGAGGGCTTGTGCTTAAATCGGTATTGCTTGTAATTCACATAGACATATAGTGGGTTAGGTAATATTGATGCTCATATGAATTCTATCATTTTGTGGATTTTGTGTGATTTGGACATGGTACATCGAAAGATGTTCATGTTTCACTTGTGTGCTCTTAACTAGTTTTCCATTGTAATTAAGTAAACATAACAATAGGCGTACATTCTAGATAAAGCATTAATTGACATTAGGATCCCATTCCTCTCCATTTGATTCCTTAAATTTAGTATTTTGTAATTTTGTGTTTATAGTTAATTTAGAATTTAATTTACTTGATTATTGACCATTTGAGCAAATAGAAATAGTGATAAGGTTGTTGCATGCTAGTGTAGATTTATTCACCTTTCTCCTTGGGATCGATACTTTCTTACTTTGTACTACTTGTTGACCCTTGTATACTTGCATGAGTTAGAGTCTATTTTGTTAAACCGAAACGGAACCAACAAGTTTTTAAAGCCAGAATTCTTGAAACAAAGATGTTTATTTTATTACCGTAGCCATCAACTATAGCTAGATTTATTTGACTTGAACAATTCTTATCTTATCTTATTTCTATTTTACTTTTGTTTTCATTTCAGGTACTTGTGTATAGTATATGCGCACTCAATCATCACATCCTGAGTTGATACCTGCACAAGACAATATCAACGGGAGAGCTTGGAGAGCGCGTACAAATCAGAATACGCAAGTAAATACTGAGATATCATCATCCAATATGGCAGAAGAGCCTAGAGAAGAGCACAGAGCCTTAAGGGATTATTTTATGCCCAAGATTAATGAGTTGTAGTCGAGCATTGTGAGGCCAGCTATAGCAACAAATACCTTCAAAATTAAGCCAGGCACGATACAGATTGTACTGAATGTAGTTCAATATGGGGGGGATCTTCTGCATTTCGACAATGATGATCATTCTTTTGAGTTTTATCAAGATTTGTGACACCTTTAAGTACAATGGGATGTTCAAAGATGCAATTAGGCTCAGACTGTTCCCATTTTCTTTGAGGGATAAGGCACGAAGTTTGTAAGACCCCAACTTATTATAAATAAAATTAAATTTCCTCTATTTATTATTTTGAAATAGTAAGGGTTGATTTGATTAATGTGGTTAGTTGTGGGTAAAACACGCAAATATTTTAAATAAGCAAGTGGTTATAAAATATTCATTTTTATCGGAGAATATTCGTTTGGTCGTGGAATATTCTTACTGTCGGGGAATATTCGTACGACGGCGCAGCCTTGTGTGGGCCCCATAATGGAAAACGATTGGATGAAGAAAACGACAAGTATAAGTTGTTTATAAATAACGGCGTAGTTATTCTCTAGTAATCTTGTTGGAATACCCAATGGTTAAAATCTGATGTCTGCCGTTGTTGCACAATAGCACCAGTGATTGCACCAATTATTGATTCTTATGTAAGAAGGCACTACTCAATAATTGTTACGATAATTACTTTATTCAAAGATTTTATTTTATTGATTCAATAATTGTTGCATTGATATTCTATATTACTGTTGTTTCAATAATTGTCACTACATAGTATTTTCTATTATCGAAGCAATAATTCATATTATCTGAATAATATTATTAGATAACATTACTGGCAATGTCTAGAAAGTTCGCTCTAAGGAGAGGTTTGGTCACCTAATTGCTGCCAAGAAGAGAGAAATTCTTATTGAAAGCCCCTCTTCCTGTGAACCGCACTCGTTGTCGATGATTGTGATTCTCTAATATTATTTGTGAATAATTAATTATGGATTTATATGATGAGGAAAATATTCATTTTATGTGGATATAGATGGAGAAAATTTTTAAAGTGACAATTGTTGAAAATCGATATTTTATCTTTTCTGATAAAATAATATTTTATTATATTATTATAATATAATAATGATGATATTTTTACAATGAATGTGGGATATATGAGTATGTGAGGAAGAAGAGTATTTTTGTTGCAAAAGTTATTTAAAACATGTTAAACATGTCCGTGGGCCCATTTCTTGACTGAAATTTGATTATAGCCTATAAAATCGCCCGTTTTTGGATTTCGGTAAGTTTTTGTTTGGAATTTGGAAAACCTTAAACTTACAAAGTTGTAGAGAATGAAATTTCGTATGGAAAGGACATGAGGTTCAAATTTTTCTAACAAAATGGCTATTTATTATGAATTATTGAAGTTCCGAAGTTCCGAAATAATTGATTTTTGAAGTTTAATTAATTTTTTAAAAGAAAAACATTTTTTTGCAATTTTGTGGGCTCAACATGTGATAAAAATGGGCTGATTTCAGTTGGTCTAATGTGGGCTTGAAATTTTTTATTATATTATTATTTTATTAAATTTTCTGCTTTGGTGTTCTAAGCATTTTCCTATAAATAGGGTGCTTAGGTTAGAATTGAAAATCACACCAGAAACTGAAGTTTTCTCTCCCATTCTCTCTCGATATATTGAGCGTATTCTTGTGAGTATTTTAATACTTTGAGTGTTGCTATACGGTGCAAGTTCAAGTCATAGCTTATATCCGGTGTTTCAACTAGAAGTACTGTCTTTACGAGGCAAGGGATATTATTTTCTTCTTAAATGATATTATTTTCTTCAATATCATTATGCCGAAGTATTGATCTGAACTTTTTATCAAATTTGGAACTTTTTGTGTCGGGGTTACTATTCACGTATACGGCACTATTCATCAAAAAATGAAATTTTCTTCTTTTTGTCCAAAATATCTATTATGGATACTAGCTTTGATTGTATCCATGTTTTGATCATTCTTGAATTTTACTCTACTATGATTATTTATGAGGTATTTTTGGACATGGAATAGTTGAAATATGAATTCTTAATATTTATTTTTTTTGTTTCACTGGATTCGTTTTATTTAAAATATTTTTCATCATCCTCAGTCCTAAATGATGATATTACTGAATATCTTTGGCATGTAGTGCAAAGATGAATGATTATCTGATGAATATCTTTGGCCCGTAGTGCAAAGATGAACAGGTGTTTAGATGAACATGACCAACTGATGAATATCTTTGGCCTGTAGTGCAAAGATAAATATTTAATTTCAGATATATATTGATTGATGTTACAGGGAAAAAATATCGACGATGAACTTTTAAATTCATATATAGAAGATAGTAGTTTGCATTCTCTACTTAACTCTTCTAATGAATTATTATTTCTGCTGCGAAGATTGATTTAAAACTGGTTGTCTATTGTATTCTATTAGATTTTTCCCTGTTGAAGACTAACGATAATTTGTTCTATGTTATCTTAGTCATAATATTCTTTACTGGGCTAGTTGAGCTCACCCTTTTCCTTTTGTTCCATTTTTCTTCTCAGGAGGCGAGAATGTAGCGAGTACTAGTCGGGGCATGGAATGAAGGTTCTAGAAAGTCATTTTAGTAGTCCTCACCATTTTTGTAAAATAATGTATCAATAATTGTAATGAGGACTTATTTGAGTGTGGATATTGTCTAGATGACAATATTTTTATTTAAACTCACAGTTTTTATGTTGTATTAATAAAGTTGTAGTTGTATCTGTACCATGTATTTTGACTACTCAGAATGGGTGTTATATACCTATTTTGGGGGCGTCACAGCGTATCAGAGCTTAGGGATATGATCTATGGCGGAGATCATGGAATAGAACTAGAAGGGGAGAGACGAATAAATCCTTCACTAGTGTGTCCTACCTAAGCTTATTTGTTGGTCGGTCATAATATAGGGATATTATGTGATATGTTAATTTGTTAAATTAACCCATGTTTTATGGCAGTATTTGAGAATGTCGACTGAGAATGTTAACAGTGGAGTAAACGAGACCGTGGAGACACTTGTGCTCACCATCAAGGAGAACGTGCAACAGGCTAGCAATGTTCCTCCTGTGAACAACACCACTGAGCAGATGATGAACGATGTGATGTTTAGAAGCTTTTTGTAGTTCATACAAAATCAGACGAGGGAGACTCGTGGTCAAAATATAGGAGGAAATGATAGCAATTCATGGTTTGTCACAGCCAAGCAGTTCAAAGAGTTGGGACCACCAAAATTTATTGGAAAGCCGGATCTGATCAAGGAAGAGACGTGGGTTAAACAAATTACCAAGATATTCGATGTCTTAGGATGCACGGAGGAACAGAAGGTTTCATTCGCCACCATTATGTTCCGTGGCGAGGCAGACTATTGGTGGGAGTCTGTGAAGCATACCCATCGCCGCACTTAGCATGTCTTGGGAAACATTTTAGAAACTGTTCAATGACAAGTACTTTCCTGAAACTATTCGTCATATGAAGGAGGTAGAGTTTATTAGGATGAGGCGAGAATAACATGATTTGTCCCAAAGACGAGGCGAAGTTTACAGAGTTGTCGGTGTTCACCTCATTTGGTGGATAATGAGGAACGTGTGACGGATGTTTCTGAGAGGTTTGAAACCCGGCATACGTCAATATCTCATTTCTCATAAATTTTCTCTCTATTCAGATGTTGTCAACAGGGCTCAATTATTAGAGCGAGATAACGAGTACGGTCAACCGAGGGACCACAACCAAGATCATACCGGTGACAACAGTCATCAGAACAACGATAACCAGTGAAGAAAGAAAAATACGGACAAGAGCGGCAACCACTCTGGTGGTAATCGTGGCCATGAAAATAGAAGAAGCGAGTTGGGGGGAGATTTTAAAAAGAGGAGATTCAACAATGACACTGTGAAGACGTCGGCGACCAAAGAATAATCGGTTTTAAGGGAGGAGAACGACCACCGGTCGTATGCTATAAATGTGGAAAAGAGGGACATATCATTAAACCATCCACAGCAGTTCAAAGTATGCTATAATTGTGGAAAGGAAGGACATATCGCTCGAGATTGTCTTCAGAGCAAAACCAAGTCCAGCGAGGATGGTGACTCAAAAGGCTATCCCGAAAAAGTCAAAGTCAATCGGTTCCTCGAAAGAGCGTTTGTCGTGGTATCGTCAACATCGCGAGGAACCCAAACGAGGTGATCACGGGTAAGCTAATCATAAATTCATGCGAAGTTTATACCTTACTAGAATCTTAGGTGCTACCCATTCATTTATTTCTCCCGCTTGTGCTCAACGTTTAAACTTGACTCGAGAAATTAGACTTTGATTTATCTGTGGAGACTCCATTAGGAAAACTTTCATCACATCCACTGTTTATAAATCTTGTTTGATCCAAGTTGGCACCATCACATTACCTGTTGACCTTTTCTCTTTAAAGATACTTGCTTTTGATGTGATTTTAGGGATTGATTGGTTAACTACTCATCATGCCAAAATTGATTGTTTTCGTAAGGTTGTTAGTTTTCATATTCCTAACCAACCTGTTGTGCGAATTCAAGCAACTAAGCCATTAAAATCAATCACTGTTATATCAAGCCATAAAGCCATTCGTTTATTAAAAAATGGATGTCAAGCTTTCTTAGCCCATGTTATGGATTTGAATAACGACACATCATATTTGAATAATATTCCTGGTGTTATTGACTTTCCTGACGTATTTCCTGAAGAACTTCCCGGTCTACTCCCGGAACATGAAGTTGAATTCTTTATTGATCTTAAACCTGGTACAAAGCCAATTTCTAAAACCCCATATCGAATGGCTCCTATTGAACTTAAAGAGTTAAAGGTCCAACTATAGGAGTTGTTGGACATCAATTTTATTCGTCCTAGTACATCTCCTTGGGGTGTTCCTGTTTTATTTGTAAAGAAGAAAGACGGGAGTATGCGACTTTGTATCGATTACCGGGAATTAAACCATGTCACTATTAAGAATAGGTATTGATGACCTGTTTGACCAGTTACAAGGAGCACAATTCTTTTCAAAGATCGATCTTCGTTCTGGATATCATCAGCTGAAGGTTAAAACTGAGGATATTCCGAAGACTACCTTCAGAACTCGGTACGGGCTTTATGAATTCCTAGTCATGTCTTTTGGATTGACTAATGCTCCTGCGACTTTCATGGATATGATGAACCGAGTATTCAAGGATTATTTGGATCAGTTCGTTGTTGTCTTTATTGATGACATCCTCATATATTCCAAAAGCCGTGAAGATCATGAGCACCATTTGAAGTCGGGTACTCAAAAGGTCATGTGAAAACAAGCTATATGCTAAGTTCAAAAAATGCGAGTTCTTGCTTGAGGAAGTAGCATTCCTAGGGCACGTGGTGTCAAAACATGGAGTATCTGTTGACCCGACGAAGATTGAAGCAATACAAAGTTGGGAGCAACCAAAGACGGTGACCGAAGTACGTAGCTTTTTGGGCTTAGCTGGTTATTATCGAAGATTTGTGGAAGGATTTTCTCGAATCACTACTCCGTTAACTCAGCTGACTCGTAAAGATACAAAATTCATACGAAGTGAGGAATGCAAGAAGAGTTTCCAAGATCTCAAGAGGAGACTCATTTCGGCACCTGTTTTGACAATACTATCTAGTTCGGATGGATTTGTTATCTACAGCGATGCTTCAGGCAAGGGGTTAGGATGTGTTCTCATGCAACGTGGGAAAGTCATAGCCTATGCCTCGCGATAACTTAAAGAATATGAGAGGAATTATCCTACTCATGATCTAGAGTTAGCGTGATGCGTTTTAAGCGCTAAAGATCCGGAGGCACTATCTATATGGGGAGAAAGTGGAGATATATTCGCACCATAAAAGCCTCAAATATTTCTTCACCCAAAAGGAACTCAACATGCGGCAATGACGCGTTGGCTCGAAATGTTGAAAGATTACGACCACACTATTCAATACCATCCTCGAAAAGCGAACGTGGTAGTGGCGCGTGAGTAGAAGATCATATGGAATGAGTGCGATGTTGTTAACACAAAGGCCTATTTTGTGTGATTTACAAAAGATGAAGATAGAATTCAAGACTCCGGGAACCTATTCAATGATGTCAAGTATACGTATAGAACCAACTTTAATCGATAAAGTTAAAGTTGCTCAAGCCACGGACCCGGAGCTGATGCGTATGAAGAAGAAAGTGCAAGAAGGTGCTATTCCAGAAGCAAGAATCGATGAAGAAGGAATACTTGCAAAGTTTATCTCGAGGTGTTTAACTTGTCAACGTGTAAAGGCGAAGCATCAAGTACCTAAGGGTCCGTTGCAACCACTTGAGATTCTGAAATGGAAGTGGGAACACATTACCATGGATTTCGTTAAGGGTCTTCCCACGGTTTCTCAAGGCATAAATGCTATTTGGGTTATTATTGATATATTAACTAAGTCTGCTCATTTCTTGCTAATACGGGAGACTTATTCCCTTGAACATGTTGCTAGTATGTACGTGAATGAGATTGTGAGGTTGCATGGCATGCCAGTATCCATAGTTTCGGATCGTGACCCAAGATTCACTTCAAGATTTTGGGTTAGCTTGCAAAAAGCTATGGGCGCGGATTTATGGTTCAGTTCGGCATACCATCCTCAAACGGACGGACAATCAGAGAGGACTATTCAAACTCTTGAAGATCTATTAAGACTTTGAGTCCTCGATTTCAATGGGAGTTGGGATAAGTACCTACCATTGGTGGAATTCTCCTACAACAACAGTTATCAGGCAAGTATAGGTGTGGCTCCATTTGAAGCATTGTATGGACGAAAGTGTCGCTCTCCAGTATGTTGGGATGAGGTAGGAGAAGCAACGTTGTTGGGAGCAGAGTTGGTACGAATGACTACAGAGAAGATCCAAACGATTCGACAACGTATACAAACGGCACAGGATCGACAAAAGAGTTATGCGGATCTTCATCGAAAGGACGTGGAATTTAGTATTGGGGATCATGTATTGTTGCGTGTGGCTCCATGGAAGGGAGTTACAAGATTTGGGAAGAGAGGAAAGCTCAATCCACAATTTATTGGTCCATATTTCAGATTCTTGACCGAGTAGGAAATGTGGCCTATAGACTCGTGTTACCTCCAAGTATGTCTCGTGTTCATAATGTTTTTCATATATCTCATTAGCCGTAAATATGTGAAAGACCCGAACCACGCCATTGAGTTAGAACTTGGGACGAGATAGTCAAGACTTAACGTCTGAAGAGGTACTGCCAAGATCTTGGCTATGAAGGAGCATGTCCCTACGCACGAAGGTCATACCACAAGTTAAAGTTTTGTGGAGAAACCATGCTATTGAGGAAATGACCTGGGAGTTGGAAACGAAAATGAAAGCGAGGTATCCTCATCTTTTTGAAACACCAGGTACGTACGTCAATTTCGAGGATGAAATTTCATAAGGAGGGGAGGTTGTAAGATCCCAACTTATTATAAATAAAATTAAATTTCCTCTATTTATTATTTTGAAATAGTAAGGGTTGATTTGATTAATGTGGTTAGTTGTGGGTAAAATGCGCAAATATTTTAAATAAGCAAGTGGTTATAAAATATTCATTTTTATCAGAGAATATTCGTTTGGTCGTGGAATATTCTTACTTTGTTGGGAATATTCGTATGACGGCCAGCGCTGACCTTGTGTGGGCCCCATAACGAAAAAACGATGGATGAAGAAAACGACAAGTAGAAGTTGTTTATAAATAATGTCGTAGTTGTTACAAGTAATCTTTGTTGGAATACCCGTGGTTAAAACACACGATGTCGCTGTTGTTGCACAAGAAGCACCGCAGTATTGCACCAATTATTGATTCTTACGTGAGAAGGCACTACTCAATAATTGTTACGATAATTACTTATTCGAAGATTTTATTTTATTGATTCAATAATTGTGGCATTGATATTTTATATTACTGTTGTTTCAATAATTGTCACAATATAGTATTTTCTATTATCGAAGCAATATTTCATATTATCTGAATAATATTATTAGATAACATTACTGACAATGTCTAGAAAGTTCTGTCTAAGGAGAGGTTTGGTCACCTAATTACGCGCTAGTAAGGAGAAATTCTTATTGAAAGCCCCTCTTTCACGGGAACCGCGCACAGTTATCGTGATTGTGATTCTTTAATATTATTTGTGAATAATTAATTATTGATTTATATGATGAGGAAAATATTCATTTTATGTGGATATAGATGGAGAAAATTTTTAGAGTGACAATTGTTGAAAATCGATATTTTATCTTTTCTGATAAAATAATATTTTATTATATTATTATAATATAATAATGATGATATTTTTATAATGAATATGGGATATATGAGTATATGAGGAGGAAGAATATTTTTGTTGTAAAAGTTGTTTAAAACATATTAACATGTCTGTGGGCCCATTTCTTGACTGAAATTTGATTATAGCCTGTAAAATCGCCCGTTTTTGGATTTCGGTCAGTTTCTATTTGGAATTTGGAAAACCTTAAACTTACAAAGTTGTAGAAAATGGAATTTTCTATGGAAAGGACATGAGGTTCGAATTTTTCTAACAAAAGGGCTATTTATTATGAATTATTGAAGTTCCGAAATAATTGATTTTTGAAGTTTAATTAATTTTTTAAAAGAAAAACGTTTTTTTTTGCAATTTTGTTGGCTCAACATGTGTTAAAAATGGGCTGATTTCAGTTGGTCTAATGTGGGCTTGAAAATTTTAATTATATTATTATTTTATTAAATTTTCTGCTTTGGTGTTCTAAGCATTTTCCTATAAATAGGTGCTTACGTTAGAATTGAAAATCACACCAGAAACTAAAGTTTTCTCTCTCGATATATTGAGCGTATTCTTGTGAGTATTTTAATACTTTGAGTGTTGCTATACGGTGTAAGTTCAAGTCATAGCTTATATTCGGTGTTTCAACTAGAAGTACTGTCTTTACGAGGTAAGGGATATTATTTTCTTATTAAATGATATTATTTTCTTCAATATCATTATGCCGAAGTATTGATCTGAACTTTTTATCAAATTTGAAACTTTTTATATCGGGGTTACTATTCACGTATACGGAACTAATCACGTATACGGCACTATTCACGAATACGGCACTATTCACGAATACGGCACTATTCACCAAAAAATGAAATTTTCTTCTTTTTGTCCAAAATATCTATTATGGATACTAGCTTTGATTGTATCCATGTTTTGATCATTCTTGAATTTTACTCCATTATGATTATTTATGAGGTATTTTTGGACATGGAATAGTTGAAATACGAATCCTTAATATTTTTTTTTTGTTTCACTGGATTCATTTTCTTTAAAATATTTTTTATCATCCTCAGTCCTAAATGATGATATTACTGAATATCTTTGGCATGTAGTGCAAAGATGAATGATTATCTAATGAATATCTTTGGCCCGTAGTGCAAAGATGAACAGGTGTTTAGATGAACATGACCAACTGATGAATATCTTTGGCCTGTAGTGCAAAGAAAAATATTTAATTCCAGATATATATTGATTGATGTTACAGGGATAAAATATCGACGATGAACTTTTAAATTCATATATAGAAGATAGTAGTTTGCATTCTCTACTTAACTCTTCTAATGAATTATTATTTCCGCTGCGAAGATTGATTTAAAACTGGTTGTCTATTGTATTCTATTAGATTTTTCCTTGTTGAAGACTAACGATAATTTGTTCTATGTTATCCTAGTCATAATATTCTTTACTGGGCTAGTTGAGCTCACCCTTTTCCTTTTGTTCCATTTTTCTTCTTTGAAGGCGAGAATGTAGCGAGTACTAGTCGGGGTATGGAATGAAGGTTCTAGAAAGTCGTTTTAGTAGTCCTCACCATTTTTGTAAAATAATGTATCAAAAATTGTAATGAGGACTTATTTGAGTGTGGATATTGTCTAGATGACAATATTTGTATTTAAACTCACAGTTTTTATGTTGTATTAATAAAGTTGTAGTTGTATCTGTACCATGTATTTTGACTGCTCAGAATGGGTGTTGTATACCTATTTTGGGGGCGTCATAAAGTTGGCTCCATTCATTGCAACCGGTGTCAATCACTACATGGAAGGACTTAGCACATAAGTTTTTAGCCAAATTTTTCCCTATGGCTAAAACAAAAAACCACAATTTCCCAGTTTGAATAGTAACAGGGTGAAAAACTGTATGAAGCCTGGGAATACTACAAAGAAATGTTAAGGAAATGCCCTCATCATTGAATGCCTAATTGGATGGTTATAAATACTTTTTACAATGGATTGGGTTGGCAATCTAGGCCAATAGTAGATGTTGTTGCAAAAGGAGCCCTATAGGCCAAAAGTTATGAAGAAACATATGATCTCATTGAGACTATGGCAGCGAACGATTTCCAGAATCCTACGGCCAGGATGCCACAACCTAAAGTTGCAAGGATGTTAGAGGTGGATGCCATTACACAATTGTAAACTCAGATGGCAGCCATGGCAAAAAAGATTGATTAATTGGCGGAGAGCAAAGTAAAGCCAGTTGCTTATGTATGCGAGATATGTGCGGGGTCACATCAAACAGACCAGTGTGCTATCAGTTCAGAATCAGTGCAATTTGTGAGCAATTGCCAAAAGAATCAAAATTAGTTTCAGAATTCTTATAACCCCAACAACCGCAACCATCCTTATTTCAGCTGGAATAATAATCATAATATGCAACAACGCCAATAACCAAAGCAATTTTAGTCACAACAACAATCTCATCAATAATATGCACCAAAACCACCTTACCCTCCTGGATTTCAACAACAACATCAACATCATCCACCACCTGCACCTCCACCAGAAAAGAAGTCAGAAATGAAGGAGATGATGTTAAAGTACATGGCGAATACTGAGGTTATGATAAAGAATCAGGCTATGGCTATAAAGAATTTGGAGACTCAGATGGGCCAAATGGCAAATATGTTAAACAGTATACCACAAGGGACTTTTCCAAGTATTACTTAAGCCAATCCAAGAAGGGAATGAAAGGAGCAATGTCAGGCTATTACACTAAGGTTAGGAATGTGACGCCCCCAAAACAGGCATACATCACCCATCTTGGGTCGCCAATTACAAGGTATTGAATACAAATACAACTTAATTATACAACAGTCGTGTGAAATACGACAAAACATAAGCTGTGAGTTTTAATACAAATATTGTCATCTAGACAATATCCACACTCAATGGAGTCCTCATTACATTTATTATCACACTCTTTCACAGAATAGTGAGGACTACTAATGCACCATCTAGGACCATCACTGTTCCCTCGCCTAGTCCCATTCGTTCTCATTTTCTAAAGAGAACAAAGAAAGAAAGGGTGAGCTCAACTAGCCCAGTAAGAAATATTATGACTAAGATAATGCAGAATAAATTATCATTAGCCTTTAACGGTGTTAAACTGATAAAATATAATAAACATCAAGTTTAACTGCAGCAGAACAAGCAATCCATTAGAAGAGTCAAGTAAAGTATAAAATCTACTATCTTCTATGATTTAAAAAGTTTTTCATCAACTTTATCACGAGACTCAAACAATAAATAAAATTGAATCATCCCTGCTCCACGGCCAAGGATATTCATGTAATCATCAATGGTCATTACTATACCGAATAATCCCTGGTCATAATCATACCAACAACTGTCCACCAATGAACTACAGGCCAATGAGGACTTTTACCACATCATTCGTCACATTACGGTCATGATTATACCGAATAATCCCTGGTCAAAATCATACCAAGTCCATCTATGCACGTAAACCAAAGATGACTTTTAAAATAATATAAGCATGAGGATGATGAAAATTCAATAAAACAGGTTTAAGAATAAATTTTAAAGATTTATAAGTTAATTTATTCTGAACTCAATAACGTCCAAATTGTTAACTTGATACTGCTTTGTGAAGTAAAATTCAAGAATTCTCAGAAGAATATTTCCATGAAAAGATACTGGATGAAGCGCAAATATCAATGATATTCCACTAATTTCATGGAGTATAGAAGCCAAAGCTTTAACCAACTGAGTATAATAAAATATATGAAACTGCAATTGATTTTTACGCTTACATGCCAGTAATCCACGATACTGAGATCATTTTCGAAATTTAATAAGGAATGAATACACATGATCATTCACCATGCATGTGGTAATCCACATGTACGTGTTATTCCCACGTAATAATAAAGAATGGAATAATGTAGGATTCACCATGCGCGATGCGATGATACGCACGCATGTTATTCCCAATGTAATAATAAATAATGGAACCAGTCCCACAGAACGCATGCAGACGAGTTATTCCAATGTAATAATAAATAATGGAACCAGTCCGATGTATATGCATGATGTGATATTCTCGAATAATAAATAAATAATGAACCGTGTCCCACAGAACGCACGCATGTGATATTCCGATAGAATAATAAAGAACGAAATATTATAAGAATTTCACCATGTGTGCGGTACTTCGCATAAACAGGTTATTCCAACATAATAATAAAGAATGGAATAACAGAATAATTTCACCAAGTATAGGGTATCCTGCGTATACAGGTTATTCCAATAGAATAATAAAGAATATAATAACAGAAGTTCTCTTCATGAACAAGAAAGAAAGAATACCCCTTATGAGTAAAACAAATAATATTCCCTACCTTAGAAGAAATTGGATATTGGAGTAGTGAAGTAGCATAATACTTTTCTTCTTTCTCTCTATAGTTTCTCTCTCTAGAGTTTCAGTGAATTCATAAGAAATAATGAAGGAATGAGCTTTTATTTATAGGAGAATGGACTGAATAGTAACTAATTCATGAACGGTCCAGATTGATCTACTTTTAAACGAGACGGTCCATATTGGTATACTATTAAAACTTAAAGCAACGGTCCATACTGATTTACTATTAAAACTTTTAACCAGCGATCCATATTGATTTACTATTATACTTTCCACCTGCGGTCCATATTGATTTACTATTATATCTTCAACCAACGGTCGGAAAAATTAGCACATCTCCTCATGGAATAATATTGTACCAAAAAATAATTTGGACTGAACAGAAATATATCTTATGGGTGAATAGTACCTCATGAATAGTAACTCATGAATAGTAACTCGTGAATAGTAACTCATGAATAGTAACTCGTGAATAGTACTCCGACACGAGAAGTGTCCCGAATACCCAATTGAACAATATAATCTCCAGACATCAATTATATTAACATAAATAAGTCCAACACAATGGAACTATAAAATTCTTCTTTAATCAACACGAACTTATTCATCATTAATATTATAATTCACAATATTTAACAACCAGGTCGTTCCGAGGAAAGAGGGGGCTTTTCGATAAGGATTTCTTCTTATTATGCGCTTGAATTAGGTGACCAAACCTCTCCTCGATGTAACTTCTAGACATTGTCAATATTGTAAATAATAATATGAATAACTTTTTAGTCTCAATTATTGATTTAATAATATATCATATTATGTAGATGATACTGTAACAATAATTGAATCAATAATATGAGATATATGATGCAGCAATTACTGTAGCAATAATTGAGTATAACTGAGTGACTTCTTACGTAATCATCAATAATCAATACCGTGTGCTACTATGCAACCACGCCAGACATCGTATTTTTACTACCGAGTAGTTCAACAGTTTTAACGGTAACACTTTCGCCGTCATTTTATAAAATGATAATTATGTCGTTTTCTAAATACGACAATACTTTCGTTGTGGGGTTCACCAATGATTGTGTCGTCGTACGAATATTCCCTGATAAAAAGAATATTTCTCGACCAATCGAATATTTTATGACAACTTGCATACTTTGCAAAATTTATAAATACTACCCACAGCTATAACATTATATCAAATCCACACCATAATATTAAAAAAAATATTTCGAGAAAAATTAAATCTTATTCATAAAATTCGGGGTCTCACAATCTCCCTCCTTACGAAAATTTACCGAAAGTTACGTGCACTTACACAGGTATCTTAGAATAGGTGAGGATACCTTGACTTCACTTCAAATTCTAACTCTTGAGGTATAACCTTTGAGTGTTGAACACGATCCTTCTTATCCATGATTTTAACACGTATCTCCTCATACGTTAAATCATCCGCTATCTCGTCCAGTTCTAAATTAATAATGTGGTTCGGGTCGTCCCCATATTTACGTAACGTCCATACGTGGAAAAAATGTGATGAACACGCGACATATTTGGCGGTAAAATGAGTCTATAAGCCACAATTCCTACTTTATCGAGGATTTCAAATGGGCCAATTAAATCGAGGGTTGAGATTTCCTCTATTCGTAAATTCTTGCTTCTAGAATAACACCCTCTTGAACCTTCTTAATTCTTCATATTCATCAGCTCCGGGTGTGTTGCTTAAGCGGCTTTAACTTTATCGATTAAAGTCTATTCTACTTGTATATTCGTTAGCTTCACGGGGTTCAGATATTCGTATTTTAAACGATATAACATAACGATCTTACGCTCTACGATCAACTCGCCGGCCTACCACGTTCGCTTTTCCACGATGGTATTGAATGATATGATCGTAATCTTCAACAGCTCGAGCCAACATCTTTGGCACATTACACGTTCGTTTTGGGTGAAAAAAATATTTGAGGGTTTTAGAAATGGGTTTTGTACTGGGGTCAATACAAAATTCGATTTCACGCTCTAGGGGTAGGCTAAGAAGTCTTCAAGAATACGTCAAGAAATTTACTAACAATAGAAATATCATTCAAAACTGTGACCCTCATCCAAGACTTGGATAGTACGTCACATTGATACCTATCAACTTGCCATCGTCATTCACGACGTCGCCTACAGAAAGTCTGGCTTCGGTGCATTTCACACAAGGAAGTCAACAACGAAAGGACCGGGGCTCTTTACTTATGGCTTGATATGACAATGATCGACTTTAGTGGTTTGGTTGCTTGGATTCGCATAATAGGTTGGTTAGGAATATGAAAGCTAACAACCTTACGAAAAGCATGATGAGTAGTTAACCAATCGATTCCTAAAATCGCATCAAAGGCAAATATTTTCAAAGAGATAAGATCGATAGGTAACGTGAAAATGTCGATTTGAATCAACAAGATTTATAAACAGTGGAGGTAACGAAGGTTTCTACTAACGAAGTTTCAACCAATAAGTCAAAGTTTAATTTCTTCGAAGTCAAATTTAAACGTTGAGCGCAAGCAAAAGAGATAAAAGAATGGGTAGAACTGGTATCTAATAAGATATAGACTTCGCAAGAATTTATAATTAACTAACCCGTGCTAACTTCGTTCGGGTTACTCTCTTTTTGAGAAGTCACAAAAAACGCTCTTCCTGAAACCACCGACTTTGTTTTGTCTGTATCCGCCTTTGGTGCCACCGTTCCAGCTGGACTTGACTTCACTATATGACAAAATCGAGCTAAATGACCTTCTCTTCTTGAAATTTCCACTTCTATTATCTTGGCCATGATTACCACCGAAGTGGTTACCATTCTTGGCATGATAATTTCCTCCATGATGTTTATCATTGTTCCGATGGCCGTTGCCACCGGAATGATTATTATCGTGTTGTTGGTCGTTACCTTTTGGTTGAGCTAACTCAACGGTCTCATGTGCTTCATTGCTTATCTCAACATTTTCGGATGCCATTTGCAATTACTGCCATAAAACAAAGGTTAATTAACATATCATATATTATCCCTATACTCTGATTGACCAGTTAAATACCAAATAAACTTAGGTAGGTCATACTAGAGAAGGAATTCCCCGTCTCTCCCCTCCTAGTTCTTGTCTCATATCTCAGCTAGGGATCATATCCCTAAGCTTTGATACCAACTGTGATGCCCCCAAAACAGGTATACATCACCCATCTTGGGTCGCCAAATACAAGGTACTGAATTCAAATACAACTTAATTATACAACAGTCTTGTGAAATACGACAAAACATAGGCTATGAGTTTTAATACAAATATTGTCATCTAGACAATATCCACACTCAATGGAGTCCTCATTACATTTATTATCACACTATTTCACAGAATAGTGAGGACTACTAATGCACCATCTAGGACCATCACTCTGTTCCCCGACTAGTCCCAGCTATGTTCTCATTTCCTGAAGAGAACAGTGAAAGAAAGGGTAAGCTCAACTAGCCCAGTAAGAAATATTATGACTAAGATAATGCAGAATAAATTTTCATTAGCCTTCAACGGTGTTAAATAGATAAAATATAATAAACATCAAGTTTAACTGCAGCGGAACAAGCAATCCATTAGAAGAGTCAAGTAAAGTATAAAATCTACTATCTTCTATGATTTAAAAAGTTTTTCATAACTTTATCGCTGAGACTCAGCTTAATAAATAAAATCGAATCATCCCTGCTCCTCGGCCAAGGATATTCATGTAATCATCAATGGTCATGACTATACCGAATAATCCCTGGTCATAATCATACCAACAACTGTCCACCAATGAACTACAGGCCAATGAGGACTTTTACCACATCATTCGCCACATTACGGTCATGATTATACCGAATAATCCCTGGTCATAATCATACCAAGTCCATTTATGCCCGTAAGCCAAAGATGACTTTTAACATAATATAAGCATGAGGATGATGAAAATTCAATAAAATAGGTTCAAGAATAAATTTTAAAGATTTATAAGTTAATTTATCCTAAACTCAATAACGTCCAAATTGTCAACTTGATACTGCTTTGTGAAGTAAAATTCAAGAATGCTCAGAAGAATATTTCAATGAAAAGATATTGGATGAAGCGCAAATATCAAGGATATTCCACTAATTTCATGGAGTATAGAAGCCAAAGCTTTAACCAACTGAGTATAATAGAATATATGAAACTGCAAATAGATTTTTGCCCGCCATGCGAATCCACGATATCTGATCATTTCCGAAATTGAATAAGGAATGAATACACAGATCATTCACCATGCATGTGGTAATCCACATAGATAGGTTATTCCAACGAGAATAATAAAGAATGGAATAAAATAAGGATTCACCATGCGTGCGATAGATCGCATGCATGTGTTATTCCCAAATGTAATAATAAATAATGGAACCGTGTTTCAGGCGTAAACGCACGAGGATATTCCGATGAATAATAAATAATGGAACCAGTCCCAAAACGCATGAGACGTGATATTTAGATGTAATAATAAAGAACGAAATATTATAAGAATTTCACCATGTATGCGGTACTTCGCATAAACAGGTTATTCCAACATAATAATAAAGAATGGAATAACAGAAGAATTTCACCAAGTATAGGGTATCCCGCGTATACAGGTTATTCCAACAGAATAATAAAGAATGGAATAACAGAAGTTCTCTTCATGAACTAGAAAGAAAGAATACCCCTTATGAGTACAACAAATAATATTCCCTACCTTAAAAGAAACTGGATATTGGAGTAGTGAAGTAGCAGAATACTTTTCTTCTTTCTCTCTATAGTTTCTCTCTCTAGAGTTTCAGTGAATTCGTAAGAAATAATGAAGGAATGAGCTTCTATTTATAGGAGAATGGACTGAATAGTAACTAATTCATGAACGGTCTAGATTGATTTACTTTTAAATGGACGGTCCATATTGGTTTACTATTAAAACTTAAAGCAACGGTCCATACTGATTTACTATTAAAACTTTAAACCAGCGATCCATATTGATTTACTATTATACTTTCCACCAGCGGTCCATATTGATTTACTATTATATCTTCAACCAACGGTCTAAAAAATTAGCACGTCTCCTCATGGAATAATATTGTACTAAAAAATGATTTGGACCGAACAGAAATATATCTTACAGGTGAATAGTACCCCGTGAATAGTAACTCATGAATAGTAACTCGTGAATAGTAATTCATGAATAGTAACTCATGAATAGTAACTAGTGAATAGTAACTCATGAATAGTAACTCGTGAATAGTACTCCGACACAAAAAGTGTCCCGAATACCCAATTGAACAATATAATCTCCAGACATCAATTATACTAACACAAATAAGTCCAACACAATGGAACTATAAAATTCATCTTTAATCAACACGAACTTATTCATCATTAATATTATAATTCATAATATTTAACAACCAGGTCGTTCCGAGGAAAGAGGGGGCTTTTCGATAAGGATTTCTCCTTATTGGCGCGCAATTAGGTGACCAAACCTCTCCTTGACAGAACTTCTAGACATTGTCAATATTGTAAATAATAATATGAATAACTTTGCTGTCTCAATTATTGATTTAATAATATATCATATTATGTAGATGATACTGTAACAATAATTGAATCAATAATATGAGAGATATGATGCATCAATTACTGTAGCAATAATTGAGTATAACTTAGTGACTTCTTATGTAAGCATCAATAATCAATACCGTGTGCTACTATGTAACCACACGTATTACTGTACTTTTACTATCGAGTAGTTCAACAGTTTTAACCGTAACACTTTCGCCGTTATTTTTATAAAATGATAATTCTGTCCTTTTCTAAATACGACAATACTTTTGTTGTGGGGTCCATCAATGATTGTGTCGTCGTACGGATATTCCCCGATAAAAAGAATATTTCCCGACCAATCGAATATATTATGACAACTTGCATACTTTGCAAAATTTATAAATACTACCTACAACTATAACATTATATCAAATCTACACCATAATATTAAAAAAAATATTTCGAGAAAAAATAAATCTTATTCATAAAATTCGGGGTCTCACAAGGAAAGCAGACTGTAGAAGTGCAGGCCGGCACGCCCGCGGCCATTATAGAAGGGGAGACCGCACGATCATGCCAGGAGGAAACTTGCTCTGATGATGGCTTATTAAAAGGAGGTTTTGAACAGAGGGCATTGGAGAAGAAAATTGAAGAGTTACTTGAGAAACTAGTAACCAAACCACCACATGTTTACCCTCATGTTCCATACCCACAAAATTACAAAAGCAAAGAGAAGATAAACAATTTTCCATGTTTTTGGAGGTATTCAAGAAACTACAGATTAATATACCCTTTGCAGAGGCTTTAGAACAGATGCCGAGCTACGCAAAGTTCAAGAAGGGAACTCTGTCAAGGAAGAAATGACTAGAGGACTTTGAGACAGTAGCCTTGACAAAAGAGTGTAGTGCAGTGCTACAGCGTAAGTTACCTCTAAAGCTTAAGGACCCGGGCAGCTTCACAATACCATGCTCAATTGGAAATATGTTTTTTCAACAAATGCCTGTGTGATTTAGGGGCGAGCATAAACTTGACGCCTTTGTCGGTTTTTAATCAATTGGGATTGCCAGCTCCAAGGCCGATAAATATATCACTACAGCTTGTTGACAGATCCATCACGTATCCACGGGGTATTGTGGAAGATGTGTTGGTCAAAGTGGATAAATTTATCTTCCCAGCTGCTTCATCATCTTAGACTATGAGGAGGATAGAAATATACCAATCATCCTTTGGAGACCCTTCTTAGCCATAGGGCGAACTCTAATAGATGTTCAGAAAGGTGAGTTGACAATGAGAGTTCATGATCAAGAAGTCACCTTCAATGTTTTTAAGGGTATGAAGTTTCCCACCGACGAGGAAGAATGTTTTCGGATTGATATATTAGACAAGATGGTAGACGAAGAAGTTGGTAATCAGGTTGATAATGAGCTTTTGAAGAATGCTATATTGGGAGATTCAGAGATGGAAAGTAATGAGATTGCATAATATGTACAGATTCTTGACACAGCGCCACAGTTTCGAAGATTTAATATTCCTATCATGCCACTCAAACTTGCTAGGGAAACATCGATAAAACTCAAGCCTTCTCTTGAGATGCCTCCAGATCTTGAACTTAAACCCATTCCTGATCATTTAAGGTTAGATGAAGAGTGCCAATTGCTGCTCATCACTTCTTTATGTGCAAATCGATGTCCGGGTTAGAGTGCAGGCGGCGGCGACGCTTGGGAAAAATAATATGAATCTTGGCGCCTAGAGCTTTTTAAAACAGTCGACCCACAATAGCCAAATACCACATCAAGCTCAACCTCGGTATACATACGCCAAGGACAAATAGCTGTGCACACCTATATGTATACTACACATGACCGCACCCAAGTCTTGTTCCAGAAAATTTTAAATGTTTTAAAGCGTGACCCATCCCACTTATATCAGTTACAACTTCTTTTTTAGACGTGTGCCTACCCACTTCTCTTTCAAAAATTGAAACCTCTTCCTCTTCTCCCACTACACTCGATTTCCTACCTATAAACTTCTAATCAACTACAATCTCTCGCACTCTCTCTCTATATATATAATCTCTATAAATTACCCATTTAGTTACAGAATAGTTGCCTAGGGTTTGTCAAAGTATTTCAAAGCAACAAGTTTAGGGGTTTTCTTAGAGTATACATAGATTATTCTTCTCAGTCAAATTCTCCTCAATTAGGGTTTTTCTTCATCAATCTTTATAGGTCTAAAAAGAGCACGTTCCCGTACCCTTGAGTCATCCTTTTCAAGCAGTCAAAGTGAAGACATCTTGGACCTCACCAAATTTGTCAACTTGGATGCTCAGATGGAGTACTACCGGATAGTGGCCAAAACATTTATGAAGGAACGATGGTTTAATCCTGGGAAATAAGATGGACATCTCTAGGAGATGATAAGAGAAAGAAGCTGGGTGGGAGTTGTATCTAGCCCCATGCCCGCTCCCATGGCTATTGTACCTGAGTTCTACGCCAACGCTAAGGAAACTATGAGTGGGTTGTCGTTTGTGAGAGGTGTGCAAGTGGATTATCACCCCCAGGAGATTAAAGGAGTTTTCAACTTAATTGACCCACCGACTGGTCATGCCAACTAGGTGGAGGCTACAAGGTTTGAGACAAATTTAGATAGGGTGAGAGCTGATTTGTGCGTGCCTGGTACTCAGTGGAATTACAAATCGGGCACGAACTAGCCTACAAATTTTCTAAGTTCAGCCCTTAACCGCTACGCAAAGGCATGGAACCTGTTTATCTATGCCAAGTTGATGCCTTCATCACACCAGCATGACATCCCATCCGAGCGAGCTATCATATTGTGAAGAATCATAACGGGAAAATACATAGACGTGGGCCACCTCTTCAACCAAAACATGCTCCGCTACATGAGGGGGAGTACCACAAATAACATTCCATACGCCTAGGTTATAGCTCATCTTTGTGAAAGAACGGGAGTCATTTGGGATGATGAGAAAATGCAGTATCCGAGCCAAGAAATTACCCATGCCACAATTGTGAAATTTGAGGACTAGGCAGGAGGCACGCCACACCCGAGGGGAAAGGGTTTTATTCTTCCTGCAACATGTTCGATGCCGTCTCTGCAACCAACGCAACCAACTGAGGTAGTTGCTTTGCCCTATGCTATTTCTGAGAATGATGCCCGCAGAATAAGAAGGTTGGAGAGGAAAATGGATGCCATACATGACAACTTCTCAGCATTTGCAAATGGGTCATCGAGGTCATTAGCCGAAGCCTTCACGCAGCAAAGGACTATGCTAGAGTGGCCTATATTCGGTTCAGTCGTGCCTTACATGCCGCCAGATTCACCACCCGAAGAGGGTGGCCATACCGATAATTAAGGGTGTTTTCTGTGCCCTTTACCTTTATTCATTGGGGACAATGAATATATTAAGTTTGGGGGTATTGGGTCTAATTAGTAGTGTAGTAGCATATAGTGTAATTT
Organism: Panax quinquefolius; assembly: GCA_020205615.1. Classification (NCBI taxonomy): domain Eukaryota; kingdom Viridiplantae; phylum Streptophyta; class Magnoliopsida; order Apiales; family Araliaceae; genus Panax; species Panax quinquefolius. The sequence goes on along the minus strand of CM035151.1, from coordinate 39,859,060 downwards.
CATGTTTAATATAGTTATTTGCATGTTATGTGATTAGTTTAATTTTGCAGTAATTGTTTTCATTTTGCTGTTTAATTTATCTGTTTAGTTCCATAACACTGCATAGTCCCGAGTATCTAGTTAATGGAATTCTAGTTTGGCCAATGATGAATTAAGAAAATTGATGGATTTTTGAACTAAGTTGATATCTTGAGATAAGTTATAATATTATACATGATTTGATCCATGCTTGTTATTTAGATGCTACCGGTTAGCATGTAAGTGTTCATGTTTGCTTGTTGGTTAAAGATTAACTTGTTTGCCTGTTGAGATGAAAACACTATTTTTAAAGATAGAATTGTGTAAGAAGTGAGCATTGACTATGAAAACATTGAAACTCAAAATTTGGGAACACATGGGTATGTTTGCTATAAAAAAAAGAACGTGAAAAGAAAAAGAGAAAAAAAAATGAAAACTTAACGTGGCTAGTCTTGTTTCGGGGCCTTTGTTACTTGAGTAAGTACGCCCGAGGGGATTGTCTCTACATCTAGCGCCCTAAGGTCTTAATGGTCTGGGAGTCGTTGGTTGAAAGCTCGCTAAGGGGTAGCACTGTTAGCCTAATGGAATGAGACATTGCACAGTCATAGAAAAAAATAGAAGAAATCAATAAACACCGCGGAAAAGTGCGAAAATCACCCTCGTGAGTAAAAATAAAGTGGAATAAACCCATTACTGAACTTTAGTTTGTATTGATGTGTTGGAGTTGTTGTTGTTTCATTTGTATGCATAGTTCTTGATTTGCACCTCAGTTTTCTTTTTTTTAAGCAGTATATCATGTGTAATATTTGCCTTTGTCAATCTTAGTAGTGAACACATCACACACACAACATCTTTATAACAGGTTTGGATTATTTGATTGTATGTCATTATGCCTATGGCTTAGTTTGATGCTTTGTTCTTGAATATGGATATTTCTCTAAGGCACTTCTGATTGGAATTCTAGTATGGCTGAAAATCTTGGGACTCACTTGCATGATAGTGTAATTGCATAACATGTAGTTTTCATTTATTAATTCGCATTTATGTGTATTGCTTGAGGGCAAGCAATAGATCAAGTTTGGGGGTATTTGATAAGTAGGTTTTATACATACTTATTGGTTACCAACTCACTGGAATTTTTCTAAAATCTAGTATTTCTGGTATGTTTTTATTGCTTTTTGTGTTTGTTTTGCAGTGTGCATAGTTTAAACTCCTAAGGCATGGTATGTCATAGAAATGGCATGGAAATGGAAATGGCAAGAAAAGGCATGGCGGGCTTATGCAAAAATGAAGATAGTAGATAGACTCAAGCAGGTGAGGAAGGCATGTACTGGATCTTTGAAATGGTCACATTAAGAAGAAAGAAGTGAAGAAAAGAAGAATTAGCAAGAAGCAGCAACAAAGCATCAGCAGTATGCAGAATCCAGCACTAGTGTGGCTGCGCTGCCTTATAGGCCAAACACAGCGCGCCTGCGCCATAAGCATACCAGACGCAGACAAGGCCAGCGCGGCCGCGCCCATTATACACAGAGACATGGCACGCCCATGCCAAGAACACGACAGCAGCACATTCAGCGCGCCCGCGCCCGAATCCCTCTATAACATCGCACGATTCCATAGTATAGAGAGATTACATGGCCTTTCTCTACTATGTTAGGCTTCTCTCTCTAGATTGATCGATTGTAAAGACCAGGTTTTAATTTTGTTGATGAATATGGACCTGAACTAGCTTGAAAACACTTTATGAAGCAGGGTTTTATCAGATTTAATTCCTCATTTCCCTAATATCTCTTGCTTTCATTGTTTATTTCAATGCTTGGCTTAAATCCCATAATGGGTGTTGATTCATTAATGAACTAACTTCTATTATGGGATTCTAATGAAGTTTATTGCATAGTTCAGTTGTGTATGCCTATTTGTGATTGTTTGTATGGTTATCTATGGATTGACTAACATGGTTGCACTTAAATATTGAATGCTTGATCACCATTCACCCTAATTACTTATATGAAATTGGAAAATGAAGTATAAGTATAGATTAGACAATGTTAGCATGTGTTCATGAGATTTATATATGTTAGGTTTCATGATTCGTGACCCGGATAGACATATACCGGTTGACCATGTGTAGTTGTTAAGAGGGCTTGTGCTTAAATCAATATTGCTTGTAATTCAATAAACATATATTGGGTTAGGTAATATTGATGGTCATATGAATTCTATCATTTTGTGGATTTTGTGTGATTTGGACATGGTACATCGAAAGATGGTCATGTTTCACTTGTGTTCTCTCAACTAGTTTTCCATTGTAATCAAGCAAACATAACAATAGGTGTACATTCTGGATAAAGCATTAAATGACATTAGGATCTCATTCCTCTCCATTTGATTCCCTAAATTTAGTATGTTGTAATTTTGTGTTTATAATTAATTTAGAATTTAATTTACTTGAGTATTGACCGTTTGAGCAAATAGAAACAGTGATAAGGTTGGTGCATGCTAGTGTAGATTTATTCACCTTTCTCCGTGGGATCGATACTTTCTTACTCTATACTACTTGTTGACCCGTGTATACTTGCATGAGTTAGAGTTTGTTTTGTTAAACCGAAACAGAACCAACATATCATGCCTTGATTGACAATTGAATTGTAATGAACTAAATTTCATAAATAAGGTAACTAATTCACCTAATTTAAATAATGAATTAATGTAAATATATTTGTTTTAATAAGATGTGAAAGTAATACATATTACATATAAACGTAATATGTTAATGTAATCTGATTTGTGAATCTAAGTAAATAGATAAAATATTTATTGAATAAAATAAATATTTTTGTTGTAATATTTATAAAATTTAAAATGAATATTTAATGGAAATCGTTATGGAATAATAAAATGAAAATGTGATAATATTGATGGAATGAGAATATTCTAATTTATTTAAGTAATTAAATTAGAGATTTAGTAATTTGTTATATTGGCTAAATAGAAGCTATAATTATATTGAGGTTTAATTTAATTTAATAATGATTGTGACAAAAAAACTATATAATAAGGAAGTAATAAAAATAAGTTAAAAAGGATTTTTAGAGAGCTAGCCAAACATGGCCTTGTGGCCCTTGGTATTTGTAACTGATGGTGACTCTTTATCTGTATAACTGAAGGATAAATAAATAAACACGTTACGTGTTCCATCAGTTAGAAAGCTTATTTGAAAACACAAAGAGAAATAGAGAGCTTAGATAGAATTTGAGAAGAAGGATGAAGAGTCAAGGAGAAGCAATGAGGAGATTAAGCAATTGTTTTTTATCACCAAACTAAGATTAGGAAGAATCAAGATGTAAGAATTAATTCTAAACCCTTAAGTTTTATTTCTTGAGTTCTTTATTGATAAATTGGATTTCTTAAGGATTTGGTTATAGATATTAATGGGTTTGTATAATCCATTCTATATAATCTAAAAGTGGTTTTAGAGTAATCAAACTCATGAGAACATGTCAAAGATGAATAATTTGAGTTTTGTTGTACACATAAGTTTTGGTCAATTTTGAGACTAAAATTAGTTATCAAATCATGATAGAAACCTTAAATTGATGATGAATATTGTAAGAACGTTGAAAAACAAAAAGAACATAAGCTAAATGAATTAATTTGGTTAAGAAACAAATTCGTAGTAAAATTAATTCGCTAAACATTTGAAACATGAAAATTTAGTATGAACATGAGTTTTGGGTCAAAATTTGGGTTATTAAATGTTTCTGTAAATTATTGATTCTTTGTTATGTTGTCTTTTTATGAATTATGAATCCATAGAGTCGAAAACGGACTGATTTGGATGTGTATAATTCGAGTTATGAAGGTTGGAAGGAGAAAGGGTCAAAAAATTCGTGAAGAACACAAACTGCAGAATTCAGATCTGCAAATACCCGCCCCGGCAGGAGTTTTTAGTTCAAAAAGGTCTGCCCCAGCTGGTATCCCGCTCCGGCGGGTTTTTCTAGGTCAAAAAACCTACCGACGCGTGGGTGGGCAGGCTGACCAAGTGTTAGAGAAAAATCTGACCGGACACGGTTTACTAAAATGGCCATAACCCTTTTATACAAACTTCGATTGAGAAGACTCAAGATGATCTGAAAAAAGGATGAATAGACCTACAACTTTTGTTCTTTAAGGTTTTAGATTTGAGATCGGGAACAGGGGTCAAAATGGTCATATTTGGGACTGATGTGCATTCGAAGGCAATTGGAAGGCGTCGGGCATGCACGTATGCAAGTGTAGTGGTTCTGAAAATAAAAGATGTTATTCTAAGTTATAACACATGATGCTTAACATTAATAAATGATGTATTAGATAAGTTGTATAATAATACTAAGCATACACTAGAGAGACGATTCGGGCGTGTGACAAATGAACGCTGAAACACCGTGACAAGTGTTAATGAACTTAAAAAGTGTTTCAATTCAATTGAAGTAAACATTATAAGACATGGAATGTGGTTAATATAAAACAATAAGGAGTCCTTGCAAGATTTAAAAACTTGAATGAACTTTGGGTATGACCTAAGAAAAAATTTAATGAGATATAAGTCGAAAGTTAACACAATCAAATTGAACATTGTGTATTAATTAACAAGAAGGGTTATGAGATGTAGAGTAAAATTTATATTACAACTACTATATGTTGTTATGTGACTAATAGTTGATGTGCATGATTATATAATTGTGTAGGGCACGTGAAGTGCAGATAGCTGTAAGCTGTTAATCTGTTATTGGTAAACAACGATCAAGGCAAGTCTTTCAGTTCCTATTTGCTAGAGCATGATGTATTATATATGTTGAAAGTATGAAACGTTAAAGTCAATTTATGACTACATTGATTGAGTAAAGAATGTTGATTGAGTAAGGAACTCAATCTTTATACTTGTTATGTGAACTGCAGCATGTATGTTATGTTGGTTCAATGACTATGAGATATATGTTGAGGATGTTATTATGTGCTACGTGATGCATGAAAAATAGTAGATTTGATGGGCTGTCAAGCTCAACCTTGCAAATAACCATTTTTGCAGGTTAAGGATTCAAGGTAACACTATGTGCTACCTGAATGACATGGATCAAATGCAATGCCTGAAGATTAAATACTTTAACTATAGTTGTTATTTTTTTAACCATGTTTAATATTTTTAGATATTTACTTGATAAGTTATGATGTGAAAATTTCATATTTAGTTGTAAAGTTTGAGTTACCCAATGTATAAGGGATACCGAGCTGAGATGTAAGATTTTATATAATAACTTTGATGAAACGAATCATAAAATAAATTTGATTCAGAGATGTGTAGATGATAAAGGTTTTAATTAAAGGAATTAAAGTAAGAAGACAAAAAAGTTTAAATTATTCCGCATTTTATTAGTTTACAATTGAATAATGATGTAAAATCAGAAGTTAGACGTATTGTTAACGACTGAAGTCGAGATAAGAATTGTATGAATTTTGGGTTCGTTACATGCTATATATGTTGATGGAACTTCAAAAAATCTCTGTACAATCATACCATTATTTTGCCAGCACAAGCTCTGCTAAGGAAGATCCGGCTACACAAACCCCTCCGGAAGATATACTCTACCTCTTCTCGGTTTACACTTCTCTACTGCTCAATTGCCAGAGTTCTAACTATATGAGAGGAATGTATAATTTTATATACTGTCACTAACTATTCAGGATGACTGTATCTAAATACTAACTACTACTACTATTGCATGCTATATCTTTATTATGTTTATCTTTTCTGACCTGTTCTCTTGCAAGTTTCCGAAAAGAATGTTTAATATTAATTGTTTTTGAAGGTTATGACCAGTTTTCTGTTCCCCCCATTTTTTTTATAATGACAAAGAGGAGAAGAAAAGTATAATATACACTGCTATTAACTGCTATACACTCCTATTACTATAAACTGTTACAATGTTGAGATAAATGCTTTACGAAAAAACATTCAAAATTTTAAAATTTATCGGAGGAGTTATAGAAAAATATTTTTAGCTTATTGTCATCATTAAAAAGGGGGAGATTTATAGGTCTCCAAATTGTTGATGAAAACAAAATTAGTAAATAGGTTTAAATTAAAATAGGTAGAATCCTCTCCATGGGATTTTATATAACTGTTTTTTATCCTATTTTATTCCTATCAAAAATATTTGTCATCCTAAAAATTAAATTTATTTTTGGTTGACCTTGATAAATTAAATATCAAGTGTTAATTAAATAAATTCAAATATTAACATTTCCTAAGGTAAGAAGATTCTTATTCCTTTTCAAAGAATGATTTTCTAAAAATTCTTTTTGGGCAAAAAGAAAAATCCCATGTCATATATATATATATATATATATATATATATATATATATATATATATATTACATGTGCATGTGGGTGCATGAGTCGTGGGTGTGTGCTGTTGAAATTTGCTAGCATGTGCAATCAGAAAGGCTAAAGGCTAAGCCTTTGTAAAATGATTTAATACCTTGACCAAAGCATGCAGGAAATTCTTTTTGAAAACTAACTTTGGCATTTCAAATTATGAAAGGCAAAATAATTGTTGCCCCATTTGTGTGATTCACTTTCATCCGAACTACTCATTTATTTCAAAGTGAATCTGAGCCCTTACTTTCAAAAACAAAATTTAAAATTATCATTTTGCCCTTAACTTCAAAATCCTATAAATAAGAAGCTTTTTCTTCATTCTAAACTTAGCAATTTACAAAGCAAATAAAAGCTATATCTCATTGCCTACATTTTCTATCTGCAAAAGCTTTCTTTTCATCTTCTAATTCAAAGTTCTATTTCTTGAAGGAAGATAAAATTGGTCAAAGTAGTAGAAATAAATTATTAAATTGTTGTATTTATATTATCTCATATACGCTTATATATATAGATATATAACGATAAATTATTATACACATTTATATCTATATCTATATTTAATCTATTAAATATCATATAAAAAGTCGAGATACTTAGATACCGATATAATTCAAAAGTAATTTCTTTGGGTCTTTAAAATTATAAGTGGCTTTTTTGATATAGATAGATTATATAAATAATAAAAAGTATTTATATAATTATCAGATTGTGAAACAAACAATTTGGTCAGTACTTAAATACCGATATAATTCGAATATTATTTCTTTGAAATTCTCCGAACGGTCTTTAAAACACTAAGTGGCCTAATTTTCACAACATAGATTAATTATAATATAATATACATACGTGAGTGAAACAAATTTTATCACACTTGCTCATATATATATATATATATATATATATATATATATATATATATATATATATATATATTTAATCTATTAAATATCAAATAAAAAGCGTTAGTTGAATCTGATATAATTCAGAATTAATTTCTCTAAAATTCTCTAGACGGTCTTTAAAATCCTAAGTGGCTTTTTATTAATTTAGATACATTATATAAATATTGAAAAATATTTATATAATTATTAGATTGCGAAACAAACAATTTGGTCAGTACTTAGATACCGATATAGTTCGAATATTGTTATTTCTATGAAATTCTCTGAACGGTTTTTAAAATCCTAAGTGACCAAATTTTTACAACGTAGATCAAATGTGACGCCCCCAAAATAGGTATACATCACCTATTCTGAGTTGTCAATACATGGTACAGAAACAACTACAACTTTATTAATACAACAAGAAAAAGCTGTGAGTTTGAATACAAATATTATCTTCTGACAATATCTATACTCAAATAAATCCTCATCACATTTATTGATACATTATTTTACAAAAATGGTGAGGACTACTAAACAATCCTTTCTAAAACCTTCATTCCATACCCCAGACTGCACTCGCTATATTCTCGCCTCCACGAGAAAAATGGAACAAAAGGAAAAGGGTGAGCTCAACTAGCTCAAGAAAGAATATTATGACTAAGATAATATACAACAAATTATCGTAAGTCTTCAACAGGAAAAATATAATAGAATACAATAGACAACAAATTTTAAATCAATATTAGCATGGAAATAATAATTCATTAGAAGAGTTAAGTAGAGAATGCAAACTACTATCTTCTATGTATGAATTTAAAAGTTCATCGCTCATCTTTTATCCTGTAACATCAATCAATATACATCTGGAATCAAATATTCATCTTTTACTTACAGCCAAAGATATTCATCATTAGTCATGTTCATTTAAACACTGCTTCATCTTTGCACTACTGGGCCAAAGATATTCTTGAAATCATTCATCTTTGCACTACAAAGCCAAGATATTCTTAAGAAATCATTCATCTTTTTGCACTACTGGGCAAAGATATTCCATAATATCATCATTTAAGATGAGGATGATAAAAATATTTTTTAAAGAAACGAATCCAATGAAACAAAATGACAAGGATTAAGGATTAAGGATTAGTACTTGGTTTTATCCACGTCCAAAAATACCTCAAAAATAATCATAGTGGTGTAAAATTCAAGAATGATCAAAACATGGATATAATCGAGTTAGTATCCGAAATAGGCGTTTTAGACGAAAAGAAGAAATTTTATTTTTCTATTGAATAGTACCGTATATCGTGAATAGTCTTTGATATCGTGAATAGTCTTAGTATCGTGAATAGTAACTCAGACACCAAAAGATAGAAATTCCACAAAAACATCTTCACGCTTCATAAATAGTACTCGTGAATAGTAACTCGTGAATAAGAACTCATGAATAATAACTTCGTGAATAGTAACTCATGAATAGTAACCCATGAATAGTAACCCCTGACATGAAAAAAGTTCCAAATTTGATAAAACTTGGATCAACATTTCAAATTATAATGATATTGAAGAAATAATATCATTCTGAAACAAAAAAAATATCCTTACCTCGAAGATCGGTACTTACTTAGAATCTAGAATAATGTATAGTCTTTGAAGGAACTTGCACCGCTGCCTAAAGCAATACTCAAAGTATACTCAAAATACTCACAAGAATAAACTCGATAATATAGAGAGAAAACTTCAATTTCGTTGTGATTTTCAATTCTAACCTAAGCACCCTATTTATAGGAAAATCTTTAGAACACAAAGCGTAAAATTTAATAAAATAATAATATTTCTTAAAAATATTCAAGCCCACCTTAGAAATCTGATTTCAGATCATTTATAACATATGTGAGCCACTCAATTACAACAAAAAACGTTTTTCTTACAAAAAATATTTTAAACTCCCAAAAATCAATTATTTGAGACTTGAACTTCAATAATTCATAATAAATAGCCCTTTCATCCAAAAATTCGAATCTCGCGAGTTTTTAAAGGAATTTCAATTCTCTACAACTTTGCAGAAGAAAGTTTTTCCAAATTCCAAATAGAAATTGACCAAAATCCACAAACGGGCGATTTTACAAAGTATATAATCAAATTTCAGTCAATAAATGGGGTCCACCGACATGTTTAACATGTTTTAAACATTTATTGCAACAAAAATACTCTTCCTCCTCGTATACTCATATATCCCACATTCGTTGTAAAAATATCACCGTTAATATATTATTAAAATAATATATTTAAATGAATTATTTTATCGAGAAAAAGATAAAATATTAATTTTCAACAATTGTCATTTTAAAATTTTCTCCATCTATATCCACATAAAATCAATATTTTCCTCATCATATAAATCAATAATTAATTATTCACAAATAATATTACGAATCACAATATTGACAACCGTGCAGCCTCCTCAGAAAGAGGGCTTTCGAATAAGAATTTCTTCTTCTTGGCGCCATGATTAGGTGACCAAACCTCTCCTTGATGCGAACTTTCTAGACATTGCCAATAATGTTATCTAATAATATTATTCAGATAATATGAATTATTGCTTCGATAATGAAAATCTTGTGTAATGACAATTATTGAAACAACAAAGAATATAAAATATCAACGCTGACAATTATTAACTCAATAAAATCTTGAATAAGAATTATCTGTAACCATTATTGAGTAGTGTCTTCTTCACGTAAGAATCAATAATTGGTGCAATACTGTATGCTACTCTTGTTCAACAACGCGTAATAGTGTGTTTTAACCAACGGGTATTCCAACAAAGATAATTAACGGTAACAACTACTACTGCTATTATTTAAAACAACTTATATTTGTCGTTTTTCATCCAATCGCTTTTTAGTTATGGGGCCCACACATGGTCACTATATTTGTCGTCTTTAATATTCCCAAAAAGCATTTGAATATTCCCCGACGATAATGAATATTTTATAACCACATGCTTATTTTGAAATATTTGTGTATTTAACCCTTAACTATCCACATTAATCAAATCAACCCTTACTATTTCAAAATAATAAATAAAGGAAATTCCTTTTTATTTAAAAATTTTTTGGTCTTACATCAAATATGATATATATATATATATATATATATCGTGGGTGAAACAAATTTCTTCAAGTATTATTTAAATTAATTAATTTGTCATACTTGATAACTGTCATTACAAGTATCCTGCTCACAAACTTACTTATTCACAAGGTACTTATTTCATTATAAAATTGAGTGACTTAGTTAAAGATATATTTGTTTAATCATAGAAACACATTCTTATTGAAAGAAAAGAAAATCTTTATAAAAGTTCATCAATTTTCATATTTGCTTACCTGCAAACATCCCACATAATAGTTTTGAACTTTTATTTGATATTTGATCTTTAACTACATATCTGCTTTTTTGCGAATGATCAATTTTAAAAGTTATTTATAATTTTATAAATTTGTACTAAAATTTATCTACTTAGTTAGAAGCAAAAGTCAAAACAAATCTTTTGTAAAAAGGAAAAGGTAAAGTTAGTTTATTTTATGTATTTGTGAGAAAGATAAAAATTCTTTGACCAAGACTAAAGTCTTAAAGAAGTCAGTTAGGAGTTGGATCTTTAGCGTACTTGTGAGGTAAGTGTAGACACTCAAAATTTCGTATTCCTGTTACTAACCATGAAGGAGGGAAGAATCGTCTTTAAAAGACAACCCTGGAAGTGAAATCAATCCAACCCCGAAGATAACCCCAGGAGATCTAGTTTCCAGCCCCGGAGATAACCTCGGGAGATCATTTCAAAACCTAGAAATAACCCTGGGAGATCAGTTCCAACCCCGGAGATAACTTTGGGAGGGTCAGTTCCAAACCCCAGAGATAACCCCTGGAGATCAGTTCCAACCCCTGAGATAACCCCGGGATATCCAGTCCAACCCCGGATATAACCCAGAGATCAAGTTCAAAGCCTAGAGTCCACCTCGAGAGGTCAAACCAACCTCAAAGACAACCTTGAGGACTGTCAGAGTAAACAGCAGGCCAATCTCGGAGATTAACCCTGAGAAAAGACTACTACAACTGCACCAAAATCAAAGACAACCCTGGGAGGGAAAAAATGGTCATTTTGCTAACTCAACCTTAACTCAAACTGCGTCCAAAGATGTCATACAAGAACCATAACTCAAATCCCGAATGACAACTGCACAAGACAGCTTAACGGATAGACTGCGAAGACTTGGAGATCAGGGCATGTGCCCATCTTCCCGGCTTTGAACAATGTCTAATCCAATGACATTGTGTAACTCTCGTTAACGGCTTTTTGAAAGGGTACAACATGCCTCCGCCAGATATCCATATTGAAAGTTATGAATGTTTGAGCGAACAGCGCGTCGCCCGAGTGCACATACTTCGCGACGACGAGACCCGCAAAGCCCGGGGAAGCCGTAGGTAGAAGCCCACCTACCAAAGTTCACATCAAGGTCTTGATGAAGATATTAGAAGAAGCCCACCTGCCAAAAACGGTAGATGTGGAAAAGTTTCATCATCTGGTAGATCACATTTTCAACATCAATGTGATATCTTTCACTGATGATGACATACCCCCCCGAAGGGACGGGTCATTAAGAAAATAATGCACATAGCAGTGATGTCTTCCAGATATGTGATCGGAGGTGTGCTAATAGATGGAGGATCTTCCTTGAACATCTGTAATACCCGAGAATTTTCTGAATATTATTAATAATCATCTTAATAAAAGTCGAATATTTATTTGAATATAAATAAATATTGTTGTGGCATGGTTTATAGAAATTCTATTCAATTAAGTTAAGTGTTGAGAACTATATGGCAAGTAGGGTAATGTGGTAAGATTGATGAAAAACTTAATGTAAAGCATATAAGAATTGCCTAGTGTGGCATAATAAAGAACTAAGAGATTCACTAAGTGAATTAATAGAGTAATGATTCACTATAAGAAAGATTAATAAGTATTCTATTATTTCGTTGATTGTTGTTATGGGTAGTTATATATAATTGAATGATAAAATAAATCTATGCATGATAAATGAATAGGATGTTTAACTTCTAGTATTATCAATTTGGGATGTAATTTATGCTATGTGAAACTGGAATGGTGGTAGAGGTTGGAACAGGCATGTAACTAAACCAGTTTGACACTGCTAGGGATCGGTGCGAATCGCCCTTCCTCTGATAAAGACAAATCAAAGGCGCAATGAGCCGATAGCGATTTTGGGAAAGTTGGTTATTACTGTGAATATTGTATGGGACATTATTGTAATGTGTGACATTATTGAAATCATATGATAAGAGCAAATTTAATGGTATGAAGTACTAAGTAGCAAAATAGAATCATGTGTGACATTCCAATACAAAAAGAATTAATTAAATGTGCACCTCAAAAATTTGGGAGGAAATTGAATGTTAGAAAAATAGACATGCACACATGACCTAACTACACATGAAATGTGATTCAAATTGATATGCATGTACTAAGATGTATTTTGGCTTGGGTTAAAATAACTTTTAAAAGCAATCTGGGATGTGTTGTAAACTAATATTAGGATCATGATGTTGTGTATGTTCTGAACTTAGAGCATGTATGATTAATACTCCCTATGTGATCACACATAACACATACGTACGTCCATCTTGGTTAATTAGTCAAGCATAAGTTAGAGATGAATTAAAGTAATAAATGACGCTAGTTATGCGTATATGCTGAAAACCTTTGTGATCATGCATAATAACTGATTTCATGACTACCTTATATCTATACATGGCGAACATAATAGCCTTTGTGATTTCATGACCTTAAATGGCCTTAATTCAATAGAGATACTAACTTAAAACTATAACATGTAAAGTTGAACGTGGATAAACCTTAAGAGCATGCAAACTATTTAATAGGTGTTTATGCTATGCATTAACATCAATGTATGCTATAGGATGAGACAACACAGGGAGAGCAAAGCTCAACTCCGGTCTGACCAGGGGACAACGTAGATCGCTGTAGTCCCTAAGCTTAACGGTATGTTGCACCCTATTGCTGCGGTCGAATGTCTGTGATTTATTTGTAAATTGTAGACTTGCTACATGTATGTTATACTGTTTTTAATCTTAAATACATAATTTTCATGTTGTATACAGAGTTCTAGCACATAGTGACTATGAGAAACCAAGGATCTAAAGATTTTTACAAACTTTATTAATACTTTTCTACAAGTTAAGTAAGTGGTGATTATATAGCTATGTGGTGTGATAGCATACTAAGGTGACATTCCATTTACGTTATTAAGATAGAAATAAATGTATGTTGCTGACTTATGTGATCGAACATGTATGAGATTTTTGACTTATAGAATTGTGTAACTAATAAATATGTTGTGTATATAACTACATTACAATAGGATTTCAAAGTGTTGTTAAGCTATAGAGTTGGTAAACTACGCTTGAGGTAAGTTCTCTAACTTCATTTGATTTTCATATTGAATGCAAGTTCCCTAAACCCTTTACGCTTTATGTATTGGATAATTTTGAATTATTGCCATATCGACGACATTTACATCAGGTAAATATCTATTACTATTCAGAAATCAATTGTATATCTTGATGTTGTTGTAAGAATTAAACTTATCATTCTTAAATGCATTATAAAAGCTGTCTGAGACATTGATTAGGCTAGACTATTATCATGTGTTAGAAAGCTATCAAAACCAATTGACTTGGTGCGGACTCTTGTAAATCTACTAGGATGATCAACCCTCATTGAAAGGAGAAATTATATAATTATCGGGGAATCAACATGTGCACATACTAGCATGTTTAAATGTTATGCATAACGTAGGGTACTTAGGCTGATCACCTGTTGTACTCGTTTTTATTAAATTTTCAGTATAATATTGATAATTCTAACAGGAGTTCTTAGTCCCTAGTGACTGCTCAGTGTTCATTATTCTTGAACCTTGACATGATTAACTCTTTGAATCTTGTTGATATCTTTCAGTCCATAGCGCCCTTTATTGAGAATTATTGATAATTCTTGAACTATTATTCATTGTCATACCCTTGAGATATGAACTTTATAACTGGTCACCCTTATTTCTATATTACTTGCTGGGCAAATTTGTTGCTAATTCTTGCTTTTCCTTAAAACTTTCAGTTAAGGCAGAATGTGGTGAACCCTCCGGCAAGGACAAGGGTAAGGACAAGGCTACTGAATAGCTTTGTTCATTGCGCTAGGAAATTATTATTATTATGTTGTAATAAGAGTTATGTATTATGATGTAATAAGTTATGTTTAAATTAAGATGTTGTAGTAATGGTTTAAGACTTTGGGACGGGAATAATTATGTTATAACAATGTAAATTATTTTATTTTTCGTTGTGTGAGATTTTGATTTGTTATTAGAGATAGCATGTGACGAACCAAATTCGAGATATGAGTGTCTGAATTTGGGGGTGTCACTGGTTGGTATCAAAGCATTTGGTTATAAACCTTAGGAGTGAGAATCCTTAGACTATAACCTTAGGAGAACTTAGAAGATATAGGGATATAAAACTCATATACTGTTTCTCTAAAGATTTAGTGGCGTTATGAAATATATTTTCAATCCACACAATGAATTTATGTTTGATTTTGGCGTTCTAACAAAGTTTGTTGTTTGTTGTCTTGTGTTTGTGGGTGTAGGATGTCAAAATTGGGAGGACCCAGTAGAGTGGTAGAGGAGGAGCCACGTGTCATACACATAGTGTATGAGGTACCTCTAATAGCAGAGCCCATTTCGGCAGTAGCCCCTATAGATGACGAGGATGAAGAGGAGGAGGAGATGGAGCCATTTTCCATAGAATTGGATGCCGAGGAAGAACCCATAGAGGATGAGCCCATGGAAGATTTCGACGAGGCTACATTCGAGGATTGGATGTTGGGGGAATACGAGGAGCGGATTTTGGAATTTGAGTGTCGGGTTGAGGAACTAGAGACCCAACCACAAGAGAAAGAAATTGAGATGCAGAAGCTGAGGGATGAAGACCATAACAAGAAATTGGAGATGCAAGAGTTGGAGGTAGAACTTGCATATCGCAAGGAAGCAGACGTACAAATGGGAACCTTTTTTCATCGTTCAATAGCCAGAAATGTAGAATTGGCAGGTAAACTAGAGCAGTCTGAGCAGAGGGAGCTGAGTGAGAAAGCTGAGAAGGAGGTTATTCATGCACAGCTAGAGATGCAGGCTATGGAGAGGATCCACTTCGAGGAAAAGTGGGAAGAAGTCAATGATAGGGTAGGAGACCTTGAAGATGAAGTGAGGTGTAAGAGGGGGAAGATGAACCAAATGAGCTATACTTTTTGCACAACTATGGAAAAGTTGATTGATGGTAAGAACCATTATTCGGCAGAATAAGGGCAGACTCGTCACACTTTGAGCAAAGAAATGATGGCTCACATGATACAGCTCGAGTACAAGAGCGCAGTAGAGAGCAGTGGAGAGCGAGATGTTGGGATAGTTTATTGGTTAGGTGTCTAGTGTTAGGTTTGTAAGATTCATGAACATTATCAAATTGCACAAAATAGCGGAAGTATGGTAAAATAGAGTTTTAAAACTTTACAAACCATATACTCGGATCATCCTTAATGCATAATTATTAATTAAATAAAAAGATGAAGAACAAGAATTATACCCTCGAAGATTCGAGCTTTCTCAGGTACTAGTTCACGTCCAAATCCTTTTCGCATTTAACTTGAATCCACCGAGTTTGATTCCTTCCTTTGGTCAACGTTTAGCCACCCAAATGTTTGGCCTCTAGAGGTGATCCACCAAGGAAGAAGAAATATTCAAGACGATGGGTGTTTGGCAAAACCCTAGTTTTCTATCTCTATAAAAAAGTGCGTACTCTCCAACAATTGGAACCACGTCACTAGATATCTTATATACGACCCCCTTTATAAAGATATCAGTTAACCCTTTTAATATTATTAAAATAGGGTAATATTTAATGAATTAAACTCATTTAATAAATTTGGCTCCCTAATCTTATTTGGGATAATTAATTAAACTCTTTTAGTTAATTTGCCTCCTAATCTTATTAGGAATAAATGAGAGTACTTATATTAAATTAATTCCCAAACTCCTTTAGAAATTAAAATACACCCTCCGTCCCATAGTTTTAGGCTGATTTTTTATTTTGAGATGTCCCAATATATATGCTACTTACTATTTATAAAATTTAGTTGGTTCATTATTTTACTTTTATGCCCTTATAATAAATATTCAACCATTACTCTTTTTTTGAAGAAACAACATTCAATGTCATTATTTTTATCACCACATTTAATGTTGTTGTATTCTCTTTGGTTAAAGTTCTATGGTTATGGACTTTAATGGTCAGTACACGTTAATCAAGGAAGTTGAGAGTTCTAGTGTGATAAGTAAGGAGTAATTAACTTATTCATTAATTTTATATTAAGGGGTATATGTGAAAAATTTATGTTAAAAATTGCTACTTAAATTGATTTTCTTAAACTATGTGCCAAAAGAAATTAGCCTATAACTATGGGATGGAGGGAGTAATAATAATTGTAATAATATTAATAAGACTTCTCCTATTAATTTATATTTAATATTTCAAAAATATTAAATAATAAAATTAAACTATTTAATTTACCCTATCACCATAGATTAAATTAAATACACTTAACATATTATTACAATTATGCCATTAACTTCTTAAATAATTATTCTTCCTTTTATGGTGTGTGACTATTTAGGTTCTTCATATTAATCCTATTGTGAATAAATCAATTAGAACAATTCTAATCTTATTTAAATAAATAAATTAAACTATTAATTTATTTAAATAAAATAATATTTATTCTACAATAGGGATTAGTCTCCCTAGCGATTAACGACTTTCTAGATAATATAGATTTCAATATTAATCATAAAAAAACCTTAGAGTAAATAGTTACCGTACAATTTAATCCTTCCACCATACAATGTTTCAATTAAATATAAGACATTGAATTACTATCAAGTCTTATTTTATTTAATTATATGTATTTCGACTCTTAAATGCACAACTCCAATTAATTCAAATTAGAAACTCATTTCTAATTTCATTCTGCCTTGGCCAATGACTACTGAGTTGTCATTTATTGAATCACATATGACATTTCTCTTCTTTTACTAGAAGCGGTAGATTCTTTATTGATCATACATTATCTCTATGTATAACTTATTATACCCAAGCATACCCTTTGATATACCCTAAGGGTCTTAAGGAATAAATTAAAGTATAATTCATCATACACAAGATACTATGATGATATCAAGTCCAAGGATCACTTAAACTACTATCACTACAAGAATTCCTATTGACAGACAAATAAAACTCCATTAGGTATTCCTTAGCGAGCCACGTTCAGTGTACTTATTCTCCAATAACCACCTGCATACTTGCTTTAGTGTCTCCACACAAATGATCATGAGATCAATCATTCTCATCCAATGAGCAAGCAATGTATGTACCAATCTATCATGATTCACTAATCCCCAATTTAGTAATCCAACGATTGGGAACTATTTTAGTTTTAAGCTTTTCAAGAATTTAGATCTCATTAGAATGATCATCATCATTATTTTAAAAGCATTGCTTGAAACTATGAGTTTATCATATATTATAAAGCAACATCATGTAGATAATTAAAAGCATTTAATAAATTAATACTTTTTATTAATAAATGAATAAGATTGTTACAAATTATATGCTTTATCATTAAACATGATTAGCTTGTGTGCATACTACATTTAATCTCCCACTTTCACTAAAGCCAATCGCCATGACATCTCATACCCTTCTTCTCTAAGTGACAATTATCCTGCTATTGGATAAGCTTCAGTAAATGGATATGTAATGTTGTTCTTGAGAGTCCATTATCGCTACAGTGATTTCCCATCTTTTAATGATTCATATAATTAAATGAAAGTGCCACAACACGTGTTTAGATCTAAGATGAGACTTAGGAACTATTCCTAGTTATGTAATGAACTTTTCATCCAAACAATCAACTTGTAGCTTAATTTATATATATATACTTTGTCTTAATTACTAAACCAACAAGTCTTTGCTATTTGAAACCTTTCTAATTCACTGCACCACCGTTCAAGATAACGCTTTACCTTAAAGTGTATTTTCTATCATCTTGGTCTGTTTGAAAAAAACTCGAGTGTGTTAAGCATTCTAGTTTTAATTCAGACCCACCATAAATATTGTCAGGAATAAGCATGTGAATGATATTCCTATTTACATATGATTTGATTATGATATATATATGAATGAATATGCAAGTATGCTTGCATTAAGAAAAGCTATAAAGTCCTTTAAAAGATAACAAAAACATATGTACAAGGACTTAGAATGAATTGATCAAATGTGTTAGGTTGATCCTACATAAGCAAAATAGCTTTGTTAAAGTCCTTAAAAAGAAATGATGTATAAGGACTATAAATATAGAAAGATCAAGCATGTTAGATTGATCTTATGATGTAATAGACATGCTTGTCTGATCGTCGAGCACTGCACCAGAAATCGTAGTCTGCCAGGAGAGTCGAGGCAAACTCGAGAGCTATCAAGGCAGAATCGTAGTCTGCAAGATAGTAGATCTCAGAGTTCGTAGACTGCCAGGAGAGACGAGGAAGGATCGTTGTGTGTCGATTAGAACTTCCTCAGGGTCATAGTCTGCTGAGGAAGTCATGTTCAGAATCGTAGAGACAGCCTGTCTATAAACTGACCAAGTATCTGCCGAAGCCAAGTCAAGAATTGTAGACTACACTCAAAGTCGTAGAGTCTACTTATCATACAAGGGGCAGAGATTGTAGTCGAGCAAGATCAGATGAAGAGAAAGGAAGAAATCGTAGAGTGTTAAGATCTGATCTCAGAGTCGTAGTGTCTGCACATCCAAAGCTGAATTGTAGAGTGCAGAACTAAGACCTTAACAAATGTGCTCACAATGCCAAGGCAAAATCGTAGAACAAATACGATTCTCAACAAATAAGCACTCCTAAAATATCCAAAGGAATGAAGCCTTTGGTTGGCACTGCAAAGATACATTCCATCATGAAGGAAACCAGAGAGCACTCAACGAATGGCATGCAATCTAACAGAAGATCTAAGTACCAACCCAATCAGCATCCAAATTGAGTTGTGAAGCCATTCAGGATGAAGTCTTCCACAAGGAGATCAGAAGAAGACTTCAGTAACTGACTACGGAAAGTCAACAAGTGCAATAGCTGTTAAATAGACAGAAGAAGACGATCTTGGAAGCAACCAGGATCGTAGTGTTTGCCAAACAAAGAAAGAACTGATGAAGTGCATACAGAGACACTAGACAGCTTCTGAAGAACAAGGCTAAAGTGATTAAGCATTGGGCCAGTCCATTGATGATAAGTGAACGGGAGATCACAAGGAGAAAGAGAGTTGGACACGCCACAAATCTGAAGTGTCTTGCTATTCAGAAGGGGCCAGAACAAAGAAGTCAAGTCATCAGTCTCTGAGAGTTGTTGAGGCAAACAGAAGTGTTGAAGCACTGCACAAGAGAGAGAAGAGCTGTTCTACATTGAAGATTTAATCAACACTCTTCAAGATCGTAGTGTTGTCTCTACCAGTTAACAAGACACTACGATCAGGTCCATGAAGACATGCATCAGAATCATAGAGTTCGAACAACTGAAGATTGAAGCATTAGCAACGGTTCAATCTAAAGGTTGATATTTGTACAAGAGATTATTGAGAGAATCGATGCAAAAGGACAACCTCTGATCAAGAAATCATAAGGAGGAAATAAAGTCTTTAACCTGCCCAAGACATTAAAGTGACATCTCTGACGGGGTAGGTGAAACAGTAGACTGTAGAGTCAGAAAAGTATGACATGTCACATCTGAAGTCTACACCAAATAACTCGAGATATGCAAAGCATTTCAAAGATCTTCTAACGGCTACTTTTTAACGGGAAGATTGGGAAGGAGTATAAATAAGCCAGAGCTTCAACGATCAAGAGTTGCTGATGATTGC
Organism: Panax quinquefolius; assembly: GCA_020205615.1. NCBI lineage: Eukaryota > Viridiplantae > Streptophyta > Magnoliopsida > Apiales > Araliaceae > Panax > Panax quinquefolius. The sequence continues at coordinate 39,838,617 of CM035151.1, read as the reverse complement.
GATGTTGCAGAATCATTGAGTTGGTTAAAATGCTAACGTTGACTCTACGAGTTCCACCTGAGCTCAAATAGAACAAGTCTCAGTGACAGTGAGACTACGAATGTAAAACCCCAACTTTTTGAATAAAGATAAATTTTCTATAAATATTATTTTTGAATATTATGGAGTTAAATTGATATAATATTATAGTTGTGGGTAATATTTATAAATTTTGCAAAGTACGCAAGTTGTTATATAAGATTCGATTGGTCGGGGAATATTCATTTTAACGGGGAATATTCGTACAACGACACAATCATTGGTGGACCCCACAACAGAATTATTGTCGGATTAACAAAACGATAAAAATACTTTATGAAAATAATGGCGGAAGTTTTACCGTTAGCTGTTGAAACACCGGTGTTAAAAGTACAATGTCTGGCGTGGTTGCATAGTAGCACCTGGTATTAATTATTAATGCTTACGTGATAAGTCACTCGGTTTTGTTGGTATTATTAATGTAATAATATAGAAAATCTTTTATATAAAATGAATACTTTTATAAAGTTATTCTATAAATAGAATATATTATATTCTATTATGCATAGTGTCTGCATAGTGTTTTGCATAGTAAAATCTTTTTATATAAAAAGAATACTTTTATAAAGTTATCGCTTTTATTAGACAATAATTAGAATATATTATATTTTATTATACATAGTGTTTTGCATAGTGCTGTATATAGTGTTTGCATAGTAAAATCTTTTATAAAGTTATTCATTTTATTAGATTATAAATAGAATATATTATATTTTATTTAAAAGATTTTGCTTAAATATGGACCGTCAGATTAAAGTAAATCAATCTTGACAGTTCATGAGTTAGTTACTATGCAGTCCATTTTTCTATAAATAGAAGCTCATTCCTTCATTATTTTCTTACGAATTCACTGAAACTCTAGAGAGATAAACTATAGAGAGAAAGAAGAAAGTATTCTGCTACTTCACTACTCATATATTCAGTACTCTTCTTCTTAATGTAGGGAATATTATTTGTTGTACTCATAAGGGATACTCTTTCTTTCTTATTTATGAAGAGAACTTATGTTATTCCATTCTTTATTATTCTGTTGGAATAACCTGTATACGCGGGCTACCCTATACTTGGTGACATTCTTCTATTATTCCGTCTTTACTATTACATTGGAGTATCATATATATGCGTTTCTACGCGGAGGACTGATCTGTCTTTATTATTATCGTTAGAATATCACATGCATGAGTTTTTATGGGACTGATTACATCTTTATTATTCTATTGGAATATCACATCACATGCATTTTACGCCGGACCTGATTCCGTCTTTATTATTATATTGGAATATCTTGTGCATGCGTTTCTGGCGGGACTGATTCTATCCCTTATAAGTATTACATTGGAATAACTTGTCTATCATGATACCGCATGTGTGGTGATTTACATTGTTATTCCATTCTTTATTATTCATTGGAACATCCTATCGGTCTTGAATTTACGCTTTGACCTAGTTCCGTTATTTAGTATTCTGTTGGAATAACCTGTCTATGTGAAGTACCGCATGAATGGTGATTTCTTTTGTTATTCCATTCTTTATTATACTCAGTTGGTTAAATTTTGACTTCTATACTCCATGAAATTAGTGGAATATCCTTGATAATTGCGCTTCATCCAGTATCTTTTCATGGAAATATTCTTCTGAGCATTCTTGAATTTTACTCTACAAAGCAGTATCATGTTGACAATTTGGATGTTATTGGATCTTGGACAAATTAATTCTTGAACTTGTTTTATTGAATTCTTATATCATTGTCATCATCCTCATATTTATATTTTTTGAAAGTCATCTGTGGCTTGTAGTGCATAGATGGACTTGGTATGATTATGACCAGGGATTATTCAGTGTAATCATAACCGTAATGTTACAAATGATGTGGGAAAAGTCCTCATTGGCCCGTAGTGTATTGATGGACAGTTGTTGGCATGATCATGACCATTAATGAATACACAAATATTCTTGGCCCGTAGTGCATGGATAATTATGGTCGTGATACTAAAGAATATCCTTGGCCATAGTGCGGGGGTGATTCGATGATGTGGATTATTTATTAAAAGTGAGTCCCAAATGATAAAAGTGATGAAAAACCTTTTAAATCATAAAAGATAGTAGATTTTATTCTCTACTTGACTCTTTTAATGGATTTCTTATTCACTGATTAAACTTGATATTTGTTATATTGTATCGGTTTAACATTTGTTTAAAACTAATGATAATTTATTCTGCATTATCTTAGTCATAATATTTCTTCTTGGGCTAGTTGAGCTCACCCTTTCTTTCCTTTGTTCTCTTGAAATGAGAATATAGTTTGGAGCGAGTCGGGGAGCGGAGTGATGCTCCTAGATGGTGCATTAGTAGTCCTCACTATTCTGTGAAATAGTGTGATAATAATTGTAATGAGGACTCCTTTTGCGTTTGTATACTCTCTAGTAGATAATATTTGTATTCAAACTCACAGTTTATGTTTTTTCGTATTGTACACGACAGTTGTATTATTAAGTTGTATTTGAATTTTGTACCATGTATCTGGTGACTCAAGATGGGTGATGTATACCTAATTTTGGGGGCGTCACAGTTGGTATCAAAGCTTAGGGATATGATCCCTGGCTAAGATATGAGACTAGAACTAGGAGGGGAGAGACGGGGAATTCCTTCGCTAGTATGACCTACCTATGTTTTTTTGGTATTTAATTGGTCGGTCAGAATATAGGGATAATATGTTACATGTTAATTAACATTTTGTTTTGTGGCAGTATCTAAAAATGACATCCGAGAATGTTGAGAATAGCAATGGAGCACAAGAGACCGTTGAGTCTCCACATATCAATAATCAGGATAATGTTCATCAGGAAGGCGATAATCCTCATGCAAACAACAACACGAACCAAATGATGAATGATGGATTGTTTAGAGGCTTTATGCAATTCATGGAACATCAGGCGAGAGCGGCTCCTGTCCGAAATGTAGGTGGAAACACTGGAAACTCTCGAACGGTCACCGCTAAACAGTTCAAGGAGCTGGGACCACCGGAGTTTATTGCAGAGCCAAAACCACTTAAGGCGAAGCATGGATAAAGCGAGATCACCAAGATATTTGATGTCTTGGGATGCTCCGAGAGAGCAAAAGGTTCCTTCGCCACCTTCATGTTGCGTGAAGAGGCAAATTCTCGGTGGGAATCTATAAAATGTACCCGACTGGCCTTTCAAGATGTCTTGGGAGAAGTTCCAAGAGCTATTCAACGACAAGTACTTTCTCGATAGTATTCTTCACATGAAAGAAGTGGAGTTTATCAAATTAGAACAAAACAATATGGCCAGTGTCGCATGATACGAGGCTAAATTTGCGGAGTTATCCGGTTTGCATCCAATTTGGTCGATAATGAGGAGCGAATGGCGAATGTTTTAAGAGGTTTGAACCCGGAGATACGTCGATATCTTATTTCTCATAAACCGTGTTTGTACTCGGATGTTGTAAATAGGGCTCGATTATTGGAGCGCGATGATAAGTCAACGCAACCAAAGAGAAAGCGGTAAAGCATAAAAAATACCGGTGGTATCGATCATCAAAACAAAGGACAACAAATGTGGAGGAATCAACATGCGAAATGGTAACCACTTGGTGGTAATCATGGCTAAGACAAGTAAAATGGACATTTCAAGAAAAGGAGATTCAACAATGATGGAAGGACGTCAGCACCAGTACCCGTTATTAAGGAAGGAGAACGACCACCTATCATATGCTTCAAATGCGGAGGGGAGGGACACATCAGTCCAAACTCTGCGATGTCGTCCAAAGCATGTTATAATTGTGGAAGAAAAGGTCACTTAGCCCAATTTTGTCGTTCACCAAAGACATGTTCAGCCAGGATGGAGGCACCAAAGGCCGTCCCAGAAAAGTCAAAGCCGGTAGTGCAAGGGAGAGCGTTTGTAGTGACCTCCCAGAAAGCAAGGAACCCGAATGAGGTCATCACGGGTAAGCTTATCATAAACTCTAGCGAAGTCTATACCTTATTTGATACCGGTTCTACCCATTCTTTTATTTCTCCTACTTGCGCTCAACAATTAAATTTGACCCCGGAGAAATTAGATTTTGACTTATCTGTTGAAACTCCGTTGGGAGAAACCTTCATTACATCCACTATTTATAAGTTTTGTTTAGTTCAAATCGGCACCTGCACGTTACCTGTCGATCTTATTTCTTTGAAAATACTTGCATTTGATGTGATTCTAGGGATTGATTGGTTAACTACACATCATGCAAAAATTGATTGTTTTAAATAAGGTTGTTAGCTTTCATATTCCTAACCAACCTATTATGCGAATTCAAGCAACCAAACCATTAAAATCAATCACCGCTATCTCAAGCCATAAAGCTATTTGTTTATTGAAAAAGCGGATGTCAAGCTTTCTTAGCTCATATCACGGATCTAAACAAAAATAAATCGATTTTGAATGATATTTCTATTGTTAATGAATTTCTGACGTATTCCCAAGAACTTCCTGGCCTTCCCCCAGAGCGTGAAATTAAATTTTGTATCGACCTTGAACCCGGTACAAAACCCATTTCCAAAGCCCCATATCGAATGGCTCCTATTGAACTTCAGGAATTAAAGACCCAACTACAGGAATTGTTAGACAATGGCTTTATTCGTCCTAGTACTTCTCCTTGGGGTGATCCTGTTCTATTCGTGAAAAAGAAAGACGGGAGTATGCGACTTTGTGTAAGACCCCAAATTTTATGAAATAAAAGTATTCAATTTTTTATAATTACTATTCATGAATTACTATTCATGAGTTACTATTCACGTGTTACTATTCATGAGTTACTATTCACGAGTTACTATTTATGAGTTACTATTCACGAGTTACTATTCACGAGTTACTATTCACGAGTTACTATTCATGAGTTACTATTAACGAGTTACTATTCACGAGTACTATTCATGAAGCATGATAATTTTTTTCGTAAGAAGGCATTACTCAATAATTGTTACAGTAATTACTGTTCAATATTTTATTTTATTGATTCAATAATGGCTACGTTGAAATTTTATATTATTGTTGTTTTAATAATTGTCACCACACAATATTTCCCATTATCAGATCAATGATTCATATTATTTTAATAATATTACTAGTTAACATTATTGGCAATGTCTAGAAAGTTCTATCTAAGGAGAGGTTTGGTCACCTAATTGCTTGCTACCAAGATGGAGAAATTCTTATTGAAAGCCCCTCTTTCTGAGGCCTGCTGGTTGTCATTATTGTGATTCTGTAATATTATTTATGAATAATTAATTATTGATTTATATGATAAGGAAAATATTCATTTTATGTGGATATAGATGGAGAAAATTTTTAAAGTGACAATTGTTGAAAATTGATATTTTATCTTTTACGATAAAATAATATTTTATTATATTATTATAATATAATAATAATGATATTTTTACAATGAATGTGGTATATATGAGTATATGAGGAGGAAGAGTATTTTTGTTGCAAAAGTTGTTTAAAACATGTTAAACATGTTGGTGGACCTATTTCTTGACCTAAATTTGATTATAGCCTATAAAATCGTCCGTATGTGGATTTCGGTCAATTTCTGTTTGGAATTTGGAAAACCTTTCTTCTGCAAAGTTGTAGAGAATTGAATTTCCTATAAAAAAAAGCGAGATTTGAATTTTCTGATAAAAAGACTATTTATTATGAATTATTGAAGTTCTGAAGTTCCAAAATAATTAATTTTGAAAGTTTTAATTAAGAAAAATGTTTTTGTTGTTTTTATTTGAGTAGATGGATGATGTTGGATTCAATGAGTGTGCGTAGGAAGTTGTGGAATAATAATAATATTATTATATTAAATTTTCTACTTTGGTGTTCTAAGTATTTTCCTATAAATAGGGTGCTTAGGTTAGAATTGAAAATAACACCAGAAACTGAAGTTTTCTCTCTATTTTTCTCTCTATATTATCGAGTGTATTCTTGTGAGTATTTTGATAACTTGAGTGTTGCTATACGGTGAAAGTTCGTTCAGCGTTATTCCAGTCAGAAGTACTGCTCTTTTGAGGTAAGGGATAGTAAGAGATATTGTCGTTAATATGTAAGGGTTATTATGTTTTTCAATTTTGAAATTTTTTTGAACCTTCAAAAATTCTGGAAACATTTGAAATGATATTTTGATGAGTTTTGTAGATTGTGTCAAAAAATGACGATTTTTGGATGTATAGATTAGGAGTTATAGATTTTATGAGAAAAGACTATTTTAAAAGTAACCGCTTATAACTCCTTGTGATTAACTCCAAAATTGATGAAGTTTTTATTGGGAGTACATCTATATAATATCAGTATACTCTGTAAATTTTGGAATTTTTGGATAAAAGTACAATTTATGATAAATGTCTGAATATTCGGTGGTTTTGGCCATGTGAAAAATAGTAAATGAATTTTAAAAATTAGAAAAATATATGTTCAATATGAGACTATATTATAAAATCCCGTAAAAGAAATATTTTTGGAACTAATTTGGTATTTTTCATAAAAATGTTCTAGTTATGAGTAAATGAATTAAATATGTTATGTGAAGTAAGAAAATTGGAAAATATGATTTTATAGCTTGAGAATCATATATGAGGTATATGCTGATTTTTGATGAGGGTTTTGGTTATTGGTGATGAAATCTTATGAGTTTGACATTTTAGGATGATTAAATGCATTTATTAGTAAAGTGTAAACAATTAAAATAAATTGTTTATAAGTTTAAGAAATGATTAAAATATTGTGGTAATATTAATAATATTAGATTATGAGATTATTAAGTGATTTATAACAATTTGATTAAGGTGTTATGAGATCATTGATTTATGAATCTTACTCTTGAGATTAAATCTATATGTTGATTATATTGTTTTTATTATCATATTCTTATAACCCTAATGATGATATTTCTCTTTGACTTGAGTGTAAAGATGGGTAGATTATTGGTATGATCGTGACTATAGGTTCTCTTTGGCCAGTAGTGCAAAGTTGAATTGTTGACTGGTATGATCATGACCATTGAATTTATAATTGAATATCTTTAGCTTAAGTGCAAAGGTGAATTGATCAACATATATGGTTATAATTATGGTTTATATAAATTTTGAAATGATTATGTATTTCTTTGAGATATGAATATATTTGGCCTGTAGTGCAAAGATCAATTATTGATGAATATCTTTGGTCCGTAGTGTAAAGATGACCCGTTGATGAATATCTTTGGCATGTAGTGCAAAGATAACTTGTTGTTGAATATCTTTGGCATGTAGTGCAAAGATGAACTGTTGATGAATATCTTTGGCCCGTGGTGCAAAGATGAATTTATTAGTATGATTATGAACATGAACTCTGATTTGGTATAACCATGATCTTTGATGTTTCAGGTGATGAAAATTATCTTTGTCTTGGATGAGAAAAGGAATTTAGAACTGCAATTACGATTATGAGTTATACATGTGATTGTGGACAGGAATTTTTGATTGATGTTACAGGGATAAAACATTGTTGGTGGACTTTTAACATGGAGAAAATAATAGACTTTATAGTCTATTTGACTCTTCTAATGGATTGCTTGTTCATTGCAACTATGGTTGAAATTTTTATCATCTACCACCATATTTCTAAATCTCTGATTTATTATTGATGAAGGCTATTGATAATTTATTTATCTTTAGTCATGATATTCTTAACTGGGCTAGTTGAGCTCACCCTTTTGCTTCACAATTCCTTTCAGGTAATAAGAGTGTAGCTGGGTCAAGCGAGGGTAACGGGGAAATAGAACGGTGGTCTCTAGATGTGGAGGTTCTCCCTAAGCAGTATAAAAAGGTGTTGTATACATCATTTAGTAGTTATATTTGGTGAATCAAATAGGGTGAGGCGAATAAAACATTGGAAGAGTGTTTTGCCACTATCATACAAGATGTCTAATGACATACAACCTCGTGTCATCATAAGACAGGGTTGTGCTCATCCACTCGCTGAGTATATCTACGAGCACTACATATATGATCTTGGAGTTTATTTGAAACATAATGTTCAATTGCAGACGGTGGAGATAGTTATATGTCAAGAGAAGACTCACCATTGGAAAGAAGATGATAGTAATCTTCTCATTTTTCTTTAGGGTCTATTGGGTCAACCAAGGATAATTCTGTGGGCATATGATATCTATAATTCATGGCCTCCTATGCACGAAGGTTTCCTTGAGCACTTCCCAAAGATTCTAATTTCTAAAACAGTTTTTGACTATACCTTTATGTAAGGTGTCATTGTGACGTGCTATCCAAAGTTGGTGTCCAGAGTTACAGTTGGTATATATTTGTATCCAAACTCACAACATATGTGTTGTTGTATTTTGCACGACAATTGTTGTAATAATGTTGTAGTTGTTTTCTGTACCATGTATTTGGCGACTCAGAATGGGTTGGATGGAATGGACCTATTTTGGGGGCGTCACACTTTGTATTGATTATCGGGAGTTGAATCATGTCACCATAAAAAATAGGTACCCATTGCCACGTATTGATGACCTATTTGACCAGTTGCAAGGAGCCAAATTCTTTTCAAAGATTGATCTTCATTCCGGATATCACCAATTGAAGATTAGAACTGATGACATTCCAAAGACGGCTTTCAGAACTCAGTACGGGCATTATAAATTCCTAGTCATATCCTTTGGATTGACTAATGCTCCTGCTGCCTTCATGGATATGATGAACCGAGTATTCAAGGAATATTTGGATCACTTTGTGGTCGTCTTTATTGATGACATCCTCATATATTCCAAAACCCGTGAAGATCATGAGCAACGCTTGAAATTTGATACTCCAAAAGATTCGTGAATATAAGCTTTATGCTAAGTTGAAGAAATGCGAGATCTGGCTTGAGGAAGTAGCATTCCTTGGGCACGTGGTATCAAGTCATGGAATATCTGTTGACCCAGCAAAGATTGAAGCTAGTCAAAGCTGGGAGCAACCTAAATCGATGATGATCAAATCGTAGCTTTCTCGGCTTAAGTTGGTTATTATCGGAGATTCGTAGAAGGGTTTTCTCGAATCGCTACTCCACTAACTCAGCTGACTCAGAAAGATACAAAGTTTGGTTGGAGCGAGGAATGTGAGAAGAATTTTCATGAACTCAAGAAGAGACTCATTTCAAAGACTGCTTACGACAATACCATCCGGTTCAAGGATTTGTCATCTACTGATGATGCTTGAGCAAAGGGTTAGGATGTGTTCTCATGCAACATGGGAAAGTCATAGCCTATGCCTCACGACAACTCAAAGAATATGAGAGGAATTATCCTACTCATGATCTAGAGTTGGCAGTTGTTGTCTTCGCACTAAAGATTTGGAGGCATTACTTGTATGGGAGAAAGTGGAGATCTTTACGGATCATAAAAGCCTCAAATATTTCTTCACTCAAAAAGAACTCAACATGCGACAACGACGTTGGCTTGAAATATTGAAAGATTATGATCATACCATCCAATACCATCCTGGAAAAGCGAACGTGGTAGGCGGCGCGTTGAGTAGAAGATCATATGCAAGTCTTGATCTGCGATATTGTCAACGCATGAAGACCCATTTTGTGTGACTTGCCAAGGATGGAGATAGAGTTAAAGACTCTGGGACCCATGTGATGATGGCGAATATACGAGTAGAAACCGACTTTAATTGATAAAGTTAAAGTGCTCAAGCTACTGAGACACGGAGCTGATGCGTATGAGGAAGAAAGTGCAAGAAGGTGCTATGCCAGAAGCAAGAATCAATGAAGAAGGAATACTTCGAGTCAACTCCAGACTTTGTGTTCCTAACGACCCTGATTTAAAGTATAAAATCATGATGGAGGCGTATAACACACCATTTGCAATCCATCCTGGGAGTACCAAAATGTATCATGATATTCGTCATACATTTTGGTGGAGCAATATGAAGAGAGAGATAGCGCTGTTTATCTCAAGGTGTCTAACGTGTCAACGAGTCAAGGTGGAGCATCAAGTACCAAAAGGTCCATTACAACCACTTGAAATTCTAGAATGGAAGTGGGAGCACATTACAATGGATTTCGTTACCGGTTTTCCCAAAGTTTCTCAAGGCATAGATGCGATTTGGATCATTGTTGATAGATTGACCAAGTCTGCTCATTTCTTACCGATACGAGGAACTTATACACTTGAACGTCTTGCTCGTATGTACATAAACGAGGTTGTAAGATTGCATGGTATGCCAGTATCCATAGTTTCTGATCGAGACCCAAGATTCACTTCAAGATTTTGGGTTAGTTTGCAAAAAGCTATGGGCACGAATTTATGATTTAGCTCGGCATATCATCCTCAGACGGACGGGCAGTCGGAGAGGACGATTCAAACTCTTGAAGATCTATTAAGACTCTGTGTCCTTGACTTCAAGGGAAGTTGGGACAAGTTCTTACCATTGGTGGAGTTTTCCTACAACAACAGTTATCAAGCAAGTATTGGCATGGCTCCATTCGAAGCGTTGTATCGAAGAAAGTGTCGCTCTCCAGTATGCTGGGATGAGGTGGGTGAAGCAACGTTGTTGGGACTGAAGTTGGTACGTATGACTATAGAAAAGATTCAAACGATCCGACAACGTATAAAAACTTCACAAGATCGACAAAAGAGTTATGCTGATCTTCATCGAAAGGACGTGGAATTCGATATAGGAGATCATGTGTTGTTACGTGTTGCTCCATGGAATGGAGTTACGAGATTTGGAAAGAGAGGAAAGCTCAATCCTTGATTCATCGGCCCATTTTTAATCCTTGATCGAGTAGGAACTGTGGCCTATAGACACACTTTACCGCCAAGTATGTCTCGTGTTCATAACGTTTTTCACATATCCATGTTACGTAAATATGTGGAAGACCCGAACCCCATTATTGAGTTAGAACCGGAAGAAATAACGGAAGATTTGACGTATGAAGAGGTTCTTGTTCAAATCTTGGATAAGAAGGAACATATTCTACGCTCCAAGGTTATACCTCAAGTCAAAATTTTGTGGAGAAACCACAATGTTGAGGAAATGATGTGGGAGTTAGAATCTGAAATGAAATCAAGGTATCCTTACCTCTTCAATATACCAGGTACGTACCCTAATTTCGAGGGTGAAATTTCATAAGAAGGGGAGATTGTAAAACCCCAACTTTTTGAATAAAGATGAATTTTCTATAAATATTATTTTTGAATATTATGGAGTGAAATTGATATAATGTTATAGTTGTGGATAATATTTATAAATTTTGCAAAGTACGCAAGTTGTTATATAATATTTGATTGGTCGGGGAATATTCATTTTAACAGGGAATATTAGTACTACGGTACAATCATTGGTGGACCCCACAACGGAATTATTGTCGGATTGAGAAAACGACAAAAATACTTTATGAAAATAACGGCGGAAGTTTTACCGTTAACTGTTGAAACACCCAGTGTTAAAAGTACAGTAATACACGTGGTTGCATAGTAGCACACTGTATTAATTATTGATGCTTACGTGATAAGTCACTCAGTTTTGTTGGTATTATTAATGTAATAATACAGAAAATCTTTTTATATAAAACAGAATACTTTTATAAAGTTATTCTATAAATAGAATATATTATATTCAATTATGCATAGTGTTGCATAGTGTCTGCATAGTATTTTGTATAGTAAAATCTCTTTATATAAAATAGAATACTTTTATAAAGTTATCTGTTTAATTAGACAATAATTAGAATATATTATATTTTATTATGCATAGTATTTGCTTAGTGCATGTATAGTGTTTGCATAGTAAAATCTTTTATAAAGTTATTCGTTTTATTAGATTATAAATAGAATATATTATATTTTATTTAAAAGATTTTGCTTTAAATATGGATCGTCAGATTAAAGTAAATCAATCTTGACCGTTCATGAGTTAGTTACTATGCAGTCCATTTTTCTATAAATAGAAGCTCATTCCTTTATTATTTTCTTACGAATTCATTGAAACTCTACAGAGATAAACTATAGAGAGAAAGAAGAAAGTATTCTGCTACTTCACTACTCATATATTCAGCACTCTTCTTCTTAAGGTAGGCAATATTATTTGTTGTACTCGTAAGGGGTACTCTTTCTTTCTTATTTATGAAGAGAACTTCTGTTATTCCATTCTTTATTATTCTGTTGGAATAACCTGTATACACGGGCTACCTTATACTTGGTGACATTCTTTTATTATTCCGTCTTTACTTCCGTCCTTATTAGTATTACATTGGAATAACTCATCATCATGCAATACCGCATGCATGGTGATTTCGTTATTATTCCATTCTTTATTATTCTGTTGGAACATCCCAGCCGGAGCGAATTTACGCCTTTACACCGTTCCATTATTTAGTATTCTGTTGAATAACTTTTCATGTCATCAAAGTACCGCATGCATGGTGATTTCTTTTGTTATTCCATTCTTTATTATACTCAGGTTGGTTAAAATTTTGACTTCTATACTCCATGAAATTAGTGGAATATCCTTGATAATTAAGGCTTCATCCAATATCTTTTCATGGAAATATTTTTCGAGCATTCTTGAATTTTACTCTACAAAGCGATATCATGTTGACAATTTGGACGTTATTGGTTCTTGGACAAATTAATTCTTGAACTTGTTTTATTGAATTCTTATATCATTGTCATCATCCTCATATTTATATTTTTTGAAAGTCATCTGTGGCCTGTAGTGCATAGATGGACTTGGTATGATTATGACCGAGGATTATTCGATTGTAATCATGGCCAAATAATGTTACAAATGATGTGGTAAAAGTCCTCATTGACCCGTAGTGCATTGATGGACAGTTGTTGGCATGATCATGACCATTAATGAATACACCAATATTCTTGGCCCGTAGTGCATGGATAATTGTGGTCGTGATATTAAAGAATATCCTTGGCCATAGTGCAAAGGTGATTCGATGATGTGGATTATTTATTAAAATTTGAGTCCCAAATGATAAAAGTGATGAAAAACCTTTTAAATCATAAAAGATAGTAGATTTTATTCTCTACTTGACTCTTTTAATGGATTTCTTGTTCCGCTGCAATTAAACTTGATGTTTGTTATATTGTATCAGTTTAACACTATTTAAGGCTAATGATAATTTATTCTGCATTATCTTAGTCATAATATTTCTTACTGGGCTAGTTGAGCTCACCATTTCTTTCACTGTTCTCTTCAGAAAATGAGAATATAGCTGGAACGAGTCGGGGAACGGAGTGATGGTCCTAGATGGTGCATTAGTAGGCCTCACTATTCTGTGAAATAGTGTGATAATAATTGCAATGAGGACTCCTTTTGAGTTTGTATACTCTCTAGTAGACAATATTTGTATTCAAACTCACAGTTTATGTTTTGTCGTATTGTACACGATAGTTGTATTATTAAGTGGTATTTGAATTCTTTACCATGTATCTGGCGACTCAAGATGGGTGATGTATACCTAATTTTGGGGGCGTCACAATTGGTATCAAAGCTTAGGGATATGATCCCTGGCTAAGATGTGAGACTAGAACTAGGAGGGGAGAGACGAGGAATTCCTTCGCTAGTATGACCTACCTAAGTTTTTTTGGTATTTAATTGGTCGGTTAGAATATAGGGATAATATGTTACATGTCAATTAACATTTTGTTTTGTGGCAGTATCTGAAAATGACATCCGAGAATGTTGAGAATAGCAATGGAGCACAAGAGACCGTTGAGTCTCCACATATCAATAATCAGCATAATGTGCATCAGGAAGGCGACAATCCTCATGCAAACAACAACATGGACCAAATGATGAATGATGGATTATTCAGAGGCTTTATGCCATTCATACAATATCAGGCGCGAGCGGCTCATGTCCGAAATGTAGGTGGAAACACTGGAAACTCTTGGACGGTCACTGCTAAACAGTTCAAGGAGCTGGGACCACCGGAGTTTATTGGAGAGCCAAAACCACTTAAGGCGAAAGCATGGATAAATCAGATCACCAAGATATTTGATGTCTTGGGATTCTTCGAGGAGCAAAAGGTTCCCTTCGCCACCTTCATGTTGCGTGAAGAAGGCGATTCTTGGTGGGAATCTATAAAAGCGTACTGAAACTGGCCTTTTCAAGATGTCTTGGGAGAAGTTCCAAGAGCTATTCAACGACAAGTACTTTCCGAGTATTATTCGTCACATGAAAGAAGTGGAGTTTATCAAATTGGAACAAAACAATATGACTGTGTCTCAATACGAGGCTAAATTTGCAGAGTTTTCTCGGTTTGCATCCCATTTGGTCGATAATGATGAGCGAATGACGCGAATGTTTTTAAGAGGTTTGAAACCGGAGATACGTCAATATCTTATTTCTTATAAAACCGTGTTTGTACTCGGATGTTGTAAATAGGGCTCGATTATTGGAGCGCCAGATAGCAGTCAACGTAACCAAGAGAAAGTAGCCGACAGCATGAAAATACCAGTGGTATCAGTCATCAAAACGGTGACAACAAACGTGGAGGGAATCAATATGCCAGAAATGGTAACCAAGGCTTGAGGAGTTCCTAGGGAACTAGAGACGTTTCAAGGCTGTTGGCCTTGAAGAGTTCTTAGTGAACTGGAGTCCCAAGGCTGCTGTCCTTGAAGGAATCTTAGTGATTCAGGGTGCTGCCCATCCTTAGTGGAAATCCTGCTAGTTGAAAGCAGAAAAGTGGATTAGGAGCTTGAGTCTCTGAACCACTTAAAACCCCCTATGTCTTTTACCTTATGTCATTTACATTATGTATATTAACTACTATAACTGCTATGTATGTTTTAACTGGTTACAACTGAATTAACTCTAAGAATAATGTATGTATGATTATGAATATATCAATGAAGGGGATCTTTTACTTATTCCGTTGTGTTTGAAATGATTCTTATGTTTGTCATATGCTAAATCATTAGCTATACAAAATAAACAAGAAAAGTATTTAAAAAAAAAGGACCTATTCAACCCCCCCTTCTAGATCTATATTGTGCCTACTGGGAACTAACAATTGGTATCAGAGCTGGTTCTCATGTTATATTCTAAAGCTAATCGCTTTGAGTCTGATCCCAGGCACAAACATTATTCTAAACTTAGTTCAGTATTAAGTCATTTGTTATATGCAGATGAGCTCATACGTTGGAAATATTTTGTACAGGTAAATGTGTATATACACCTGAAGCTGCTCAGATTGGTCCATGCTCTCAAGTATTATATCAACAAGACCAATCCTTGCCTGTAGTCAATCTTGTGGTCTAAAGACTAGACGGGATAGCTCAAGAGACATCAACAACAAAGAGTCAAGCATCCTCTAGCCTAAAAGATGAAAAGGCCATACATGCTAAGAAATGTCTATCTAGAGAAGAAAGAAGATCTTCTCAAACATACGTCTGGCCAACCAGTAGCTGGGTGGAAACTTTGTGAATCGAAGGATGTCAAAGAACTAAAGATGCTTAGATTCTCCTAGCCTGCATCTTCAAGACCACGACTGATTGATTAAAGACCAACAAGAGCAACAAGCTGCCAGGAGCAAATGTGAAGCTATGCACATAAATGCCTAAACTCAATATATTAAAGATAAATGTCTGTTAAGAAACTGACAGTAAAAAGGTACGGTTCCTCGCTATGATAAATGTGCAAATTATGAATGCACCTCCTTATGAACTATAACAGTATTCTGTCAAGGAGTCATAATCTACCTAAAAAGGTGAAGAGAGAAAGTATCCTAAGGGTGGAAACTAAATTCTCTATAAACCTTCTCTCCATCCAAGTTTTAGGCTGAAGATGACATCTTGAAAGAAATTTGAAATGGGTCATAAGAGCATCACATGACAAATTAATTTTATGTGAAGTAATCTTTGCTAGTGAGTTGGTATATATGTACAAACCTATGTTCTAAGTGTTTGATAACACACGGAGAATGATCAGTTCTACAAGAGTATTTTGATGATTGATAGAAACTGATCCCCTCCATGAATCAACCAGATACATCTAAATCGTAGAGTTGATTCTCACCTTGTGAACACTTAAACCTTGTGAACATAACCCTGCAAATGATGAAACCATGAAAAGAAAGAGAGTGTATTTTTAAAATGACTAATCTTACACACACTCAGCATCATGCATCTCGAAATGTATTATCAAAAACTAGTTGCATCCATGAATATGACTGTTGGTGATAAATGTGATGATTATCCAAATATGAGGAACAGGGGTTTAGAAAACTAACCTAGCAGGACCCATTTAATTGTGGGTACTAAAAATAGAAATATATCTAACCTGCAGTACTTGGTCTGTCTGACCACACTAAGGAATGTTGAAGTAGAAGACTTCAGTCAAGAAGACTCAACCAGCAGAAGGCTAAGGACTGTTCAGAAATGATTCTGATAAAATTCCTATATGTCCAAGCCTGCCCTTGAAGACCCACTGAGCTAACCTAAATGAAGCTCATATGGCTGCTAATCTGTATATGGAAGCAGGCCATGCAACCAAAGATGAAAAAGGGTTTTATTTGCTCTAATCAGGCAAAGCATGCTATATGAGAAGAATTCTCAAGGAAGCTCACATCAGAGGATCATCGAGCATCAAACAAGAGGAACTCATTACGGGAGCAGAACTTCACACACACAAGACTGTCAAAGAAGACTACGTTCGTAGTGCTATCAAATGATCGTAGAATGATCTGTCCTGAAAATATCCATGCCTACGATGCAATGAGATATAAGTGATAATGGTGATTCAAGTCAGAAGGAGATATGCATGGCTGCCTTCAAATGAACCTAAAGAAAAGGGAATCACATCTATCTGAGAAGACAACATCAACCATGGGGAGCAGTGATCCGTTTAGGAACAACAACACAGAGATACACTATGAAGAAATATATCCGCTACAGAGTCCCAAAACCTTATGGCTGATGAACCAAATGAAGATCCATAGTCAGTAGGAACGTCTCAAAACGTACTACTGATAATCTATCAGCCACCCAACTCAACATCGTAGAGTGCCTGCAATCAAACATCCGATCAAAGTGTAAGAGCAGGAGAACACCACGATTACATCAAGTGCAATTGTCTAAAGTTGGTAGAGGACCTCCCCACCAGAAAAGGTTAAACGAGATATCAGTGCAAATCACTTCTAAAGTATTTCATCTGGAAAGCGCCTCAAGGACAAACCTGACCCTTAGCTCACTCTAAGAGGTTGGCCCTTCCTGAGCTACCTTATCTCAAACGAATTTCTTGATTAAGTTCATCTCAAGGACAAAGACAGTAAATGATCGTAGAGTAGAGTGTGAAAAGAACTCCACGATCGTAGTGTAACCTCAGCGATCGTAGAAGCAGACTCGACGATCGCAGTCCTACTAGAAAATAATCTAGCTCATAAAGAACTCGAAAGGACTAGACAATTGCTCAACCATTCAGATTATGAGGAGATAAGTTCGGATATATCAGTAATCAAGCTATGCAGTTTCAGAATGAGGATTAATGTCAAAACCACCCATTGCAATATTCACAATAGTTGATCATTGAGTCAACAGAGGAAAACGTAGAGTCCATAGCTGCCTTACCATGTTACTCTACGAACCAAAAAGTCAACGGTCAATCCACGTCAATTAAACGTCTACTCTCCTAAAGAAAATATCTAACTGAAAATTTATGGAGAGTTACAGCTCATTACTGGACTTCGTGCAACCAATAATTGGTTGACACATCACTGATTATAGAGAGTTAGAAGGAACTGTCATTAAGACAAATTCAAAATCTACAAACAGTTATCAGAAACCATCGAACCTTTCTCCCTCCCATTTTCAAACCCTAGAATCCTCTCAAAAGCCAAAATCAATTAACCTTCCAGAGTCTTGCCCAAATCATAATCAGCAATCTCTGAAAAACCCCTCTGAATCAAATACCCATATTCCTCAAACTACTCAAATGGAAAACTGGCGAGTAATCACTGGCATTCAGCTCAAAACCAAGACGTTTGAAAAATCCGAAAAGAAGTTCAGAGACATTCTCAAGCTTATGAAGAAAGCTAGATTCTCAGAATGTCTTGAGGCTAACACTCAAGTATATACTGAACTGGTCAAGGAATTCTACTGAAATGCATCAATAAATGCCGGAACCCTTTCAACCAAAGTTAAAGGTCAGTCTATTAAGCTAAAATCATCTGATATAAATCAATGCTTAGGTTTTCCTGACCTAGGACTAAGAAACCTTGATGAGATCAACACTGAGCAAGCAAAGGAGATTATGGGGTACCAAAGAAAACCCAGTCTAAAGGATATAAAGAAAAAGGAGTTCCCTAAAGAATTCGAGTTCCTTGCTGAAATTTTAGGAAAATGCATACTATGCAAGGACACTGTACACGACACGGTGCTTGATCAACAACTAAAGATTATGTCTGCAATAGTTCAGAGAAGACGAATCAACTTTGGGGTTATCTTGCTAGATCAAATTTTCAAATGGCTGGAAAAGGCTGAGATGAAGAAATCTACAGATAAACCCCTAGCTATGGTTTTTCATGGAAGACTACTGAGCATTGTAATGAAGAAGAAGCTAGGAGGAAGAATCAAGGATGATGAGGGAGAACCTCTTAATGTTCACAAAGTAATGTCTCCACAACTATTTGTGAATTGGAAGAAAAACCCCAAGGAGAACAGAAGGCTAACAACTGGGAGCAGTAGCAAGGCCTCTACAAAGAAGAGGAAGGCAAAAGAGGTAGAAAGCTCTGAATCTGAAGACTCTGCACTAGCAGGTGTCACATCCACAAGAAAGAAATCCAGGGGTGTGAAGAAAACTGAGACTCCACCAAGAAGTCTCTCCACCAAAGACAAGGTTGAAGAAGAAAGAGTCCTAACTGTTGAAACCACAAAGAAGAGAAGTAACAGATTACTTCAAGGGCCATCTAGCAAGAAAGATAAGGTGGTAAACAAACAGCCTCAGTTTCCCAAGATAGTACATCTGATGGAGAGGAGAACGCAGAGTCAGAAGAAGCAAAGGGAACCGACGATCTTAAGATCAAGTCCCCTCAGACAAAATCCAGAAATGAAGGTGAAGCTGGATTAATGGATGAAAATGCAGCATCGGCTGATGAAGAAGAATGCTCAAGCCCTGTGGCTAACCCTCAGAGCATTCACTCTGATGATGAAGAAAAGATTCAAGATGACCCAACTCAGTCCCCAAATGTAAATGCCCCAACAAGTCGAGATGATGGGTCAAATGATGCCGTCTCTAAAGAAGAAGAACATGCCCCTTCCAATCCTGAAAGCCCCCATGACAGCTCAAAAGGTGATGAGTCCAAAGGAGAAGGGTTTGCCCCTATCAGTGCTGAACCTCAAGGAAGTTTGTATGATGATCCAAAGGCTTCAGAGTCTGAAGAGGAAGAAGAATCTGAAACTCTTATAGCTGAACTTCCAACAAGAAGGAAGAGCTATAGACTGCAAGCCAAATTTGCCTCCAAAAAGAGAAGTGATCACTCTAATGCTGTCATTGAATTAAGTGATGATGAGTATGTATCATATGAAGTAAGTGCAGAAGATGAATCTAGTAATGAAGAAGATGAATCAGAGAAAGATCTTGCTGAAGAAGGATCTGGAAATGAAATACAGCAAGAAGGATTCACTGTTGGAAATGATCAAGATGGTTCAGGCTCCGATAGAGAAGAAATGGAGAATGATTCCAATTCTGAAAATCAAGAATCAGAGGAACTAGAATTCTATCCTGTCCTCTCTCCAGCAAAATTCACCAAGAGAATAGTGGTAGAAGTCTCGAATGAATCACCAGAAATACCACCAGAAAGATGGGTGAACTATGGAGATGAAAAACTCATGGTGGTAAGGATGACTACCTTTGATATGGTTAAAAACTGGAATAACATGGAGCTAGACTGCATAACCATCTTCTACAATCCTTATGATCTGCTTATGAGATGGTTCTTCCAGTGGATGCCTTGGCTAAAAGCACATACTGAAAAGGATACAAGTTACTTCAGCTGGTGCTACTCTCATTTTCCAAACATGGAGCTGGTAGCACAAAACTTCCCAAGGGTGAAGAAGTTTGCCACCAAATAGATCATAAACCAACCTCACTACAAGGTCTACAGACATGCCGATAGTCACTATATCCCCTACGATCGTAGAGTTGACTCTCAAGGAAGAAGGATCATGACCAAGGAGATGATCATAGAGTCTGTTCACTCTACTACTGATGGTGTTCAAGTTCAATACCAGAAGCCTCCATCTACTCAAGCACTACTGACAGACATTCCTTCATCCTCAACCAATGATTGGAACTCAATGATTCTTTAGATTTTCAACACTTTCGAAAATCTGTCCAAGGAAGAGGATCGTAGAGTCTAATATGATACTCAACAAGAAGTTGCCCAACCAGATGATCAAATATCTGTGGAGAAAATATCTCTATTCACTGAAGAGTCAAAGAAGCTGACAGCAGCAGGAGATAATTCATTCCAGAACAGGCTTCCAGCTACTATGGCTGATGTATCTCTCAAACTCAAAGAGAGAGATAACATCTATCTGAAAGTCATGAATGACCAGAAGGCAGATGCACTACAAGCGAAGAAGGCCAGTGAAAAACAGATCCAAGCCCTCTTTGACAAGATTGACAACATGAAGCAGTCTTTCTCAGTGCAACTTGAGCTAGGCCAACAGGAACTCAAGTTTGAAGTTGCTAACTCCTCCTACCTAATGGAGCAGCTTATGTCCAACATGGAGCAGCTCTCCCAAATGATTAATGACAAAAAGGGGGAGAAAAAGAGGCATAGAAAGAGGCAGTCAAAGAAGAGAAGAAGGAAATGAGAGAAGAAGTCAAAGAAGAAGACAATAGAAGAAAAGGCAGAGTCATCATCTGAGGGTGAGCCAAAGAATGACGAGCCTATGTATGTAGAAGCTGAGGGGGATCTAGAAGGAAAAGAGAAGCATGCATCTGAGGGGGAGTAAAGTAAAGCAGGAAGGTCATCATCCCAAGGGGAGCAGGAACAAGAAGGTCAAACAAATGATTAGTTGATCAACAGACATCCCGAAAACATACATGGAGCCAAAGAGGTACATCTCTAACTAGTTAGGTATGTTCTGGATCCAGGATGTAAAATATGAGTGTATTAAATTCCATATCATTATAAATGACTTTCATGATTATCTGTTTTAGAAATACAGTTGCTCACTGTATATAAGATTCATTCATAACATGCATATGCACTTATTGTTTTTGTCATAATCAAATAGGGGGAGATCGTCAGGAATAAGCATGTGAATGATATTCCTATTTACATATGATTTGACTATGATATATATGAATGAATATACAAGTATGCTTGTATTAAGAAAAGTTGTAAAGTCCTTTAATAGATAATAGAAACATATGTACAAGGACGTAGAATGAATTGATGAAATGTGTTAGGTTGATCCTACATAAGTAAAATAGCTTTGTTAAAGTCCTTAAAAAGAAATGATGTACAAGACTATAAATATAGAAAGATCAAGCATGTTAGGTTGATCTTATGATGTAATAGATAGGCTTGTCTGATCGTCGAGCACTGCACCAGAAATCGTAGTCTGCTAGGAGAGTCGAGGAAAACTCGACAGCTATCAAGGCAGAATTGTAGTCTGCAAGATAGTAGATCTCAGAGTTCGTAGACTGCCAGGAGAGACGAGGAAGGATTGTAGTGTGTCGAGTAGAACTTCCTCAGGGTCATAGTCTGCTGAGGAAGTCATGTTCATAATAGTAGAGACAGTCTGTCTACGAGCCGATCGAGTATCTGCCGAAGCCAAGTCAAGAATTGTAGACTACACTCTGAGTCGTAGAGTCTACTGATCATACTAGGGGAAGAGATTGTAGTCGAGTAAGATTAGATGAAGACAAAGGAAGAAATCGTAGAGTGTCAAGATCTGATCTTAGAGTCGTAGTGTCTGCACAGCCAAAGCTGAATCGTAGAGTGCAGAACTAAGACCTCAACAGATGTTCTCACAATGCCAAGGCAGAATCGTAGAGCAAATATGATTCTCAACAAATGAGCACTCCCAGAATATCCAAAGGAACGAAGCCTCTGGTTGGCACTGCAAAGATACATTCCATCATGAAGGAAACAAGAGAGCACTCAACGAATGGCATGAAAGCTAACAGAAGATCTAAGCACCAACCCAATCAGCATCTAGATTGAGTTGTGAAGCCATTCAGGATGAAGTCTTCCACAAGGAGATCAGAAGAAGACTTCGATGAATCGACTAAGGAAAGTCGACCAAGTCGATGAGGCTATCAAATAGAGCGTAAGACGATGATCTTGGAAGCAACCAGGATCGTAGTGTTTGCCAAACAAAGAAAGAACTGATGAAGTGAGTACAGAGACACTGGACAACTTCTGAAGAAAAAGGCTAAAGTGATCAAGCATTGGGTCAGTCCATTGATGATAAGTGAATGGGAGATCACAAGGAGAAAGCGAGCTAGACACGCCACAAATCTGAAGTGTCTAGCTATTCAGAAGGGGTCAGAACAAAGAAGTCAAGTCATCGGTCTCTCAGAGCTGTTGAGGCAAACAGAAGTGTTGAAGCACTATACAAGAGAGAGAAGAGGTGTTCTACATTGAAGATTCAATTAACACTCTTCAAGATCGTAGTGTTGTCTCTACTAGTCAACAAGACACTACGATTAGGTCCATGAAGACATGCATTAGAATCGTAGAGTTCGAATAATTGAAGATTGAAGCATTGGCAACGGTTCAATCTGAAAGTTGATATTTGTACAAGAGCTTATTGAGAGCATCGATGCAAAAGGACAACCTCTGATCGAGAAATCAGAAGGAGGAAATAAAGTTTTCAACCTGCCCAAGATATTAAAGTGACATCTCTGACGGGGTAGGTGAAACAGTAGACTGCAGTGTCAGAAAGGTATGACATGTCACATCTGCAGTCTACACCAAATAACTCGAGATCTGCGAAGCATTTCAAAGAGCTTCTAACGGCTATTTCTCAACGGGAAGATTGGGAAGGAGTATAAATAAGCCAGAGCTTCAACGATCAAGAGTTGCTAATGATTGCGATGTTGCAGAATCGTTGAGTTGGTTAAAATTCTAAAGTTGACTCTACGAGTTCCACTTGAGCTCAAATAGAACAAGTCTCAGTGATAGTGAGACTACGAAGGTGGAAGTGAAGCAACTTTGAAGATGGACTTGAACATATCAAAGCTTCACTCAACAAAGATAAGAATGCCCACTGAATTGACATCTAAGCTGAGAGCCGAGAAGGACAAGAAGATAACATTCAGAAAAGTGACAAAGCACAAGGCAGATCCTAAGAGCCACTCTACGATTCACCATGAACCCAAAGCTAAAGTAGAGCAAGTGCAGAACCATGTCTGCCAACATGTTGAGAAGGGTTCAAGAAATGGTGATGGTGCACAGCTGACAATATACAAAGATGATAAGCAATGGAATAACAACAGTTCTCTTCACGAATAAGAAAGAATAACACCCCTTACATTAGTAGATTGAATACTGCAGTAGTGTAGTAACATAATACTCTTCTTCTTTCTCTCTTATTCTCTCTATACTTTCTCTCCCTATAGCTTGAATGAATTCGTGAAAAATAATGAAGCACTAGGCCTCTATTTATAGAAGATTTCTAGCTTAGCACTTGAAATGTGAAAAGGCAAGTGGCTTGACAACTGGTGATGTGAAAAGAAAAGTGGTTTGACACCTGTAATGTGAAATGACAATTGGTTCGACGCCTGTAATATGAAACGACAAGTGGTTTGACGTCTGGTAAAGGTAATTATTATTGATGAAGGTAATTACTATTGACGAAGGTAATTACTATTGACGAAGAGACTCTTAGATGATGACATATGGGCCCCCCATAAAATAACCAAACTTACCGCAAATGTCTCATAATAGACTCTTTATATACATCAAGGATTGAATAAATATTGCCACAAATCATTTTATTTTTAATCAACACATATTTAATCTTTCAACAATTATTAATCATTTATAACTTGTCGTCTCAATTATTGATTTAATAATATAACATATTATACAGATGATATTGTGACAATAATTGAATCAATAATATAAGAGATATGATTCAGCAATTACTGTAGCAATAATTGAGTATAGCTGAGTGACTTCTCACGTAAGCATCAATAATCAATACCTTGTGCTACTATGCAACCACGCGTATTACTATACTTTTACTACCGGGTAGTTCAACAGTTTTAATGGTAACACCTCCGCCGTTATTTTCATAAAGTATTGTTGTCATTTTCTCAATCCGACAATAATTCTGTTGTGGGGTCCACCAATGATTGTTCTGTCGTACGAATATTCCCCGACAAAAAGAATATTCCCCAACGAAACGAATATTTTATAACAACTTGCTTACTTTGCAAAATTTATTAATATTACCCACAACTATAACATTATATCAAATTTACTCCATAATATTCAAAAATAATATTTAGAGAAAATTCATCTTTATTTATAAAAGTTGGGGTCTTACAACCTCCCCTTCTTATGAAATTTCACCCTTGAAATTAGGGTACGTACCTAGTATGTCGAAGAGGTAAGGATACCTTGATTTCATTTCAGATTCTAGCTCTCAAGTCATTTCCTCAACATCGTGGTTTATCCACAAAACTTTGACTTGAGGTATAACCTTGGAGCGTAGAATATGTTCCTTCTTATCCAAGATTTGACCAGGAACCTCTTCATACGTCAAATCTTCCGCTATTTCATCCGGTTCTAACTCAATAATGTGGTTCGGGTCTTTCACATATTTACATAACATGGATATGTGAAAAATATTATGAACACGAGACATACTTGGCGATAAAGCGAGTCTGTAGGCCAAAGTTCCTACTCGATCGAGGATTAAAAATGGGCCGATGAATTGAGGATTAAGTTTTCCTCTCTTTCCAAATCTCATAACTCCTTTCCATGGAGTAACACGCAACAACACATGATCCCCTATATCGAATTCCACGTCCTTTCGATGAAGATCAGCATAACTCTTTTGTCGATCTTGTGCGGTTTTTATACGTTGTCGGATCGTTTGAATATTTTCCGTAGTCATACGTACCAACTCCGGTCCCAACAACGTTGCTTCACCCACCTCATCCCAGCATACTGGAGAACGACACTTTCTTCCATACAACGCTTCGAATGGAGCCATGCCAATACTTTCTTGATAACTGTTGTTGTAGGAAAACTCCACATGTCTGCCAAAGCTAAAGAAGAGCAAGTGCAGAACCATGTCTGCCAACATGTTGAGAAGGGTTCAAGAAATGGTGATGGTGCACAGCTGACAATATACAAAGATGAGCAGAACGGAAGAAGATCAGCTGCACCAAAGATGATGTGGTCCAGTCTCAAAGCAGAATGCAAAGAGGACCACACCAAGCTGCTAAGTACAAAAGATGATCAAGCTTAAAGACATCTTAGCAGCTCAGCACCAACAACAACAAGAAGAAGAAGCCAGGGCCTGAGGGGTCCTTGTTCGGAGGGACTAAATGAAGTTTCAAGCCTGCTGGGCTTGAGGAGTTCCTAGGGAACTAGAGATGTTCCAAAGCTGCTGGCCTTAAAGAGTTCTTAGTGAATTGGAGTCCCAAGGCTACTGGCCTTGAAGGAATCTTAGTGATTCAGGGTGCTGCCCTTCCTTAGTATAAATCCTGCTAGTTGAAAGCTGAAGAGTGGATTAGGAGCTTGAGTCTTTAAACCACTTAAAACCCCTTGTGTCTTTTACCTTATGTCATTTACATTATGTATATTAACTGCTATAACTGCTATGTATGTTTTAACTACTTACAACTGAATTAACTCTAAGAACAATGTATGTATGATTATGAATATATCAATGAAGGGGATCTTTTACTTATTCCGTTGTGCTTGAAATGATTCTTATGTTTATCATATGCTAAATCATTAGCTATACAAAATAAACCAGAAAAGTATTTAAAACAAAAAGGATCTATTCAACCCCCCTTCTAGATCTATATTGTGCCTCATCGAACTAACAAATATGATCACATCCTTAATCTTAAGTTAAGTACTTTAAGATGTTTTCATTGTCTTCTGATTGATCTTTTCCGAATATGAACGATCAACATCGAGGTCTAGTATATTTCATTGCATACATGATTTTCACTCATGCGATCTATCTTTTCGAGTCTATGGGAACTATTAAGAGATACACTATATGGCTCATCAACATGAGACATCTCTTGAGTTTGCCATGCTAAATGACTTTAGAATCAAATGAATATACGTTCCTTGGGTTAAGCTGAGCATCCTCTTAAATCTATCTATATTGATTTGTATTGTGACACCCCCAAAATTAGGTATACATCACCCATCTTGGGTCGTCAGATACATGGTAAAAAATTCAAATATAACTTACTAATACAACTGTCGTGTACAATACGACAAAACATAACAGTGAGTTTGAATACAATTATTGTCTACTAGAGATTATACAAACTCAAAAGGAGTCCTCATTACAATTATTAATACACTATTTCACAGAATAGTGAGGACTACTAATGCTATCCTCTGGACCGTCACTCCGTTCCCCGACTAGTCCCTACTATGTTCTCATTTCACAAGAGAACAAAGTGAAAGAAAGGGTGAGCTCAACTAGCCCAGTAAGAAATATTATGACTAAGATAATTCAGAATAAATTATCGTTAGCCTTTAACAGTGTTAAACTGATAAAATATAACAACATCAAGTTTAACTGTAGCGGAACAAGCAATCCATTAAAAGAGTCAAGTAGAGATTAAAATCTACTATCTTTTATGATTTAAAAGGTTTTCCATGACTTTTATCGCTGGGACTCAGCTTAATAAATAATCCACATCATCGAATCACCCCTGCACTACGGCCAAGGATATTTATTAGTATCACGACCACAAATTATCCAAGCACTACAGCCAAGGACATTCGTGTATTCATTAATGGTCATGATCATGCCAACAACTGTCCATCAATGCACTACGGGCCAATGATAACTTTTACCACATCATTTGTAACATTACGATAATGATTACACCGAATTATCTCTGGTCATAATCATACCAAGTCCATCTATGCACTACAGGCCATAGATGACTTTCAATATAATATAAACATGCGGATGATGACAATGATATAAGAATTCAATAAAACAAGTTCAAGAATTAATTTATCCAGGAACTAATAATGTCCAAATTGTCAACACGATATCTTTGCTTTGTAGAGTAAAATTCAAGAATGATCGGAAGAATATTTCCATGAAAAGATACTGGATGAAGCGCAAATATCAAGGATATTCTACTAATTTCATGGAGTATAGAAGTCAAAACTTTAACCAACTGAGTATAATAAAGAATGGAATAACAAAAGAAATAACCATGCATGCGGTACTTCCCCATGCGACAAAGTTATTCCAATGTAATAATAAGAACGGAACCAGTCGTGCAAAATTTGCAATCGCGTGATGTTCCAACAGAATAATAAAAAGAAGGAACGGTCCTGTGTAAACACACGCATAAGATGTTCCAATGTAATAATAATAAAAACGGAACCAGTCCGGTGTAAAACACACACACAGATGTTCCAATGTATAATAGAAGAATGTTACCAAGTATAGGTAAACCATGCGATATCTGAGTTATTCCAATGTAATAATAAGCAATAGAATAACAACAGTTCTCTTCTTCATGAATAAGAAAGAATAACACCCCTTACATTAGTAGATTGAATATTGCAGTAGTGTGGTAACAGAATACTCTTCTTCTTTCTCTCTTATTCTCTCTATACTTTCTCTCTCTATAGCTTGAATGAATTCATGAAAAATAATGAAGCACTAGGCCTCTATTTATAGAAGATTTCTAGCTTAGCACTTGAAATGTGAAAATGCAAGTGGCTTGACAACTGGTGATGTGAAAAGAAAAGTGGTTTGACGCCTGTAATGTGAAACGACAATTGGTTCGACGCCTGTAATATGAAACGGCAAGTGGTTTGACGTCTGGTAAAGGTAGTTATTATTGACGAAGGTAATTACTATTGACGAAGGTAATTACTATTGACGAAGGTAATTACTATTGACGAAGGTAATTACTATTGACGAAGAGACTCTTAGATGATGACATATGGCCCCCCATAAAATAACCAAACTTACCGCAAACGTCTCATAATAGACTCTTTATATACATCAAGGATTGAATAAATATTGCCACAAATCATTTTATTTTTAATCAACACATATTTAATCTTTCAACAATTATTAATCATTTATAACTTGTCGTCTCAATTATTGATTTAATAATATAACATATTATACTGAGATGATATTGTGATAATAATTGAATCAATAATATAAGAGATATGATCACGTGAATTCTTGTAGCAATAATTGAGTATAACCGAGTGACTTCTCACGTAAGCATCAATAATCAATACCGTGTGCTACTATGCAACCATGCGACATTCATTTCTTTTTACTTAAGGTAGTTCAACAGTTTTAACGGTAACACCTCCGCCGTTATTTTCATAAAGTATTTTTGTCATTTTCTCAATCCGACAATAATTTTGTTGTGGGGTCCACCAATGATTGTTCTGTCGTACGAATATTCCCCGATAAAAAGAATATTCCCCGACCAAACGAATATTTTATAACAACTTGCTTACTTTAAATATTACCCACAACTATAACATTATATCAAATTTACTCCATAATATTTAAAAATAATATTTAGAGAAAATTCATCTTTATTTATAAAAGTTGGGGTCTTACAACCTCCCCTTCTTATGAAATTTCGCCCTTGAAATTAGGGTACGTACCTAGTATGTCGAAGAGGTAAGGATACCTTGATTTCATTTCAGATTCTAGATCTGAAGTCATTTCCTCAACATCGTGGTTTCTCCACAAAACTTTGACTTGAGGTATAACCTTGGAGCGTAGAATATGTTCCTTCTTATCCAAGATTTGAACAGGAACCTCTTCATACGTCAAATCTTCCGCTATTTCATCCGGTTCTAACTCAATAATGTGGTTCGGGTCTTTCACATATTTACATAACATGGATATGTGAAAAATGTTATGAACACGAGACATACTTGGCGGTAAAGCGAGTCTGTAGGCCACAGTTCCTACTCGATCGAGGATTAAAAATGGTCCGATGAATTGAGGATTAAGTTTTCCTCTCTTTCCAAATCTCATAACTCCTTTCCATGGAGTAACACGCAACAACACATGATCTCCTATATCGAATTCCACGTCCTTTCGATGAAGATCAGCATAACTCTTTTGTCGATCTTGTGCGGTTTTTATACGTTGTCGGATCGTTTGAATCTTTTCCGTAGTCATACGTACCAACTCCTGGTCCCAACAACGTTGCTTCACCCACCTCATCCCAAAGATACCGAGAACGACACTTTCTTCCATACAACGCTTGAATGGAGCCATGCCAATACTTTCTTGATAATCTGTTGTTGTAGGAAAACTCCACACGTATGCAAAGCTAAAGCTAAAGCGAGCAAGTGCGAGAACCATGTCTGCCAACATGTTGAGAAGGGTTCAAGAAATGGTGATGGTGCACAGCTGACAATATACAAAGATGAGCAGAACGGAAGAAGATCAGCTGCACCAAAGATGATGTGGTCCAGTCTCAAAGCAGAATGAAAAGAGGACCACACCAAGCTGCTAAGTATAAAAGATGATCAAGCCTAAAGACATCTTAGCAGCTCCGCACCAACAACAACAAGAAGAAGAAGCCGAGATTCGAGGGGTCCTTGTTCGGAGGGACTAAATGAAGTTTCAAGCCTGCTGGGCTTGAGGAGTTCCTAGGGAACTAGAGATGTTCCAAAGCTGCTAGCCTTAAAGAGTTCATAGTGAATTGGAGTCCCAAGGCTACTGGCCTTGAAGGAATCTTAGTGATTCAGGGTGCTGCCCTTCCTTAGTGGAAATCCTGCTAGTTGAAAGCTGAAGAGTGGATTAGGAGCTTGAGTCTTTAAACCGCTTAAAACCCCTTGTGTCTTTTACCTTATGTCATTTACATTATGTATATTAAATACTATAACTGCTATGTATGTTTTAACTACTTACAACTGAATTAACTCTAAGAACAATGTATGTATGATTATGAATATATCAATGAAGGGGATCTTTTACTTATTCCGTTGTGCTTGAAATGATTCTTATGTTTATCATATGCTAAATCATTAGCTATAAAAAATAAACTAGAAAAGTATTTAAAACAAAAAGGATCTATTCAACCCCCCCTTCTAGATCTATATTGTGCCTACTGGGAACTAACAAATATGATCACATCCTTAATGCCGGTTAAGTACTTTAAGATGTTTTCATTGTCTTACAGTGATCTTTTCCAGAATATGAACGATCAACATCAGGTCTAGTATATTTCATTGCATACATGATTTTCACTCATGCGATCTATCTTTTCAGGAGTCTATGGGGACTATTAAGAGAGATACACTATATGGCTCATCAACATGAGACATCTCTTGGAGTTTGCCATGCTAAATGACTTTAGAATCAAATGAATATACGTTCCTTGGGTTAAGCTGAGCATCCTCTTAAATCTATCTATATTGATTTGTATTGTGACACCCCCAAAATTAGGTATACATCACCAATCTTGGGTCGTCAGATATATGGTAAAAAATTCAAATATAACTTACTAATACAACTGTCGTGTACAATACGACAAAACATAACTGTGAGTTTGAATACAATTATTGTCTACTAGAGATTATACAAACTCAAAAGGAGTCCTCATTACAATTATTAACACACTATCTCACGAATAGTGAGGACTACTAATGCTATCCTGCGGACCGTCACCCGCTCCCCTAGTCCCCTACTATGTTCTCATTTCAAGAGAATAGTGAAAGAAAGGGTGAGCTCAACTAGCCCAAGAAGAAATATTATGACTAAGATAATTGTAATAAATTATCATTAGCCTTTAACAATGTTAAAACGATAAAATATAACAACATCAAGTTTAATCAGAATGGAACAAGCAATCCATTAAAAGAGTCAAGTAGAATAAAATCTACTATCTTTTATGATTTAAAAGATTTTCCATAACTTTTATCATTGGACTCACTTAAATAAATAATCCACATCATCGAATCACCCCGCACTACTGACGAAGGATATTCATTAGTATCACGACCACAAATTATCCATGACTACTGACGAAGGACATTCGTGTATTCATTAATGGTCATGATCATGCCAAGAATCGTCCATCAATGCACTACGGGCCAATGATAACTTTTACCACATCATTTATAACATTACGGTCATGACTACAAGAATAATCTCTCGTCATAATCATACCAAGTCCATCTATGCACTACAAAGCCACGATGACTTTCAACATAATATAAACATGCGATGATGACAATGATATAAGAATTCAATAAAACAAGTTCAAGAATTAATTTATCCGAGAACTAATAATGTCCAAATTGTCAACATGACACTACTTTGTGAGTAAAATTCAAGAATGGTCAAGAATATTTCCATGAGAAGATCTTTGGATGAAGCCTTGAATATCAAGGATATTCTACTAATTTCATGGAGTATAGAAGTCAAAACTTTAACCAACTGAGTATAATAAAGAATGGAATAACAAAAGAAATAACCATGCATGCGGTACTTCCCATAGACAGGTTATTCCAACAGAATAATAATAACGAAACCAGGTTAGGCAAAATTTGCACCGACAGGATGTTCCAACAGAATAATAAAGAAGGAACCAGGTCCGGTGTAAAACACACAGATGGGATGTTCCAATAGAATAATAATAAAAACGGAATCAGGTCCGGTGTAAAACACACACACATGATGTTCCAACAGAATAATAGAAGAATGTTACCAAGTATAGGGTAAACCGCGTATACAGGTTATTCCAACAGAATAATAAGCAATAGAATAACAACAGTTCTCTTCATGATTAAGAAAGAATAACACCCCTTACATTAGTAGATTGAATACTGCAGTAGTGTAGTAACAAAATACTCTTCTTCTTTCTCTCTTATTCTCTCTATACTTTCTCTCTCTATAGCTTGAATGAATTCGTGAAAAATAATGAAGCACTAGGCCTCTATTTATAGAAGATTTCTAGCTTAGCACTTGAAATGTGAAAAGGCAAGTGGCTTGACAACTGGTGATGTGAAAAGAAAAGTGGT
This sequence comes from Panax quinquefolius, assembly GCA_020205615.1. Lineage (NCBI taxonomy): Eukaryota > Viridiplantae > Streptophyta > Magnoliopsida > Apiales > Araliaceae > Panax > Panax quinquefolius. The sequence continues at coordinate 39,806,275 of CM035151.1, read as the reverse complement.
TTGATGCCTGTAATGTGAAACGACAATTGGTTCGACGCCTGTAATATGAAACGGCAAGTGGTTTGACGTCTGGTAAAGGTAATTACTATTGATGAATGTAATTACTATTGACGAAGGTAATTACTATTGATGAAGAGACTCTTAGATGATGACATATGGGCCCCCCCATAAAATAACCAAACTTACCACAAACGTCTCATAATAGACTCTTTATATACATCAAGGATTGAATAAATATTGCCACAAATCATTTTATTTTTAATCAACACATATTTAATCTTTCAACAATTATTAATCATTTATAACTTGTTGTCTCAATTATTGATTTAATAATATAACATATTATACAGATGATATTGTGACAATAATTGAATCAATAATATAAGAGATATGATGCGTGATTTATCAGCGATAATTGAGTATAGTGAGTGACTTCTCACGTAAGCATCAATAATCAATACTGAGTGCTACTATGCAACCCACGCCAGACATCGTACTTTTACTACCGGGTAGTTCAACAGCTTTAACGGTAACACCTCCGTAGTTATTTTCATAAAGTATTTTTGTCGTTTTCTCAATCCGGCAATAATTACATTTAATGGGGTCCGCTTAATGATTGTTCGTAAATTTAATATTCCCCGACAAAAAGAATATTCCCCGACCAAATCGAATATTTTATAACAACTTGCTTACTTTGCAAAATTTATAAATATTGCCCACAACTATAACATTATATCAAATTTACTCCATAATATTCAAAAATAATATTTAGAGAAAATTCATCTTTATTTATAAAAGTTGGGGTCTTACAACCTCCCCTTCTTATGAAATTTCACCATTGAAATTAGGGTACGTACCTAGTATGTCGAAGAGGTAAGGATACCTTGTTTTCATTTCAGATTCTAACTCTCAAGTCATTTCCTCAACATCGTGGTTTCTCCACAAAACTTTGACTTGAGGTATAACCTTGGAGCGTAGAATATGTTCCTTCTTATCCAAGATTTGAACAGGAACCTCTTCATACGTCAAATCTTCCACTATTTCATCCTGTTCTAACTCAATAATGTGGTTCGGGTCTTTCATATATTTACGTAACATTGATGTGTGAAAAATGTTATGAACACGAGACATACTTGGCGGTAAAGCGAGTCTATAGGCCACAGTTCCTACTCGAACGAGGATTAAAAATGGGCCGATGAATCGAGGATTGAGTTTTTCTCTCCTTCCAAATCTCATAACTCCTTTCCATGGAGTAACACGCAACAACACATGATCTCCTATATCGAATTCCACGTCCTTTCGATGAAGATCAGTATAACTCTTTTGTCGATCTTGTGAGGTTTTTATACGTTGTCGGATCGTTTGAATATTTTCTGTAGTCATATACGTATTAACTCCTACGGTCCCAACAACGTTGCTTCACCCACCTCATCCTAGCATATCTTGAGAACGACACTTTCTTCCATACAACGCTCGAATGGAGTCATGCCAATACTTGCTTAATAACCATTGTTGTTGAAAAAACTCCACCAATGGTAAGAACTTGTCCCAACTTCCCTTGAAATTAAGGACACAAAGTCTTAATAGATCTTCAAGAGTTTGAATAGTCCTCTCCGATCGTCCATCCGTCTCGAGGATGATATGCTTGAAACTAAATCGTAAGTCTGCGCTTATAGCTTTTTGCAAACTAACCCAAAATTGTGAAGTGAATCTTGGGTCTCGATTAGAAACTATGGATACCCCAGATACCATGCGATCTTATAATCTCGTTTATGTACATACGAGCAAGACGTTCAAGTGTATAAGTTTCTCGCATCGGTAAGAAATGAGCAGACTTGGTCAATCTATCAATAATGACCCAAATCGCATCTATGCCTTGAGAGACCTTAGGATGACCGGTAACGAAATCCATGGTAATGTGCTCCCACTTCTATTCTGGAATTTCAAGTGGTTGTAATGGACCTGTTGGTACTTGATGCTCCGCTTTAACTCGTTGACAAGTTAGACACCTTGAGATAAACAACGCTATCTCTCTCTTCATATTGCTCCACCAAAATGTATGACGAATATCATGATACATTTCGGTACTCCCAGGATGGATTGCAAATGGTGTGTTGTGCGCCTCCATCATGATTTATACTTTAAATCAGGGTCGTTAGGAACACAAAGTCTGGAGTTGACTCGAAGTATTCCTTCTTTATCGATTCTTGATTCCGACATAGCACCTTCTTGCACTTTCTTCCTCATACGCATCAGCTCCAGGTCTGTAACTTGAGCAGCTTTAACTTTATCGATTAAAGTCGGTTCTACTCATATATTCGCCATCATCACATGGGTCCATGGAGTCTTTAACTCTATCTCCATCCTTTGAAAGTCACACAAAATGGGCCTTTGCGTTGACAATATCGCACTCGTACTTGCATATGATCTTCTACTCAATGCGTCAGCTACCACGTTTGTTTTTCCAGGATGGTATTGGACGGTATGATCATAATCTTTCAATAGTTCAAGCCAACGTCGTTGTCGCATGTTGAGTTCCTTTTGAGTAAAGAAATATTTGAGGCTTTTATGATCCGTAAAGATCTCCACCTTCTTCCCATACAAGTAATGCCTCCAAATCTTTAGTGCGAAGACAACAGCTGCCAACTCTAGATCATGAGTAGGATAATTCCTCTCATATTCTTTGAGTTGTCTTGAGGCATAGGCTATGACTTTTCCATGTTGCATGAGAACACATCCCAACCCTTTGCCCAAAGCATCACTATAGATGACAAATCCCTCTAAGCCAGATGGTATTGTCAGAACAGGTGCCGAAATGAGTCTCCTCTTGAGTTCTTGAAAACTCTTCTCACATTCTTCGCTCTAACCAAACTTTGTATCTTTCTGAGTCAGCTGAGTCAATGGAGTAGCGATTTGAGAAAATCCTTCCACGAATCTCCAAAAATAACTAGCTAAACCGAGAAAGATACGTACTTCGGTCACTGATTTAGGTTTCTCCCAGCTTTGAATTGCTTCAATCTTTGCTGGGTCAACATATATTCCATGACTTGATACTACGTGCCCAAGGAATGCTACTTCCTCAAGCCAGAATTCGCATTTCTTTAACTTGGCATAAAGCTTGTATTCACGAAGCTTTTGGAGTGTCAGCCTCAAGTGTTGCTTATGATCTTCACAGCTTTTGAATAAATAAGGATGTCATCAATAAAGACGACCACAAAGTGATCCAAATATTCCTTAAATACTCGGTTCATCTTATCCATGAAGGCAGCAGGAGCATTAGTCAATCCAAATGACATGACTAGGAATTCATAATGCCCGTACCGAGTTCTGAAAGCCGTCTTTGGAATGTCATCGGTTCTAATCTTCAATTGGTGATATCCAGAATGAAGATTAATCTTTGAAAAGAATTTGGCTCCTTGCAACTGGTCAAACAGGTCATCAATACGTGGCAATGGATACCTATTTTTGATGGTGACATGATTCAACTCCTGATAATCAATACAAAGTCGCATACTCCCATCTTTCTTCTTCACGAATATAACATGAGCAACCCAAGGAGCAGTACTAGGACGAATAAAGCCAATGTCTAACAATTCCTGCAGTTTGGTCTTTAACTCCTGAAGTTCAATAGGAGCTATTCGATATGGGGCTTTGGAAATGGATTTTGTACCGGGTTCAAGGTCGATACAAAATTAAATTTCACGCCTGTGGGGTAGGCCAGAAGTTTTTTTTCGGGAATACGTCGTGAAATTTATTAACAATAGAAATATCGTTCAAAACTGACGTATTTTTGTTTAAATCTGTGACATGAGCTAAGAAAGCTTGACATTCGTTTTTCAATAAAGGAATAGCTTTATGGCTTGAGATGACTGTGATTGATTTTAATGGTTTGGTCGCTTGAATTCTCATAATAGGTTGATTAGGAATATGAAAGCTAACAACCTTACGGAAACAATCAATTTTTTGCATGATGAGTAGTTAACCAATCAATCCCTAGAATCACGTCAAATGCAAGTATTTTCAATGAAATAAGATCTACAGGTAATGTGAGGTACCGATTTGAACCAAACAAGACTTATAAACAAGTGAATGTAATGAAGGTTTCTCCCAACGGAGTTTCCACAGATAAGTCAAAGTCTAATTTCTCCGGAGTCAAATTTAATCGTTGAGCACAAGTAGGAGAAATAAAAGAATGGGTAGAACCGGTATCAAATAAGGTATAGACTTCGCCAGAGTTTATGATAAGCTTACCCGTGATGACCTCATTCGGGTTCATTGCTTTCTGGGAGGTCACAACAAACGCTCTCCCTTACACTACCGGCTTTGACTTTTCTGGGACGGCCTTTGTTGCCCCCATCCTAGCTGAATTTATCTTCGGTGAACGACAAAATCGGGCTAAGTGACCTTCTCTTCCATAATTATAACATGCTTTGGATGGCATCGCGCATTTTGGACTAATGTGCCCCTCCCCTCCGTATTTGAAACATATGATAGGTGGTCGTTCTCCTTCCTTAACGACAGGTGCTGGTGCTGACGTCTTTCCATCATTGTTGAATCTCCTCTTCTTGAAATGTCCATTCTTATTGTTTTGGCCCTGATTACCACCGAAGTGGTTACCATTTTTTGCCTGTGGATTCCCTCCACGCTTGTTGTCACCGCTTCGATGACTGCTCTCGCTAGTATTATCATTTTGCCGGATGCTCTATTTTAGTTGCGTTGACTCGTTATCGCACTCCACTAACTGAGCCCTATTTACAACATCTGAATATAAACACAGTTTATGAGAAATAAGATGTTGACGTATCTCCGGCTTCAAACCTCTTAAAAACATCCGTGTCATTCTCTCTTCATTATCCACCAAGTGGGACGCAAACCGAGATAACTCCGTAAATTTAGCCTCATATTGCGACACAGTCATATTGTTTTATTCCAACTTGATAAACTCCACCTCCTTCATGTGACGAATACTTTCGGGAAAGTATTTGTCGTTGAACAACTCTTGGAACTCCTCCCAAGACATCTTTAGTACGGCAGGTTCAGTACGTTTTACCGATTCCCACCAGTAATCTGCCTCTCTGCGCACTATAAAGGCTGCAAAGGGAACCTTTTGCTCCTCGAAGCATCCCAAGACATCAAATATCTTGGTGATTTGCTTTATCCATGCTTCCGCCATAAGTGGTTTTGGCTCTCCCTTAAACTCTGGTGGTCCCAGCTCCTTGAACTATTTAGTGGTGACCGCCCAAGAGTTTCCAGTGTTTCCACCTGCATTTTGGAAAGGAGCCGCTCTTGCTGTCTTTGCATATGAATTGCATAAAGCCCCGAATATTTGATCATTCATCATTTGGTCGGTGTTGTTGTTTTTGCATGAGGATTGTCACCTTCCTCGATGCACATTATCCTCGATTATTAATATGTGGTGAATCAACGATCACTTTGTGCTCCATTGCTATTCTCAACATTCTCGGATGTCATTTTCGAATCGCCACAAAACAAAGGTTAATTGACATATAACATATTATCCCTAAATTCTGACCGACCAATTAAATACCACATAAACTTAGGTAGGTCATATTAGCGAAGGAATTCCCCGTCTCTCCCCTCCTAGTACTATTCTCACATCTTAGCCAAGGATCATATCCCTAAGCTTTGTACCAACTGTGACACCCCCAAAATTAGGTATACATCACCCATCTTGGGTCGTTAGATACATGGTACAAAATTCAAATATAACTTACTAATACAACTGTCGTGTACAATACGACAAAACATAACTGTGAGTTTGAATAAAATTATTGTCTACTAGAGATTATACAAACTCAAAAGGAGTCCTCATTACAATTATTAACACACTATTTCACAGAATAGTGAGGAATACTAATGCTATCCTCTGGACCGTCACTCTATTCCCCGACTAGTCCCTGCTATGTTCTCATTTCCTGAAGAGAATAATGAAAGAAAGGGTGAGCTCAACTAGCCCAGTAAGAAATATTATGACTAAGATAATTCAGAATAAATTATCGTTAGCCTTCAACAGTGTTAAACTGATAAAATATAACAACATTAAGTTTAACTGCATCGGAACAAGCAATCCATTAAAAGAGTCAAGTAGAGAATAAAATCTACTATCTTTTATGATTTAAAAGGTTTTTCATGACTTTTATCATTTGGGACTCGACAATAAATAATCCACATCATCGAATCACCCCCGCACTACTGGCCAAGGATATTCTTTAGTATCACGACCATAAATTATCCATGCACTACAGCCAAGGACATTCGTGTATTCATTAATGGTCATGATCATGCCAACAACTGTCCATCAATGCACTACGAGCCAATGATAACTTTTACCACATTATTTGTAACATTACGGTCCATGATTACAATCAATAATCCTCAGTCATAATCATACCAAGTCCATCTATGCACTACAGGCCACAGATAACTTTTAACATAATATAAACATGAGGATGATGACAATGATATAAGAATTCAATAAAATAAGTTCAAGAATTAATTTATCCAGAACTAATAATGTCCAAATTATCAACATGATATCTTTGCTTTGTAGAGTAAAATTCAAGAATGATCAAAAGAATATTTCCATGAAAAGATCTTTGGATGAAGCGTAAATATCAAGGATATTCTACTAATTTCATGGAGTATAGAAGTCAAAACTTTAACCAACCGAGTATAATAAAGAATGGAATAACAAAAGAAATCACCATGTATGCGGTACTTGCGATAGACGAAGTTATTTCAACGAGAATAATAATAACGGAACCAGTCGAGGCAAAATTTACAAGCGGCTGGATGTTCCAACAGAATAATAAAGATTTTAACCCAATCCTGTAAAACACACGAGCAGGATGTTCCAACAAAATAATAATAAAATCGGAACCAAGTCCTGTAAACACACATGCATGTGATGTTCCAACGTAATAATAATTAAGATTTTAACCAGTCCGTTGTAAAACACATGCACAAGATGTTCCAATAGAATAATAGAAGAATGTCACCAAGTATAGGGTAAACCGCGTATACAGGTTATTCGAACAGAATAGTAAGCAATGGAATAACAACAGTTCTCTTAATGAATAAGAAAGAATAACACCCCTTACAATAATAGATTGAATACTGCAGTAGTGTAGTAACAGAATACTCTTCTTATTTCTCTCTTATTCTCTCTATACTTTCTCTCTCTATAGCTTGAATGAATTCGTGAAAAATAATGAAGCACTATGTTTCTATTTATAGAAGATTTCTAGCTTAGCATTTGAAATGTGAAAAGGCAAGTGGCTTAACGACTGGTGATGTGAAAAGAAAAGTGGTTTGACGCCTGTAATGTGAAACGACAATTGGTTCGACGCCTGTAATATTGTGGCAATAATTGAATCAATAATATATTAGATATGATGCAGCAATTATTGTAGCAATAATTGAGTATAGCTGAGTGACTTCTCACGTAAGCATCAATAATCAATACCGTGTGCTACTATGCAACCACGCGTATTACTGTACTTTTACTACCGGGTAGTTCAACAGTTTTAACGGTAACACCTCCGCCGTTATTTTTATAAAGTATTTTTGTCATTTTCTCAATCCGACAATAATTCCGTTGTGGGGTCCACCAATGATTGTGTTGTCGTACGAATATTCCCCGATAAAAAGAATATTCCCCGACCAAACGAATATTTTATAACAACTTGCTTACTTTGAAAAATTTATAAATATTACCCACAACTATAACATTATATCAAATTTACTCCATAATATTCAAAAATAATATTTATAGAAAATTCATCTTTATTTATAAAAGTTGGGGTCTTACATGTATCCCCAATTAAGATACTCTTCCCAAATCATTCATGGAGGAATGTTTAGACAACTTTATCTTTATTAATTGTAGTATATCAACATATAATACTAGGAATATCACGACGCTCCCACTGACCCTTTTGTACATATTAGGTTCATTCTTTTTTTTGATAAAATCAAACTCTTTTGATTATCTCATCAAAACGAATGTTCCATTTTTGATAAGCTTGCTTCAATCCATTTCTCTGAGTGTCTACAACTCTTACCTCATCGTATGTAACTGGATCATTTTCTTCTATGATGTGTACCTCATCATCATCGTCTGTGATGAATCCATACCTCCTAGGTATCTTCGGTACTATTCCAGATTTATGATTTAGTTGTGGTACAATAGGTCTATCTACAGATTCCTCTTACTTGATTTATAGTGCTTTATGGTTCTTGAACTCTTCAAGATCTATTATCTTCCCACAAGCCCCTTCAATGATAAACACTTTTATCTTAGAAGGTAGCGTGTTTCGCAATAAACACCTTTTGCTAAATAAGATTATAGAACATATACCCTAAACTTACTTTAGGATGTCCCACAAATCTGTACTTGTCAAATCTTGTCCCAAACTTATTTTTTTGAAACCTTTTCACATAAGTTGGACAATCCCTTATCTTACCATACTTAAGATTAGGAATCCTCCCTATCCATAAATCTTATAGAGTCTTAGTATCGATTTTTAAGGTTACCTTTTTCGTAGATATGTAGCCATTTCTAAGGCATGACCCTAGAAGGATACTGGAATATCGGTAAAATCATTATGGACCGCACCATATCTAATAAGGTACGATTTTTCCTTTTAGATACATCAATCAATTATTGCGTATCAGGAGGCGTCCATTATGAGAAAACCATTTGAGATGATATAGAAACTTGTTGCACAAGTATTTATTCCTTGATATAATCAAAGAATCTTAATACTTTTCAAATTAGTTTCATTTCTGAATTATTTGAACCTTTCAAATAATTCACAATTGTATTTCAGCAAATACACACATTCAATTCTTTGAATGATGATCTCATTTTCTTATACTACTAGTTTGTTCAATTTGAAAAATAATTTTTCACGTAAGTCAAGTACACAAAATCCAGTAAGTAATATTTCAGTTCTATACAAAACATTATTATTATAAATAGAACAACAATTGTTCTTAAATATAATACCAAAGATTTCATTGTCCAACAATAAAAAGGAAATAATATTTCCAACGAGAACTAGAATACAATAACAACTTATTAACTTAATTGATTTGCCCGTAGGCAATGCTAAACTATAGTTCCTATTGTGACGTCCCCAAAATTATGTATACATCACCCATCTTAAGTCGCCAGATACATGGTATAGAATTCAAATACAACTTAATAATACAACTGTCGTGTACAATACGACAAAACATAAGCTGTGAGTTTGAATACAAAAATTGTCTACTAGAGATTATACAAATTCAAAAGGAGTCCTCATTACAATTATTATCACACTATTTCACAGAATAGTGAGGACTACTAATGCTATCATCTGGTCCGTCACTCCGTTCCCCGACTAGTCCCCGCTACGTTCTCATTTCCTGAAGAGAACAATAAAAGTAAAAGGGTGAGCTCAACTAGCCCAGTAGGAAATATTATGACTAAGATAATGCAGAATATATTATCGTTAGCCTTCAACAGTGTTAAACTATTACAATATAACAACCATCAAGTTTAACTGCAGCGGAACAAGCAATCCATTAAAAGAGTCAAGTAAAGAATAAAATCTACTATCTTTTATGATTTAGAAGGTTTTTCATCACTTTTATCGCTGGGACTCAGCTTAATAAATAATCCACATCATCGAATCACCCATGCACTATGGCCAAGGATATTCTTTAGTATCACGACCACAATTATCCATGCACTACGGACCAAGAATATTTGTGTATTCATTAATGGTCATGATCATGCCAACAACTGTCCATCAATGCATTACAGGCCAATGAGGACTTTTATCACGTCATTTGTAACATTACGGTCATGATTACACCGAATAATCCCTGGTCATAATCATACCAAGTCCATCTATGCACTATAGGCCACAGATGACTTTCAACAAAATATAAACATGAGGATGATGACAATGATATAAGAATTCAATAAAACAAGTTCAAGAATTATTTTATCCAGAACTAATAACGTCCAAATTGTCAACATGATAATCGCTTTGTAGAGTAAAATTCAAGAATGCTCGTAAGAATATTTCCATGAAAAGATATCTTTGGATGAAGTGCAAATATCAAGGATATTCCACTAATTTCATGGAGTATAAAGTCAAAACTTTAACCAACCTGAGTATAATAAAGAATGGAATAACAAAAGAAATCACCGTGCATGCGATAGATCGCATGAGCGGGTTATTCAAATGAATAATAAATAACGGAATTAGGTCCCAGTAAAACGCATGCATGTGATATTCCAAAGAATAATAAAAAGACGAATCGTGTCGAGCATAAAATGCATGCATGTGATATTCCAACAAAATAATAAAGATTTTAATCAGTCCGTGTAAAACACACGCATGTGATATTGCAATGTAATAATAAAGATGGAATCAGTCCCAAGAAAAACGCACAGCATGAGATATTCCAATGAATAATAAAGACGGAACCATGTCCGGCATAGAACGCACAAACAGGATGTTCCAACAGAATGATAAAGAATGGAACAACAGAAGAATTTCACCAAGTATAGGGTAGCCCGTGTATACATGTTATTCCAACAGAATAATAAAGAATGAAATAACAGAAGTTCTCTTCATAGATAAGAAAGAAATAATACTCCCTACCTTGGAAAAAACTGGATACTGGAATAGTGAGGTAGCAGACGTCTCTTCTTTTTTCTCTCTATAATTTCTCTCTATAATAATCGCTCTAAAGCTTTTGTGAATTGGTGAGAAATGAAGGAAGAATGAGCTTCTATTTATAGGAAAATATAGTTTCGATAATTGCACGCTTGGGGCTCAAAAATTACAAAGACAATACCTACAACTTTTCTTTCATTTTTAATTTAGTCCTGCAAGTATTATCAAACTTGCACCACCTCCCCTAATAGTAAATAATGTGAATCAATAGTTCAATCATGTGAATCAATAGTATAAGCATGTGAAAAAAATGAATTACAGTATAGTACCTCCATCTATACCTCCATTTTTAACTTAGTCATGCAAGTATTATCAATCTTGCACCAACTCCCCTAATAGTAACAAGAATGTGAAATAATAGTATACACATGTGAACAAATAGTTATAATCATGTGAAATAATAGCAATCAATTGCTCATTTATCCGGTTAAATACCCGATTGATCAATATAACCTCCAGACATCAATTATTATCGAAATAATTGTCGATTTTCACTAACACAAATAATTCCAACACAATGAAACCATTTTTATCAAAAATATAAATTTTAAAATTTCGAAGTTTGACTTTTCCCGAAAAAGTCAACTGTTGACTTTTCACCAAATAGTGAATTACGAAAATTTTGTGTTTATAGATTATTTTACTAATTTCATCGTTCCGACTCAAATATCACGTCCGCTCTCCAAATTCAACTCCTAACACAACTTCAATTTTAATAACATTCATCATTAATATTATAACTCATAATATTTATCAACCAGTGTCGTTCCCAAGAAAGAGGGGCTTTCCAATAAGGATTTCTCCCTATCATGCCATGAATTAGGTGACCAAACCTCTCCTCGATGTAACTTCTAGACATTGTAAATATTGCAATTTAATAATATGAATAACTTTGTCGCCTCAATTATTGATTTAATAAAATAACATATTATGCAGATGATACTATGACAATAATCGAAACAATAATATGAGAGATATGATGCAACAATTACTGTAGCAATAATTGAGTATAACTGAGTGACTTCTCACGTAAGCATCAATAATCAATACCGCGTGCTACTATGCAACCACGCCAGACATCAGATTTTTTTACTATCGGGTAGTTCAACAGTTAACGGTAAAACTTTCGCCGTTATTTTCATAAAGTATTTTTGTCATTTTCTCAATCCGACAATAATTCCGTTGTGGGGGTCCACCAATGATTGTACCGTCGTACGGATATTCCCCGATAAAAATAATATTCCCCGACCAATCGAATATTATATAACAACTTGCGTACTTTGCAAAATTTATAAATATTACCCACAACTATAACATTATAGCAAATCCACACCATAATATTTAAAAAATTATTTCGAGAAAATTAAATCTTTATTCATAAAATCTGGGGTCTCACACCTATGCCTAATCCAGCAACCTTTGCTTCATTTAGCAGACAAAGGACTACTTATCCTATGTTTAGCTTTCTACTTCTGTTTGGTCCCTTCATAAATCTATATTTATGAGAACTAAAGCTGGTATCCAATACCCAAGTAGAATCTTAACGTATAAAAAGATTAATTTCAATCATGAACAAAATTATTTTGTAACCGAAACTTCACTAAGCTTCTTTTGTTAGCCTCTACAAGATGCTTCTCGCAGTTTCCTTTCCAGTGTTCAGGCTTATTATAATGGAAGTAAACTCCTTTGCTATCCTTATCAGTTTTGTACTTATTATCCTTTGTTTTTGCCTTTCTATTTACCTTCTTAGAATCATTCTTCTTTTCAGAAGAGCATTTGGCCCCTACTAATAAGACTAGGTCTTTCTTGGTTGGAAAGTGACTCTCAACATTTTTCAACATGTTAAGCAAATCAGCGAGGATGATATCTAACTTGTTCAAATGAAAAATTCACAACAATTGTGAAAAGAGTCCGGAATTGAGTACAAGGTCAAATCTTGACTCAACTCTCCATCCATGATAAAACCTGTTGTCCTAATTGTTCAATCAAATTGATTGTGTTAAGGACTTTTGTCTGTACTGTAGTGTCATCGACCATTCTAGATCAGAAGAGCTCTTTAGATATCTGATATCTATCAGTCCTATTTTCCTCACCATCAACTACTTGATGTGCAGGAATATAGTAGGAGCATCAATAATTTCATACTAACGCTAAAGCTCGTTACTCATGGATGCGAGAATGATGCATTGAGCTAACTCTGCATCATCTTGCCACTTTCTAAAAGTAGCAATCTCTTCCTCAGAGGCATTGTATGCAACCATTGCAGGGATAGGTGTATTAAGGACATAAGATAGCTTTTCAGCCATAAGAACTATTCTCAAATTCCTTAACCAATCCATTTAATTCGTTCCGATTAAATATCATCTAATATGCTTCACGGTGATAGTAATTTAGACATTGTAAAATTTTGTAAATGAATTTGTAATTAATAATATTTTAGCATAAATTCTATTATTAATTACCAAAATAAATTAGGTCTTGTTTTAAATTGGTATCTCCCACTATTTTCTTCAAACTATATTATCCTCACTTATATAGCTCGGCAAAATCTAATTAAAGATTTGCTAGTAAGAATAAAGATGTAAGACCCCAACTTATTATAAATAAAATCGAATTTCCTCTAATTATTATTGTGAATAATAAGGTATTAATTTGATATAATTCTCTGGTCATGGGTGAAATGTGCAAATTTTGCAAAATAAGCAAGTGCTTATAAAATAATCATTGTTGTCGGAGAGTATTCGTTTGGTCGTGGAATATTCTTGTTGTCGGGAATATTAAATGCACTTGCCATAATCATTTATGGGCTCCATAATGTAAAAAACTATCGGATGAAGAAAACGACAAGTTTGAGTTTTTATAAATAACGGCGTAGTTGTTACCGTTAACACTGTTGGAATACCCGGTGGTTAAAATATAGTAATACGCGTGGATGCACGGTATTGATGAATTATTGATCCTTACGTAAAGAAGGCACTACTCAATAATTTTTACGATGAGTTTCGCTCAATATTTTATTTTATTGATTCAATAATCATGCGTTGATATTTTATATTATTGTTGTTTCAATAATTGTCAACTTTGCCAAGATTTCCCATTATCGGATCAATAATTCATATTATTTGAATAATATTATTAGATAGCATTATTGGCAATGTCTAGAAAGTTTCATCAAGGAGAGGTTTGGTCACCTAATCATGCTACCAAGAAGGAGAGAAATTCTTATTGAAAGCCCTCTTCTCTAGAACTACCGGTTGTCATAAATGTGATTCTATAATATTATTTGTGAATAATTAATTATTGATTCATATGTTAAGGAAATATTTATTTTATGTGTATATAAATGTTGGATATATTTTTGTGGTTAAAATGAAAGAGTTAATGTTGAGGTATTTTATCAAGATTTTTGTTTGAATGAAGGTATTAAAAATTAAACTAGTATTTTAGAGATATATTAAATGAGTTATAATTTTAATCCGAATTTGGATCGTTGTAATTTTTGGATATGTTATACATATATAAGTTGAGTATATGTCTACAAAATTTGAACCGTTAAAAATGAACGTATGATTTGTTATTAATTTTAAGAGGTGACTGGTTCAGAAATTGTTGAATTTCAGAATTTATCATTTTGGTGGAAAATTCTAGAATTGAGTGGGCCCCACTTGTGGTTGGTGAAGAAATGTGCTGAATTTTATTTCAAATGTGGTGGGTGGGAATAGTAGCAGGTAAAGCCATCAGGTTGCAGGTCAAGTCTGCTAACATTTTCCTATAAATAGAGGGCTAAGTTAGAATTGAAAATCACACCAGAAACATAAGCTTTCTCTCTTTCTCTCTCTACATTATTGAGTGTATTTTGTGAGTATGTAGATACTTTGTGAGTTTCTATTCATCAGTGCAAGTTTCCTTCAAATTTTTATACCGATATTCCGGTCGTAAGTAATTTATATTTTGAGGTAAGGGATATTATTTTCTTCATATATGATATTACTTCTTCAATATCATTATGTCGAAGTATTGATCTAAACTTTTTATCAAATTTGGAACATTTTGTGTCGGGGTTACTATTCACGTATACGGCACTATTCACCGAAAAATGAAATTTTCTTCTTTTTGTCCAAGATGTCTATTATGGTTACTATCTTTGATTGTATCCATGTTTTGATCTTTATTCTTGAATTTTGCTTCTAAATTGGTTATTATGGAGTATTATTGATCTTGGATAAACTGTTATACGAATCCCTACTATTGTCCTTCTGTCTCACTAGATTCGTTTTCTTTAAAATATTTTTCATCATCCTCAGTCCTAAATGATGATATTACTAAATATCTTTAGCTTGTAGTGCAAAGATAAATGATTAACTGATGAATATCTTTGGCCCGTAGTGCAAAGATGAACAGGTGTTGAGATGAACATGACCAACTGGTGATACAAATGAATATCTTTGGCCTGTAGTGCAAAGATGAATATATTTGATTAAAGATGTATATTGATTGTTGTTACAGGGATAAAATATTGATGATGGACTTTTAAATCTTAGAAGATAGTAGAACTCATTCCCTACTTGACTCTTCTAATGAATTACTGTTTCCGCTGCAGTTGTTGATCTAAAACTTGTTGTCTATTATATTTTATCAGATTTTTCCCTGTTGAAGACTAACGATAATTTGTTGTATATATAATATTTTTTACTGGGCTAGTTGAGCTCACCCTTTTCCTTTTTGTTCCATTTTTCTCAGGAGGTGAGAACATAGCAGGAACTAGTCGGGGTACGGAGTGATGGTTCTAGAAAGATGTTTTAGTAGTCCTCACTATTTATGTAAAATAGTGTTTGAATAATTGTAATGAAGACTTATTTGAGTGTGTATATTGTCTAGAAGACAATATTTATATTTAAACTCACAGTATGTGTTGTCGTATTTTGAACGACAATTGTATTATTGAAGTTGTAGTTTGCTTTCTATACCATGTATTTGGCGACACAGAATGGGTGTTGTATACCTATTTTGGGGGCGTCACAGTTGGTTTTAGAGCTTAGGGATATGGTCTCTGGCGGAGATCGGGGAATAGAACTAGGAGGGGAGAGATGAGTAAATCCTTCGCTAGTGTGTCCTATCTAAGCTTATTTCTTGGTCAGTCATAATATAGGGATATTATGTGATATATTAATTTGTTTAATTAACCCTTGTTTTATGGTAGTATTTAAGAATGGCTACTGAGAACGTTAACAATGGAGTGTATGAGACTGTGGAACAACCTTTAGTTACAAACCAGGAGAAATTTGCAACAGGAAGGCAATAATTCTCCTATAAACAACACTACCGAACAAATGATGAATGATGGGATGTTCAGAAGTTTTTTGCATTTTATGCAAAACCAGACAAGGGAAACTCGTGCACAGAATACGGGTGGAAATGATAGCAATGCGCGGCTTATCACAAATGCAAGCGCTTCAAAGAGTTGGGACCACCGAATTTAAGGGAAAGCCGGATCCGATCATAAGCGGAAATGTGGGTCAAGCAAATTACCAAGATATTCGATGTCTTGGGATGCATGGAGGAACGAAGGTTCCATTCGCCACCTTTATGTTCATGCGGTGAGGCGTATCACCGGTGGGAGTCTCAGAAGCGCACTCCACCAACCGCACTCAAAGATGTCTTGGGAAACATTTCGAAACTATTCAATGACAAGTACTTTCTGAAAGTTTTCATCATATGAAGGAGGTGGAGTTTATCGATCGAACAAAACAACATGACGGTGTCCCAAAGACGAGGCTAAGTTTGCAGAGTTATCCAGTTTGCACCTCATTTGGTCGAAAATGAGGAACGAATGACAAGGATGTTTCGAGAGGTCTAAAGCTCTTAGATTCTCTAAGAATATCTTATATCTCATAAATTTTCTTTATATTCGGATGTTGTAAATAGGGCTCAATTATTAGAGCGAGATAATGAGTATGTGCAACCGAGGGACCACAACCAGGGTCATACCGGTGACAGCAGTCATTAGAGCGATGATAACCAACGAGGAGGGAAAAATACTAACAAAGGCGGTAACCACTCGGGTGGTCATCGTGACCATGATTATAGGAGAGGTGAGTAAAGTGGAAATTTCAGAAAGAGGAGATTCAACAATGACGGGAAGACATCAGCAGCAACACCAGCACCAACAACAAATTCTAGGGGAGAAGAACGACCGCCAGTTAGATGTTACAAATGAGGGAAAGAGGTATATATCAGCCAAAACTGTCCACAACAATCCAAGGTATGTTCCAACTGTGGAAAAGAAGGCCACATAGCTCGGGATTGTACTGTAGCAAAACCAATTTCAATGGGGATGGTGACTCCAAGGGCTGTCCCGGATAAGTCGAAATCAGTGGTTCCTGGAAGAGCGTTTGTCGTGACTGGCTAAAACACGAGGAACCCGAACGAGGTGATTACGGGTAAGCTAATCTTGAACTCTTGCGAAGTTTATACCTTACTAGATACCGGTTCTACCCATTCTTTTATCTCTCATGCTTGTGCTCAATGTTTAAACTTGACTACAGAGAAATTAGACTTTGATTTATCAGCGGAGACTCCGTTGGGTGAAAATTTTGTTACATCCACAGTTTATAAATCTTGCATGATCCAAGTTGGCACTATCACATTACCTGTTGATCTTATCTCTTTAAAGATACTTGCTTTTGATGTGATTTTAGGAATTGATTGGTTAACCAATCATCATGCCAAAATTGATTGTTTTCGTAAGGTTGTTAGTTTTCATATTCCTAACCACATTGGTCATACGAATTCAAATAACTAAACCACTAAAATCACCACTATCATATCAAGCCATAAAGCTATTCGCTTTATTGAAAACTGATGTCGCTTTTCTTAGCCTATGTTATGGATTTGAACAATGACAAGTCAGATTTGAATAATATTTCTGTTGTTAGAGAATTTCTTGACGTATTTCCTGAAGAACTTCCTGGTCTACCCCTAGAACGTGATGTTGAATTCTTTATTGACCTTGAGCCGGGTACAAAACCCATTTCTAAAACCCCATATCGAATGGCTCCTATTGAACTTCAGGAGTTAAAAGTCCAACTACAGGAATTGTTAGACATTGGTTTCATTCGTCCTAGTACATCTCCTTGGGGTGCTCCTATTTTATTCGTAAAGAAGAAAGACGGGAGTAAACGACTATGTATTGACTACCGAGAATTAAACCATGTTACCATCAAGAATAGGTATCCGCTACCTCACATTGATGACCGGTTCGACCAGTTGCAAGGAGCATAATTCTTTTCAAAGATCGATCTTAGCTTACGATATCATCAATTTGAAGATTAAAACCGAGGATATTCCAAAGACCTTCGTAACTCCGGCAGAAAGCATTATGAATTCTTAGTCATGTCTTTTGGATTGACTAATGCTCCTGCTGCTTTCATGGATATGAAATGTGCAAATTTTGCAAAATAAGCAAGTGGTTATAAAATAATCATTGTTGTCGGAGAATATTCGTTTGGTCGTGGAATATTCTTGTTGTCGGGGAATATTCATACGACGGCGCAGTCATTTATGGGCCCCATAACCGAATAACTGTCAGATAAAGAAAACGACAAGTTTGAGTTTTTATAAATTACGGCGTAGTTGTTACCGTTAACACTGTTGGAATACCTGGTGGTTAAAATACAGTAATACGCATGGATGCACGGTATTGATGAATTATTGATCCTTACGTAAGAAGGAACTACTCAATAATTGTTACAGTAGTTACTGTTCAATATTTTATTTTATTGATTCAATAATTGCTGCATTGATATTTTATATTATTGTTGTTTCAATAATTATCACTTGCATGAAATTTTCCATTATCGATCAATAATTTATATTATTTGAATAATATTATTAGATATCATTATTGGCAATGTCTAGAAAGTTACATCAAGGAGAGGTTGGTCACCTAATTGCGCCGCCAAGAAGAGAAATTTTATTGAAAGCCCCTTTTCCTCGGAACTACTGGTTGTCATAAATGTGATTCTGTAATTTTATTTGTGAATAATTAATTATTGATTCATATGTTAAGGAAATATTTATTTTATATGGATATAAATGTTGGATATATTTTTTATGGTTAAAAATGAAAGAGTTAATGTTGAGGTGTTTTATCAGTATTTTTGAGATATATTGCGTGAGTTATAATTTTTAATCTGACCGTTGAATCGTTGTAATTTTTGGATATGTTATACATATATAAGTTGAGTATATGTCCACAAATTTTGAACCGTTAAAAGTGAACGTATGATTTGTTATGAATTTTAAGAGGTGAATGGTTTAGAAATTGTTGAATTTCAGAATTTATCATTTTGGTGGAAAATTCTAGAATTGAGTGGGCCCCACTTATGGTTGGTGAAGAAATGTGCTGAATTTTATTTCAAATGTGGTGGATGGGAATAGTAGCAGGTAAAGCCATCAGGTTGCAGGTCAAGTCTGCTAACATTTTCCTATAAATAGAGGGCTAAGTTAGAATTGAAAATTACACCAGAAACATAAGCTTTCTCTCTTTCTCTCTCTAGATTATTGAGTGTATTTTGTGAGTATTTAGATAC
Organism: Panax quinquefolius; assembly: GCA_020205615.1. Classification (NCBI taxonomy): domain Eukaryota; kingdom Viridiplantae; phylum Streptophyta; class Magnoliopsida; order Apiales; family Araliaceae; genus Panax; species Panax quinquefolius. The sequence goes on along the minus strand of CM035151.1, from coordinate 39,786,927 downwards.
TTTGTGAGTTTCTATTCATCAGTGCAAGTTTCCTTCAGTTTTATACCGATATTCCGATCAGAAGTACTGATATTTTGAGGTAAGGGATGTTATTTTCTTCATTTATGATATTACTTCTTCAATATCATTATGTCGAAGTATTGATCTGAACTTTTTATCAAATTTGGAACATTTTGTGTCGGGGTTACTATTCACGTATACGACACTATTCACGAATATGGCACTATTCACCGAAAAATGAAATTTTCTTCTTTTTGTCCAAGATGTCTATTATGGTTACTATCTTTGATTGTCTCCATGTTTTGATCTTTATTCTTGAATTTTGCTTCAAAATTGGTTATTATGGAGTATTATTGATCTTGGATAAACTGTTATACGAATCTCTACTATTGTCCTTCTGTCTCACTAGATTCGTTTTCTTTAAAATATTTTTCATCATCCTCAGTCCTAAATGATGATATTACTAAATATCTTTGGCCCAGTAGTGCAAAAGATAAATGATTAATCGATGAATATCTTTGGCCCGTAGTTCAAAGATGAACAAGTGTTGAGATGAACATGACTAATCGGTGATACAAATGAATATCTTTGGCTCAGAGTGCAAAGATGAATATATTTGATTAAAGATGTATATTGATTGTTGTTACAGGGATAAAATATTGATGATGGACTTTTAAATCTTAGAAGATAGTAGAACTCATTCTCTACTTGACTCTTCTAATGGATTGATGTTTCCGCTGCAGTTGTTGATCTAAAACTTATTGTCTATTATATTTTATCAGATTTTTCCATGTTGAAGACTAACGATAATTTGTTGTATATTATCTTAGTCATAATATTCTTTACTGGGATAGTTGAGCTCACCCTTTTCCTTTATGTTCCATTTTTCTCGGGAGGTGAGAACATAAAGGAGAACTAGTCGGAATACAGAGTGATGGTTCTAGAAAGATGTTTTAGCGATCCTCCTCACTATTTCTCGTAAAATAGTGTTTGAATAATTGTAATGAGCACTTATTTGAGTGTGGATATTGTCTAGAAGACAATATTTATATTTAAACTCACCGTATGTGTTGTCGATTTTGCATGACAATCAGATATTGAAGTTGTAGTTTGCTTTCCATGCATTTATTTGGCGCACTCAGAATGGGTGTTGTATACCTATTTTGGGGGCGTCACAAAAGATCTCATTTCAAATGTATATAGCCTTGTGGTGACACAACAAACTATATATAAATATATTGGTAGACAACTCTTGTCAATTACATCATCATATAACTCTTTTTATTTTGCCTCTTAAATTATTTTGATCAAGTGGTGGCACATCCGAATAAAAATTATTCAAGTTAAGTCCAACCTAACACTTCTATATATTCAAAAAAAAACTTTATCCTTGTGGTGACACAACAAAACAACATTGTTCAATTTTCTTTATAAGCATCAAATGTGATAAAATTAACATCTCAAAGAATTAATATAAGCCTTGTGGTGACACAACAAACTTATAATAATTAATTGATACTCTATTATTTTTTATCATGCTACAAGACGACGTTCGATATTCTAAATATCTTTGAACGCTTAGGACTTAATATAAAAACTTTGACGGATTTGTTATTATTTGTCCCATCTTGTTTAGCGCACATGCGCGCACACACACACACACACACACACACACACACACACATATATATATATATATATATATATATATATATATATATATATGTAGACACTCAAAATTCCGTTTTCCTGTTACTGACTATGCAGGAGGACAAAAGCGTATATTTTACACTCCGGAGATAACCCTGGACAACTACAACATCAATTTTAACCCCGAAGATGGCCACGAGAGATCCAGTTTCCAACCCCGGAGATAACCCCGGGAAAATAGTTTCCAACCCCAGAGATAACCCTGGGAAAATCAGTTTTAACCCCGGAGATAGCCCCGGGGGATCAAGATCAAAGCCTGGAGGTAGTCCCAGGAGGTCAACCCAACCTCAGAGATAACCCTGAGGATAGCCAAAGTTAACATCAAGTCAACCTCAGAGATAATCCTGAGAAAATACTGCTACAACTGTGTGAAAACCGGAGATAACCCCGGGAGGGGCAAAATGGTCATTTTGCCAACTCAACTTCAACTCACATCAAATCAACTCATGTCAACTCAAAATACTTCAATAAAAGTTCCACAAGAACCATATCTTAACTTTCGAGTGCAAACTATGCAAAACGGCTCAACGGACTACTCCGACGGAAACCAGTGAATGCCATTTCTTATGGACCCATCTTCACTGAAACAAAAAGGAAAATCCTATGTCATTGTGTAGCTCTCGGAAAGAGCTTTCCGTAATGATATGGCACGCTCCATCGGACTCCCCAGTTTGAAAGTTATAAGGCCATCGAAAGCAACAACACATAATCCGAATGTGCGTTTCTTGACACTACGGGACCCATATTTTGGGCATCCTGCAGCCACCACAGTAGACTGCGCTCCCCCTCTATAAATAGAAGGCTTGGGTTGGCCATTTTGGAAGAGAAAACGGCGAGGAAGTCCTGCCCAATTTGCTCTGCACTCACCCCATGCAGTGTACTTTCTCATTTTAAACACCTATGAGCTCATATATAGCCCTTTTGTACCTACTCTAAAGATATAGAAGTCTTCTTTAGCAGTCAACTGTAAGCCTTCTCACACACTGTAGAGTCTTTCTCTTCATCTCTGCACACACCCTTCTTCACGTTGAGAGTCGTGTTATACAGATTTACCCTTGACTTTGGTCCGTGGTTTTGTTTCACTTATATATATATATATATATATATATATATATATATATATATATATATATATATATATATATATATTTATATATATATATATATACGTGGGTCTAACTTTTAATCTCGATGAGCCTGAACTTGATGCCCGAGCATTTATTTGCTTTAATATATATATATATATATATATATATATATATATATATATATACATTTATATATATTAACTGTTTTCAAACCTTGCTCGATGAGCCTTAGACTTGATGCGAGCGCGTTTATTATTTATATATATATATATATATATATATATATATATATATATATATATATATATATATATATATATATATATATGAACCGTGGTCGGACTTTGTTCGATGAGCCTCGATTTTACATCCTATGCGTTTACTATATATATATGAATCCGTGGTGGGACTGCTTTGATGAGCCCGATTTTACATACATCCGGTCACTCTACTTTTTATATATATATATATATATATATATATATATATATATATATATATATATATATGAACTGTTGTCGAACTCTGTTCGATGAGCCTGGATTTTACATCCGGTGCGTTTATTGCTTTTGTGTATATGTGACGCCCCCAAGATAGGTATACAACACCCATTCTGAGTCGTCAAAATACATGGTACAGAAACAACTACAACTTTATTAATACAACATAAAAACTGTGAGTTTAAATACAAATATTGTCATCTAGACAATATCCACACTCAAATAAGTCCTCAGTACAATTATTGATACATTATTTTACAAAATAGTGAGGACTACTAAAACGACTTCTAGAACCATCATTCCACACCCCGACTAGTACTCGCTACATTCTCGTCTCCTGAGAAGAAAAATGGAACAACAAGGAAAAGGGTGAGCTCAACTAGCCCAGTAAAGAACATTATGACTAATATAATATAAAACAAATTATCGTTAGTCTTCAACAGGGAAAAATCTAATAGAATACAATAGACAACAAGTTTTAAATAATTATTCGCAGCGGAAATAATAATTCATTAGAAGAGTTAAGTAGAGAATGCAAACTACTATCTTCTATATATGAATTTAAAAGTTCATCGTCTATCTTTTATCCCTGTAACATCAATCAATATATAACTGAAATCAAATATTCATCTTTACACTACAGGCCAAAGATATTCATCAGTTGGTCATGTTCATCTAAACACATGTTCATCTTTGCACTACGGGCCAAAGATATTCATTAGAAATCATTAATCTTTGAACTACAGGCCAAAGATATTCAATTATATCATCATTTAGGACGGAGGATGATGAAAAATATTTTAAAGAAAACGAATCCAGTAAAACAAAAGAATAAATATTAAGGATTCGTATTTCAGCTATTTCATGTCCAAAAATACCTCATAAATAATCATAGTGGAGTAAAATTCAAGAATGATCAAAACATGGAAACAATCAAAGTTAGTATCCAGTATAGATATTTTGGACGAAAAATGAAAATTTAATTTTTCTGTGAATAGTGTCGTATTCGTGAATAGTATCGTATAAGTGAATAGTGTCGTATACATGAATAGTAACTCCGACACTAAAAAATAGAAATTTCACAAAAACATCATCATGCTTCGTGAATAGTACTCGTGAATAGTAATTCATGAATAGTAACCCTGACATGAAAAAGTTCCAAATTTGATAAAAAGTTCCAACCAATATTTCGTCATAATGATATTGAAGAAATAATATCATTTTAAAAAAAATATAATATCCCTTACCTTAGCTAGAATAGTACTTCTGGTTGGAATAATGGATATAGTGCTGAAAGAACTTGCACCGTATGGCAATACTCAAAGTACTAAAATACTAACTAAAATACGCTCGATATATAGAGAGAGAAAGAGAGAGAAATCTGTAGTTTCTGGTGTGATTTTTAATTCTAACCTAAGCACCCTATTTATAGGAAAATGCTTAGAACACCAAAGCAGAAAATTTAATATAATATTAATATATATAATAAATCTTCTATGCCATCCTACCAGCTGATCTCAAACACCTAACATATGTCCATAAACAACAAAAACGTTTTTCTAAATAAAAATAATTAAAACTTCCAAAAATTAATTATTTCAGAACTTCGGAACTTCAATAATTCATAATAAATAGCCCTATTATCAGCAAATTCAAATCTCGAGTCTTTTTATAGGAAATTCAATTCTCTACAACTTTACAGAAGAAAGGTTTTCCAAATTCCAAACAGAAATTGACCGAAATCCACAAATGAACGATTTTACAAGCTATAATCAAATTTCAGTCAAGAAATGGGGTCCACCGACACACAAAACATGTGTTAATCATTTAATGCACCAAAAATACTCTTCCTCCTCATATACTCATATATCCCATATTCATTGTAAAAATATCACCATTATTATATAATATAATAAAATATTATTTTATCGTAAAAGATAAAATATCAATTTTTAACAATTGTCACTTTAAAATTTTCTCCATCTATATCCACATAAAATCAATATTTTCCTCATCATATAAATCAATAATTAATTATTCACAAATAATATTACGTAATCACAAGATCGACAACCGTGCCGCTCCTAAGAAAGAGGGGGCTTTCTAATAAAAATTTCTCCTTACTGGCACGCAATTAGGTGACCAAACCTCTCCTTAGACAGAACTTTCTAGACATTGCCAATAATGTTTTCTAATAATATTATTCAGATAATATGAATTATTGCTTCGATAATGGAAAATACTGTGTAGTGACAATTATTAAAACAACGGTAATATAAAATATCAACGCAGCAATTATTGAATCAATAAAATAAAATAATCGAATAAAGAATTCACCAGAATAATTATTTAGTATTGCCTTCTTACGTAAGAATCAATAATTGGTGCAATACCGCATGCTATCACAAGAACAACGCCAGACATTTTGTTTTTAACCAACGGGTATTCCAACAAAGATTAATCTTGAATAACTACGCTGTTTATTTATAAACAACTCATACTTGTCTTTTTCTTCATCCAATCGCTTTCCGTTATGGGGACCACAAAAGACTGCGCCGTCATACGAATATTCCCCGACAGCAAGAATATTCCATGACCAAACGAATATTCCCCGAGAACAATGAATATTTTATAACCACCTGTTTATTTTAAAATATTCGCGCATTTTACTCATAACTAACCATATTAATCAATTCAACCCTTACTATTTCAAAATAATAAATAGAGGAAATTCCATTTTATTAAAAAAAAATTCGGGGTCTTACAACCTCCCCTCCTTATGAAATTTCGTCCTCAAAATTAACGTACGTACCTGGTGTTTCGAAAAAATGAGGATACCTCGCTTTTATTTCCGTTTCCAACTCCCAGGTCATTTCTTCAATAGCATGGTTCCTCCACAAAACCTTGACTTGTGGTATGACCTTTGTGTGTAGGACATGCTCCTTCCTATCAAAAATCTTGACAGGTACCTCCTCGTACGTTAAGTCTTCGGCTATCTCGTCTGATTCTAACTCAATGACGTGGTTCGGGTAGTCCACATAATTTCGTAACTTCGATACGTGAAAAACGTTATGAACACGTGTCATACTTGGCGGTAAAACGAGTCTATAGGCCACAGTTCCTACTCGATCAAGGATTTCAAATAGACCAATAAATCAAAGGTTTGAACTTTCCTCACATCGCCAATTCTCTCTTTTGGAATAACAACTTCTTGCACCTCCTTCTTCATATTCATCAGCTCCGGTGTGTAGCTTGAACGGTTTTAACTTTATCGATTAAAATCGATTCTACTCGTATATCATCACGTGGGTCCCTAGAGTCTTTAACTCTATCTCTATCATTTGTAAGTTATATAAAATGGGTCTTTGACAATATCGCATTCGTACTGCAGATACGATCTTTTACTCAACACGCCGCCTACCACGTTAAACTTTTCCGAGATGGTATGGTCGTAACATGTGCCAAAATGAGTCTCCTCTTGAGTTCTTCAAGCTCTTTCCACATTCCTTGCTCCATTTGAATTTTGTATCTCTAGGAGTCACCGCGTTAATGGAGTAGCGATTCGAGAAAATCTTTCCACAAAATCATCGATAATAACTCGCTAAGCATAAAAGCTACGTATTTCGATTCTCGACTTAGGTTGCTCTCAACGTGACTCATATCCCAATCTTGGATAAGACGTCACAATGACACCTATCGGGCTTTACTACAAGACAAATATGGCGCGCCCCTACGGAGAGTCTAGCTTCGGTGCATTCCACAAAGGAAGTCACCAGATATAGGCTCGGGTACCAAATTCTATAGTTGAATTTTTAACTCCTGAAGTTCAATAAGAGCCATGAGATTTTAGAAATGGGTTTTGTATCGGGTTCAAAGTCGATAAAAAATTCAATATCACACTTTGGGAGTAAGCCAAGAAATTCTTCAGGAAATACATCAGGAAATTTATTAATAATAGAAATATCATTCAAATCTGACGTATTTTTGTTTAAGTCCATAACATGGGCTAAGAAAACTTGACATCCGTTTTTCAATAAACGAATGACTTTATGGCTTGATATGAAAGTGTTTGACTTCAATGGTTTGGTTGCTTGAATTCGAATAACAAGTTGCTTATGAATAAGAAAACTAACAACCTTACGAAAGCAATTAATTTTAGCATGATGAGTGGTTGACCAATCAATCCCTAAGGTCACATCAAATGCAAGAATTTTTAAAGAAATAAGGTCAACAGGTAATGTGATGGTGCCAACTTGGATCAAACGAGATTTATAAATAGTGGATGTGATGAAAGTTTCTCCTAACGGAGTTTCCATAGATAAGTCAAAGTCTAATTTTCTCCAGAGTCAAGTTTAAACGTTGAGTATAAGCAGGAGAGATAAATGAATGGGTAGCATCGGTATCTAGTAATGTATATAATTCGCATGAATTTATGATTAGCTTACCCATGATCACCTCGTTTGGGTTCCTCGCATGTTGACCAGTCACGATAAACGCTCTTCCAGGAACTGTTGACTTTGACTTTTCTGGGACAGCCTTTTGAGTCACCATCCCCACTGGGCTTGGTTTCGCTACCGTACAATCTCGAGCAATATGTCCTTCCTTTCCACAATTATAACATACCTTGAACTGTTATGGACAGTTTGGGTTGATGTGTCCCTCTTTTCCACATTTATAGCATACGACCGGTGGTCGTTCTCCTCCCTTAAAACCGATTCTTCTTTGGTCTTTGACGTCTTCAGCAGTTGTCATTGTTGAATCTCCTCTTTTTAAAATCTCCCGCCGACTCGCTTCTTCTATTTTCATGGCCACGATTACCACAAGAGTGGTTGTCGCTCTTGTCCGTATTTTTCTTTCTCCTCTTATTATCGTTGTTCTGATGACTGCTATCACCGTTATGATCCTGGTTGCGGTCTCTTGGTTGAACGTACTCGCTATCTCGCTCTAATAATTGAGCCCTGTTGACAACATTTGAATATAAAGAAAATTTATGAGAGATAAGATATTGCCGAATCTCAGGTTTTAAACCTCTCAGAAACATCCTCGTCTTTCGTTCCTCATTCTCTACCAAATGAGGTGCAAACCTGGATAACTCTGCGAACTTCGCCTCGTATTGGGACATCGACATGTTGTTTTGTTCTAGTCTAATAAACTCTACCTCCTTCATATGGCGAATACTTTCAGGAAAGTATTTTTCGTTGAAAAGTTTCTGAAATGTTTCCCAAGACATGCTAAGTGCGGCAGGCTGGGTACGTTTCATAGACTCCCACCAGTAATCTGCCTCGCCACGGAACATAAAGGTGGCGAATGGAACTTTCTATTCCTCTGTGCATCCCAAGACATCGAATATCTTGGTAATTTGCTTGACTCATGTTTCCGCCATGATTGGATCCGGCTTTCCCTTAAATTCTGGTGGTCCCAACTCTTTGAACTGCTTGGCCGTGACAAGCCGCGCGTTGCTATCATTTCCACCCATATTCTGTACACGAGTCTCCCTCGTCTGGTTTTGCATGAACTGCAAAAAGCTCCTAAACATCCCGTCGTTCATTGTCTGCTCAGTGGTGTTGTTTACAGGAGGAACATTGCCAGCCTGTTTCACGTTCTCCTCGTTGGTGAGCAAAGGTGTCTCCATGGTCTCATTTACTCCATTGATAACATTCTCAGTCGACATTCTCAAATACTGCCATAAAACAAGGGTTAATTAAACAAATTAACATATCACATATTAACCATATAGTTCGACTGACCAACAAATAAGCTTAGGTATGACATACTGGCGAAGGATTACTCGCTCTCCCTTCTAAGTACTATTCCCCAATCTCATGGAGAGACCATATCCCTAAGCTCGATATTAACCGTGACGCCCCAAAATAGGTATACAACACCCATTCTCGAAATCGTCAAAATACATGGTATAGAAACAACTACAACTTTATTAATACAACATAAAAACTGTGAGTTTAAATACAAATATTGTCATCTAGAATATATCCACCCTCAAATAAGTCCTCAGTACAATTATTGATACATTATTTTACAAAATGGTGAGGACTACTAAAACGACTTCTAGAACCACCATTCCACACCCAGACTAGTACTCGCTACATTCTCGCCTCCTTAGAAGAAAAATGGAATAACAAGGAAAATGGTGAGCTCAACTAGCCCAGTAAAGAACATTATGACGAATATAATATAAAACAAATTATCGTTAGTCTTCAACAGGGAAAAATCTAATAGAATACAATAGACAACAAGTTTTAAATCAATATTCGCAACGAAAATAATAATTCATTAGAAGAGTTAAGTAGAGAATGCAAACTACTATCTTCTATATATGAATTTAAAAGTTCATCGTCTATCTTTTATCCCTGTAACATCAATCAATATATAACTGAAATTAAATATTCATCTTTGCACTACAGGCCAAAGATATTCATCAGTTGGTCATGTTCATCTAAACACATGTTCATCTTTGCACTACGTGTAAGACCCCAACTTATTATTAATGAAATTTAATTTTCTCTATTTATTATTTTGAAATAGTAAGGGTTGATTTGATTAATGTGGATAGTTATGGGTAAAATACGCAAATATTTCAAAATAAGCAAGTGGTTATAAAATATTCATTGTTGTCGGGGAATATTCGTTTAGTCGTGGAATATTCGTATCGTCGAGGAATATTCGATGACAAATAAGCAGCCCATGTATGGGCCCCATAACTGAAAGCGATTGTATAAAAGAAAACGACAAAATATAAGTTGTTTAAAAATAATCTACGTAGTTGTTACCAAGTATTAATCTTAAAAATACACTGTGGTTAAAACACGAAAGAAGACACGGTATTGCACCAATTATTGATTCTTACGTAAGAAGGCACTACTCAATAATGGTTACGAAATTACTTTATCAAAGATTTTATTTTATTGATTTAATAATTGCTTGCGTTGATATTGCTGTTGTTTTAATAATTGTCATTACACAGTATTTTTCATTATCGAAGCAATAATTCATATTATCTGGATAATATTATTAGATAACATTATTGGCAATGTCTAGAAAGTTCTGCCTAAGGAGAGGTTTGGTCACCTAATTGTATGCGCAAGAAGGAGAAATTCTTATTGAAAGCCCTTTTCCTGTGAACCGCCTCAATTGTCAATATTGTGATTCTCGTAATATTATTCGTGAATAATTAATTATTGATTTATATGATGAGAAAAATATTGATTTTATGTGGATATAGATGGAGAAAATTTTTAATGTGACAATTGTTGAAAATTAAAATTTTATCTTTTTCTGATAAAATAATTCATTTAAATATATTATTACATTTTTAATAATATAATAATGGTGATATTTTTACAATGAATGTGTGATATATGAGTATACGAGGAGAAAGAGTATTTTTGTTGCAATAAATGTTTAAAACATGTTAAACATGTCGGTGGACCCCATTTCTTGACTAAAATTTGATTATAACTTGTAAAATCGGCCGTTTATGGATTTCGGTCAATTTCTGTTTAGAATTTGGGAAAACTTTCTTCTGCAAAGTTGTAGAGAATTGAATTTCCTATAAAAACTCGCAAGATTCAAATTTTCTGACAAAAAGGCTATTTATTGTGAATTATTGAAGTTCTGAAGCTCCGAAATAATTAATTTTTGAAGTTTTAAATATTTTTAATAAGAAAACGTTTTTTTTTAGTTAGGCAAGGTGAGTCACTCTTGGTATCGATGGTTTGAATCAGATTTTGGGTGCGTAGAATTTAATAAATATATATTAATATTTTATTAAATTTTCGCTTTAGTGTTCTAAGCATTTTCCTATAAATAGGGTGCTTAGGTTAGAATTGAAAATCACACCGTAAATTGAAGTTTTCTCTTTTATATTATCGGCGTATTCTTGTGAGTATTTTGAGTATACTTTGAGTATTGCTATACTACGGCAAGTTCAAGTTATAGCTTATATCCAAATTCCGCTTAGTACTATCTTTTCGAGGTAAGGGATATTTTTTTCGTAATGATATTATTTCTTCAATATCATTATCTTTGAAATATTGATCTAAAGTTTTATTAAATTTGGAACTTTTGGTGTCTGAGCTACTATTCACGTAATACGGCACTATTCACGAATCGGGCATTATTCATCGAAAAATGAAAATTTTCCTTTTCGCCTAAAATATCTATTGTGGATACTAGCTTTGATTGTATCCATGTTTTGATCATTCTTGAATTTTACACCACTATGATTATTTTTGAGGTATTTTTGGACATGGATAAAACAAAGTACTGAATCCTTAATCCTTAATCCTACTCATTTTGTTTCACTTTGGATTCGCTTTCTTTAAAAATATTTTTCATCATCCTCAATCTTAAATGATGATATTATTGAATATCTTTGGCTTGTAGTGCAAAGATGAATGATTTCTGATGAATATCTTTGGCCCGTAGTGCAAAGATGAACAGGTGTTTAGATGAACATGACCAATCGATGAATATCTTTGGCTCTGTAGTGCAAAAGATGAATATTTGATTCCGTATGCATATTGATTGATGTTACGTGGATAAAAGATAGACGATGAACTTTTAAATTCATACATAAAAGATAGTAGTTTGCATTCTCTACTTAACTCTTCTAATGAATTATTATTTCAAATGCGAATATTGATTTAAAACTTGTTGTCTATTGTATTCTATTAGATTTTTTTCCCTGTTGAAGACTAATGATAATTTGTTGTATATTATCTTAGTCATAATATTCTTTATTGGGCTAGTTGAGCTCACCCTTTTCCTTTTTGTTCTATTTTTCTTCTCAGGAGGCGAGAATATAGCGAGTACGAGTCGGGGTATGGAATGAAGGTTCTAGAGAGAGTTGTTTAGTAGTCCTCACCATTTTTGTAAAGTAATGTATCAATAAATGTGATGAGGATTTATTTGAGTATAGATATTGTCTAGAAGATTATATTTGTATTCAAACTCAAAGTTTTACTATTGTAATAATAAAGTTGTAGTTGTTTCTGTACCATGTATTAACAACTCAGAATGGGTGATGTATACCTATTTTGGGGGCGTCACAATTGGTATCGAGCTTAGTGATATGATCTCCAAGGAGATCGGGAATAGAACTAGGAGGGAGAGACGAGTAAATCCTTCGTTAAGTGTGTCCTACCTAAGCTTATTTGTTAGTTGGTCAGTATATAGGGATATTATGTGATATATTAATTTCCTGAATTAACCCTTGTTTGTCGACTGAGAATATTAACAATGGAAATGAGACCGTGGAGACGCCTGTACTCACCAACGAGGAGAACGTCTAACAAGTCAGGCAATGTTCCTCCCGTGAACAACACCACCGCGAGATGATGAACGAGGGATGTTTAGAAGCTTTTTGTAGTTCATTCAAAATCGCATTTAGGGAGACTCGTGTTCAAAATACTGAGGAGCAAATGATAGCAATTCATGAGTTGTCACAAATGCAAGCGCTTCAAAGAGTCAGGACCACGAATTTAAGGGAAAGCCGATCCGATCATGGCGGAAACATGGGTTAAGCAAATTACCAAGATATTTGATGTCTTGGGATGCACGGAGGAACAAAGGTTCCATTCGCCACCTTTATGTTCCGTGGCGAGGCGTGATCATCGGTGGGAGTCTCGTGAAGCGCACCCATCCAAACCAAGACTCAAAGATGTCTTGGGAGACGTTTGAAAACTATTTAATGACAATTACTTTCCGAAAGTGTTCGTCATATGAAGGAAGTGGAGTTCATCAAATTAGAACAAAACAATATGACGGTGTCTCAGTACGAGGCAAAGTTTGTAGAGTTATCCAGGTTTGCACCTCATTTGGTGGAGAATGAGGAACGTATGACGCGGATGTTTCTGAGAGGTTTGAAACCCGACATACGACAATATCTCATTTCTCATAAATTTTCTCTCTATTCAGATGTTGTAAATAGGGCTCAATTATTAGAGCGAGATAACGAGTACGGTCAACCGAGGGACCACAACCAGGATCATACCGGAGATAGCAGTCAACAAAACAACGATAACCAGCGGAGAAAGAAAAAGACGGACAAAATGGTAACCACTCGTGGTGGTAATCATGGCCATGAAAATAGAAGAAGCGAGTCCGGAGGAGATTTTAAAAGAGGAGATTTAACAACGACCATGTGAAGACGACAAAGACCAAAGAAAGAATCGTTCCAAGGAGGGCGACCACCGGTCGATGCTATAAATGCGAAAAGAGGGACATATCACCAAAACCGCCTGAACAGCTTCAAGGTATGCTATAATTGTGGAAAGGAAGGACATATCGCTCGGATTGTACTTTCAGGTGAAACCTAGTTCAATGGGGACGGTGACTCAAAAGATCGTCCCGTAAAAGTCAAAGTCAACGGTTTCGGAAGAGCGTTTGTTGTGATCGGGTCAAAATGCGAGGAACCCAAACGAGGTGATCACGGTAAGCTATTAATAAATTCTTGCGAAGTTTATACCTTACTTGATACCGGTGCTACCCATTCATTTATCTCTCCGCTTGTGCTCAACGCTTAAACTTGACTCGGAGAAATTACACTTTGACCTATCTCGTGGAAACTCCGTTAGAGAAACTTTCATCACATCCAATCGCTTTATAAATCTTGTTTGATTCAAGTTGGCACCATCACCTTACCGTTGACCTTATCTCTTTAAAGATACTTGTTTTTGATGTGATTTTAGGATTGATTGGTTAATTACTCATCATGCCAAAATTGATTATTTTCATAAGGTTGTTAGTTTTCATATTCCTAACCAACCCGTTGTGCGAATTCAAGCAACTAAACCATTAAAATCAATCATCGTTATATCTAATCATAAAGCTATTCGCTTATCGACAAACGGATGTCAAGCTTTCTTAGCCCATGTCATGGATTTGAATAAAGATACGTCAAATTTGAATAATATTCCTGTTGTTATTGACTTTCCGGACGATTTCTGAAGAACTTCTCCGCCTACCCCGTAACGTGAAGTTGAATTTTTATTGATCTTGAACCCGGTACAAAGCCTATTTCTAAAATCCCATATCGAATGGCTCCTATTGAACTTCAGAGTTAAAGGTCCAACTACAGAAATTGTTGGACATCGGTTTCATTCGGCCCTAAGTACATCTCCTTGGGGTGCTTCTATTTTATTCGTAAAGAAGAAAGATGGGAGTATGCGACTTTGTATTGACTATCGAAATTGAACCATGTCACCATCAAGAATAGGTATCCTCTACCTCGTATTGATGACTTGTTTGACCAGCCTCAAGGGCACAATTTTTTCAAAGATCGATCTTCGCTCGGATATCATCAAATTTGAAGATTAGAACCGAGGATATTCCAAAGATCGCTTTTAGAACTCGGTGACGGGCATTATGAATTCTTAGTCATGTCTTTCGAATTTACTAATGCTCCTCGCGACTTTCATGGATATGATGAATCGAGTATTCAAGGAATATTTGGATCATTTCGTTGTTGTTGTTTTATTGATGACATCCTCATATATTCCAAAAGCCGTGAAGATCATGAGCACCATTTGAAGTCGGTACTCCAAAGGCTTCGTGAAAACAAGCTTTATGCCAAGTTGAAGAAATGCGAGTTCGCTTGCTTGAGAAGTAGCATTCCTTGGGCACGTGGTGTCAAAACATGGAGTATCTGTTCATCCGGCAAAGATTGAAGCAATACAAAGTTGGGAGCAACCGAAGTCGGTGACTGAAGTACGTACTTTTTTGGGCTTAGTTGGTTAATATCGGAGATTCGTGGAAGGGTTTTCTCGAATCGCTACTCCATTAACCCAGCTAACTCGGAAGGATAAAAAATTTGTTTGGAGCGAAGAATGCGAGAAGAGTCTCCAAGAGCTTAAGAGGAGACTTATTTCTAAGACTGTTCTAACAATACCATCCGGTTCGGATGGATTTGTTATCTACAAATGATGCTTCGGGCAAAGGGTTAGGATGTGTTCTCATGCAACGTGGGAAAGTCATAGCCTATGCCTCGCGACAACTTAAAGAGTATGGGAGGAATTATCCTACTCATGATCTAGAGTTGGCAGCAAATGATCGTTTTTTACTAAAGATCCGGAGGCACTATCTATATGGGGAGAAAGTGGAGATATATTCAGACCATAAAAGCCTTAAATATTTCTTCACTCAAAAAGAACTCAACATGCGGCATCGACGTTGGCTCGAGCTATTGAAAGACTATGACCACACTATTCAATACCATCCTGGAAAAGCGAATGTGGTAGCTGACGCGTTGAGTAGAAGATCATATGGAGGAATGAGTGCGATGATGTCAAGTATACACATAGAGCCAACTTTAATAGAAAAAGTTAAGGTTGCTCAAGCCACCGACCCGGAGCTGATGCGTATGAAGAAGAAAGTACAAGAAGGTGTTATTCAGGAAGCGAGAATTGATGAAGAAGGAATACTTCGAGTCCACTCCAGACTTTGTGTTCCTAACGACTCTGATTTGAAGTACAAGATTATGATGGAGGCACACAATACACAATTTGCAATCCATCCTGGAAGTACTAAAATGTATCGTGATCTTCGATATACATTTTGGTGGAACAATATGAAGAGAGAGATTGCAAAGTTTATCTCGATGTGTTTAACTTGTCAACGTGTAAAGGCGGAGCATCTAGTACCTAAGTGTACGTTGCAACCACTTGAGATTCCGAAATGGAAGTGGGAACACATTACCATGGATTTCGTTACGGGTCTTCCTACGGTTTCTCAAGGCATCGATGCTATTGGGGTTATTGTTGATAGATTAACCAAGTCTGCTCATTTCTTGCCGATACGGGAGACTTATTCCCTTGAACGCCTTGCTTGTATGTACATGAATGAGATTGTGAGGTTGCATGGCATGCCTGTATCCATAGTTTCGGATCGTGACCCAAGATTCACTTCAAGATTTTGGGTTAGCTTGCAAAAAGCTATGGGCACGGATTTGCGATTTAGTTCGGCATACCATCCTCAAATGGACGGACAATCAGAGAGGACTATTCAAACTCTTGAAGATTTATTAAGACTCACGGTCCTAGACTTCAAGGGCGCTTGGGATAAGTATTTACCATTGGTGGAATTCTCCTACAACAACAGCTTATCGGCCAAGTAAAGGTGTGGCTCCATTTGAAGCATTATATGGACGAAAAGTGTCGCTCTCAATATGTTGGGATGAGGTGGATGAAGCAACATTATTGGGACCCGAAAGTTAATACGTATGACTCACCTGAAAGATCCAAATGATTCGACAACGTATACAAACCAAGCACAAGATCGACAAAAGAGTTATGCGGATCTTCATCGAAAGGACGTGGAATTTAGTATAGGGGATCATGTATTGTCATGAAGTTGCTCCATGGAAGGGAGTTACAAGATTTGGGAAGAGAGGAAAGCTCAATCCATGATTTATCGGTCCATTTCAAATTCTTGACCGAGTAGAAAATGTAGCCTATAGACTCAAGATTACCTCCGAGTATGTCTCGTGTTCATAATGTGTTTCACATATCCAGATTTCAGAATATTTGAAAGACCCGAACCACGTTATAGAGTTAGAACCGAGACGAGATAGTCAAGACTTAACGTCATTTAAGAGGTACCACCAAGATTTTAGATAGGAAGGAGCATGTCCCACGCACAAAGGTCATACCACAAGTTAAAGTTCTGTGGGAGGAATCAAAGCATATAGGAAATGACCTCGGGAATTAGAAAGCGAAATGAAAGCGAGGTATCCTCACCTTTTCAAACACTAGTAATGTGACGTCAATTTCGAGGACGAAATTTCATAAGGAGGGAGGTTGTAAGACCCCAACTTATTATTAATGAAATTTAATTTTCTCTATTTATTATTTTGAAATAGTAAGGGTTGATTTGATTAATGTGGATAGTTATGGGTAAAATACGCAAAATATTTCAAAATAAGCAAGTGGTTATAAAATATTCATTGTTGTTTGAAATATTCGTTTGGTCGTGGAATATTCGTCTTCGTCGAGGAATATTCGTATTTACGGCCAAGCAGTGAGCATGTGTGGGCCCCATAACTAAAAAAGCCTTTGGATGAAGAAAACGACAAATATAAGTTGTTTAAAAATAATCTAGGCGTAGTTGTTACCGTCAATCTTGTTAAAATACTCTGGGTGGTTAAAACACAAGAAGATTACTCAGTATTGCACCAATTATTGATTCTTACGTAAGAAGGCACTACTCAATAATGGTTACGGTAATTATTCTTATCAAGATTTTATTTTATTGATTTAATAATTGTCATGCGTTGATATTGTTGTTGTTTCAATAATTGTCATTACACAAGATTTTCATTATCGAAGCAATAATTCATATTATCTCGAATAATATTATTAGATAACATTATTGGCAATGTCTAGAAAGTTCTGCTTAAGGAGAGGTTTGGTCACCTAATTGCGCTGGCCTAAGAAGGAGAAATTCTTATTGAAAGCCCTTCTTTCTTGGGAACCGTCTCGTTTGTCAATATTGTGATTCTCAGAATATTATTCGTGAATAATTAATTATTGATTTATATGATGAGGAAAATATTGATTTTATGTGGATATAGATGGAGAAAATTTTTTAATGTGACAATTGTTGAAAATTAAAATTTTATCTTTTTCTGATAAAATAATTCATTTAAATATATTATTATATTTTTAATAATATAATAATGGTGATATTTTTACAATGAATGTGTGATATATGAGTATACGAGGAGAAAGAGTATTTTTGTTGCAATAAATGTTTAAAACATGTTAAACATGTCGGTGGACCCCATTTCTTGACTGAAATTTGATTATAACTTGTAAAATCGGCCGTTTATAGATTTCGGTCAATTTCTGTTTAGAATTTGGAAAAACTTTCTTATGAAACGTTGTAGAGAATTGAATTTCCTATAAAAACTCGCAAGATTCGAATTTTCTGACAAAAGGGCTATTTATTGTGGATTATTGATGTTCTGAAGCTCCGAAATAATTAATTTTTGAAGTTTTAAATATTTTTAATAAGAAAAACGTTTTTTTTTAGTTAGGCAAGGTGAGTCACTCTTGGTGGCTGATGGTTTGAATCGATTTTTTGGGTGCATAGGAATTTAATAAATATATATTAATATTTTATTAAATTTTCTGCTTTGGTGTTCTAAGCATTTTCCTATAAATAGGGTGCTTAGGTTAGAATTGAAAATCACACCAGAAATTGAAGTTTTCTCTCTCTATATTATCGAGCATATTCTTGTGAGTATTTTGAGTATACTTTGAGTGTTGCTATACGGGGCAAGTTCAAGTTATAGCTTATATCCAGTATTCCAGTTAGAAGTACTGTCTTTCCAAGGTAAGGGCTATTTTTTTTTCGTAATGATATTATTTCTTCAATATCATTATGCTAAAATATTGATCCAAGTTTTATTAAATTTAGAAGTTTTGGTGTGCGGTAGTTACTATTCACGTGATATGGCAAGATTCACGTATATCTTACACTATTCACTTAATAAGGCATTATTCAATAGAAAATGAAAATTTTCCTTTTCATCTAAAATATCTATTGTGGATACTAGCTTTGATTGTATCCATGTTTTGATCATTCTTGAATTTTACACCACTATGATTATTTTTGAGGTATTTTTGGACATGGATTAAACAAAGTACGAATCCTTAATCCTTAATCCTTGTCATTTTGTTTCACTCGATACGCTTTCTTTAAAAATATTTTTCATCATCCTCGCCTTAAATGATGATATTATTGAATATCTTTGGCTTGTAAGTGCAAAGATGAATGATTTCGATGAATATCTTTGGCCCGTAGTGCAAAGATGAACAGTGTTTAGATGAACATGACCAATCGATGAATATCTTTGGCCCAGTAGTGCAAAGATGAATATTTGATTCCGTATGTATATTGATTGATGTTACAGGGGATAAAAGATGATTTATGAACTTTTAAATTCATACATAGAAGATATTAGTTTGCATTCTCTACTTAACTCTTCTAGTGAATTATTATTTCCGCTGCGAATATTGATTTAAAACTTGTTGTCTATTGTATTCTATTAGATTTTTTCCCTGTTGAAGACTAATGATAATTTGTTGTATATTATCTTAGTCATAATATTCTTTACTGGGCTAGTTGAGCTCACCCTTTTCCTTTTTGTTCCATTTTTCTTCTCAGGAGGCGAGAATATAGCGAGTACGAGTCGGGGTATGGAATGAAGGTTCTAGAGAGAGTTGTTTAATAGTGCTCACCATTTTTGTAAAATAATGTATCAATAAATGTGATGAGGATTTATTTGAGTATAGATATTGTCTAGAATATAATATTTGTATTCAAACTCAGAGTTTTACTGTTGTAATAATAAAGTTGTAGTTGTTTTTGTACCATGTATTGACAACTCAGAATGGGTGATGTATACCTATTTTGGGGGCGTCACACTACGGGCCAAAGATATTCATCAGAAATTATTAATCTTTGCACTACATGCCAAAGATATTCAATTATATCATCATTTAGGACGGAGGATGATGAAAAATATTTTAATGGAAACGAATCCAAAGAAACAAAAAATAAATATTAAGGATTACAGTATTTCAATTTATTTCATGTCCAAAATACCTCATAAATAATCATAGTGGAGTAAAATTCAAGAATGATCAAAACATGGATACAATCAAAGCTAGTATCCAATATAGATATTTTTGATTAAAAATCGAAAATTTAATTTTTCGTGAATAGTCTTAGTGATTCGTGAATAATAGTGTCGTATACGTGAATAGTGCCGTATACGTGAATAGTAACTCTGACACTAAAAGATAGAAATTTCATAAAAACATCATCATGCTTCGTGAATAGTAACTCGTGAATAGTAACTCGTGAATAGTAACTCATGAATAGTAACTCGTGAATAGTAACTTATGAATAGTAACTCATGAATAGTAACCCCGACATGAAAAAGTTCCAACCAATATTTCTGCATAATGATATTGAAGAAATAATATCATTTAAAAAAAATATAATATCCCTTACCTTAGCTAGAATAGTACTTCTGGTTGGAATAATGGATATAGTGCTGAAAGAACTTGCACCGTATTGCAATACTCAAAGTACTAAAATACTAACAAAAATACGCTCGATATATAGAGAGAGAAAGAGAGAGAAATCTGTAATTTCTGGTGTGATTTTCAATTCTAACCTAAGCACCCTATTTATAGGAAAATGCTTAGAACACCAAAGCAGAAAATTTAATATAATATTAATATATATAATAAATCTTCTACACCATCATACCAGCTGATCTCAAACACCTAACACATGTCCATAAACAACAAAAATATTTTTCTAAATAAAAATAATTAAAACTTCCAAAAATTAATTATTTCGGAACTTCGGAACTTCAATAATTCATAATAAATAGCCCTTTTATCAGAAAATTCAAATCTCGAGACTTTCTATAGGAAATTCAATTCTCTACAACTTTACAGAAGAAAGGTTTTCCAAATTCCAAACAGAAATTGACCGAAATCCACAAACGAACGATTTTACAGTGCTATAATCAAATTTCGATCAAGAAATGGGGTCCACCGACACACAAAAACATGTGTTAATCATTTAATTGAAAAATACTCTTCTCCTCATATATCATATATCCCACATTCATTGTAAAAATTTTCACCATTATTATATAATATAATAAAATATTATTTTATCGGAAAATAAAATATCAATTTTTAACAATTGTCACTTTAAAAATTTTCTCCATCTATATCCACATAAAATCAATATTTTCCTCATCATATAAATCAATAATTAATTATTCACAAATAATATTACAAGAATCCGCAATCTTGTGACGGTAGTTCTACAGGAAGAGGGGTTTTCAATAAAATTTCTCCTTCTTGGCGGCGCCGTATTAGGTGACCAACCCTCTCCTTAGGCAGAACTTTCTAGACATTGCCAATAATGTTTTCTAATATTATTAGGATAATATGAATTATTGCCGATAATGGAAAATATTGTATAGTGACAATTATTGAAACAACGGTAATATAAAATATCAAAAATTATTGAATCGATAAAATAAAATCTTTGAGCGATAACTCTTGTAACAATTATTGATATATTCTTACGTAAGAATATATATATATATATATATATATATATATATATATATATATTTAACCATAAGACCAACGGTAAATTTTAACAACTAAATGAAATTTATTTTGTCTTTTTTTCATCCATGCGCTTTATTTTGAAAGGCATTGCCGTCGTCTGAATATTCTCAATTGATATTCCTGATAAATATTCCCATATATATATATTTATAACCACTATTTATTTTAAAATATTAAGCGCATTACTCAAATAACCACATTAATCAATTCAATATTTTCAAAATAATAAATAGAAAATTCCATTTATTAAAAAAAATTTGGGTTATATAATATATATATATATATATATATATATATATATATATATATATATATATATATATAAGACAAATTTTAATAAATATAAATATTCTATTTATTATTTTGGGAATATTCGATTAATGTGGATGAATTAGTAAAATACAATATTCAATAAGCAGTGGTTATAAAATATTCATTATCGTCGAGGAATTATTGATAGCGTTATTATGGCCCCATAACTAAAGCGAATCGATGAAGAAAACGACAAATATAAGTTGTTTATAAATAATCTACGTAGTCATACTATTAATACCGTTGGAATACCCGTGGTTAAAACACACTAATACGCCGTGTTGAACAAGAAGATATCTGCAGTATTGCACCAATTATTGATTCTTACGTAAAGAAGGCACTACTCAATAATTGTTACAAATTTATCGCTCAAAGATTTTATTTTATTAATTCAATAATTGTTGCATTGATATTTTATATTACTCATTGTTTCAATAAATTGTCATTACACAAAAGATTTTCCATTATCGAAGCAATAATTCATATTATCTCTAATAATATTATTAGATAACATTATTGGCAATGTCTAGAAAGTTCTGCTCTAAGGAGAGGTTTGGTCACCTAATCAAGGCGCCAAGATGAGAGAGATCCTTATTGAAAGCCCCTCTTCCTGAACTACCGGCACAGGTTGCCGATCGTGATTCTCAGTAATATTATTTGTGAATAATTAATTATTGATTTATATGATGAGGAAAATATTGATTTTATGTGGATATAGATGGAGAAAATTTTTAAAGTGACAATTGTTGAAAATTAATATTTTATCTTTTTCTCGATAAAATAATTCATTTAAATATATTATTTTAATAATATATTAATCTGTGATATTTTTACAATAAATGTGGGATATATGAGTATACGAGGAAGAAGAGTATTTTTGTTACAATAAATGTTTCAAACATGTTAAACATGTCATGGGACCCCATTTATCGATCGAAATTTGATTATACTATATAAAATCGTCTGCTTGTGGATTTCTTGGCCAATTTCTGCTTGGAATTTGCAAAAACTTTCTTCGTAAAGTTGTAGAGAATTGAATTTCCTATAAAAATACGCGAGATTCAATTTTCTGATAAAAGGATATTTATTATGAATTCTTGAATTTCGTAAGTTCAAATAATTGATTTTTGAAGTTAAAAATATTTTTAATTACAAAAATGTTTTTTTCATTTTTGAAATTCATTTAACATGTGATTAGGAGGCTGAATTCAGATTGTTAGTAAAGCGATGAAGTTGTGGAAAAATTATAATATTAATTTATTAATTTTTCTACTTTGGTGTTCTAAGCATTTTCCTATAAATAGGTGCTTAGGTTAGAATTGAAAATCACACCGTAAACCGAGGTTTTCTCTCTCTCTATATTATCGAAATGTATCCTTGTGAGTATTTTGAGTATACTTTGAGTATTGCTATACGGTGCAAAGTTCAAGTCATAGCCTATATTCTGTTTTTCAACTAGAAGTACTATTCTTTCGAGGTAAGGGATGTTATTTTATTCAAAATGATATTATTTCTTCAATATCATTATCTTTGAAATATTGGTTGGAACTTTTTATCAAATTTGGAACCTTTTCATGCTCTGGGTTACTATTCATGAGTTACTATTCACGAGTTACTATTCATGAGTTACTATTCACGAGTTACTATTCACGAAGCGTGAAGATGTTTTTTTATGAAATTTCTATATTTTGGTGTCGGAGTTACTATTCACGTATACGGCACTATTCACGTATATGACAATATTCACGAATACGACATTATTCATCGAAAAATGAAAATTTTCCCTTTTCGTCCAAAATATCTATTATGGATACTAGCTTTGATTGTATCCATGTTTTAATCATTCTTGAATTTTACTCCACTCTGATTACTTATGAATTATTTTTGAACTTGGATTCTTTAAAATACGAATCCTTAATATTTGTCCTTTTGTTTCACTGGATTCGTTTCCTTTAAAATATTTTTCATCATCCTCAGTCTTAAATGATGATATTATTGAATATCTTTGGCCTGTAGTGTAAAGATGAATGATTTCTGATGAATACCTTTGGCCCGTAGTGCAAAGATGAACAGGTGTTTAGATGAACATGACCAACTGATGAATATCTTTTGCCTGTAGTGCAAATATGAATATTTGATTCCAGATATATATTGATTGATGTTACAGGGATAAAATATCGATGATGAACTTTTAAATTCATATATAGAAGATAGTAGTTTGCATTCTCTACTTAACTCTTCTGATGAATATATTGATTGCAGTTATTGATTTAAAACTGGTTGTCTATTGTATTCTATTAGATTTTTCCCTGTTGAAGACTATGGATAATTTGTTGTATATTATCTTAGTCATAATATTTTTTACTGGGCTAGTTAAGCTCACCCTTTTCCTTGTTGTTCCATTTTTCTTCTCAGGAGGCGAGAATGTAGCGAGTACTAGTCGGGGTATGGAATGAAGGTTCTAGAGAGAGTTGTTTAGTAGTCCTCACCATTTTTGTAAAATAATGTATCAATAATTGTGATGAGGATTTATTTAGGTATGTATATTGTCTAGAAGACAATAATTGTATTTAAACTCACAGTATATATGTTGTCGTATTTTGCACGACAAATGTATTTATAAAGTTGTAGTTATTTCGCATACCATGTATTTGGCACTCGTAATGGGTTGGATGGAATGGACCTATTTTGGGGGCGTCATGCGGTTGGTATCGAGCTTAGGATATGATCTTTGGCGGAGATCGGGAATATAACTAGGAGGGGAGAGACGAGTAAATCCTTCGCTAGTGTGTCCCTACCTAAACTTATTTGTTAGTTGGTCAAGATATAGGGATATTATGTGATATATTGATTTCCTTAATTAACCCTTGTTTTATGACAAGATTTGAGAATGTCGACTAAGAATATTAACAATAGAAATGAGACCGTGGAGACGCATGTACTCACCAACGAGGAGAACGCGTGCAGTGGTGGCAATGTTCCTCCCGTGAACAACACCAATTTGAAAGCGAGATGATGAACGAGGGGATGTTTAGAAGCTTTTGCAATTCATGCAAAATCGATTTAGGGAGACTCGTGTTCAAAATACAGAGGAAATGATAGCAATTCACGGCGTGGTCACGACCAAAGCAGTTCAAAGAGTTGGGACCACCGTAATTCTAGGGAAAGCCGGATCCGATTAAGGCGAGACGTGGGTCAAACAAATTACCAAGATATTCGATGATGTCTTGGGATGCGGAAGAACGAAAGTTCCATTCGCTACTTTTATGTTCCGTAACGAGGCGAGATTACTAGTGGGAATCAGTGAAGCGTACCCATCCAAATTTGCCTTTCGGCGTAAAGATGTCATAAGAGACGTTTGAAGCAGTTCAATGACAAGTACTTCCTCGAAAGTATTCGTCATACGAAGGAAGTAGAGTTTATTAGATCGAAGCGTAATAAAATGGACGGTGTCCCAAAGACGAGGCAAAGTTCATGGAGTTATCCAGTGTTTGCACCTCATTTGGTGGAGAATGAGGAACGTATGACGCGGATATTTCTGAGAGGTTTGAAACCCGGCATACGTCAGTATCTCATTTCGCATAAATTTTCTCTCTATTCAGATGTTGTCAACATGGCTTAGTTGTTAGAGCGAGATAACGAGTACGTTCAACCGAGGGACCATAACCAGGATCATACCGAAGATAACAGTTATCAGAATACTGATAACCAGCGGAGAAAGAAGAATACGGACAAAGGCGGTAACCACTCTGGTGGTAATCGTGGCCATGAAAATAGAAGAAGCGAGTCGGGAGGAGATTTTAAAAAGAGGAGATTCAACAACGACCATGTGAAGATGACAGTGCCGGCAGCAACTGGTTCTAAAGGAGGAGAATGACCACCGGTTGTATGTTACAAATGCGGGAAAGAGGGACATATCAGCCCAAACTGCCCACAACAGTTTAAGGTATGCTATAATTGTGGAAAAGAAGGACATATCACTCGAGATTGTACGGTATCAAAACCCAGTCCAGCGGGAATGGTGACTTAAAAGGATGTCCCAGAAAAGTCAAAGTCAACGGTTCCTGGAAGAGCGTTTGTCGTGACCGGTCAAAATGCGAGGAACCCAAACGAAGTTAGCACGGGTTAGTTAATTATAAATTCTTGCGAAGTTTATACCTTACTAGATACCGGTTCTACCCATTCTTTTATCTCTCTTGCTTGCGCTCAACGTTTGAACTTGACTACGGAGAAATTAGACTTTGACCTATTTATGGAGACTCCGTTAGGAGAAACTTTCATTACATCCGTTGTTTAGAAATCTTGCTTGATTCAGGTTGGCACTATCACATTACCTGTTAACCTTATTTCTATAGAGATATTTGCTTTTGATGTGATTTTAAGGTTAACTACTCATCATGCCGAAATTGATTACTTTCGTAAGGTTGTTAGTTTTCATATTCTTAAGCAACTTGTTATTCGAATTCAAGCAATCAAACCATTGTAGTCAAACATTTTCATATCAAGCCATGAAGTCATTCGTTTATTACGGATGTCAAGTTTTCTTAGTCCATGTTATGGATTTGAATAAAGACACGTCAGATTTGAATAATATTCCTGTTGTTATTGATTTTTCCTGACGTATTTCCTGAAGAATTTCTTGGTTTACTCCTAAAGACTGATATTAAATTTTGTATCGACTTTGAACCCGGTACAAAACTCATTTCTAAAATCTCATATCGAATGGCTCCTATTGAACTTCAGGAGTTAAAAATTCAACTATAGAATTTGGTACCTGAGCCTTTATCTGGTTACTTCCTTTGTGGAATGCACCGAAGCCAGACTCTCCGTAGGGGACACCATATTCGTGCGCGATAGTAAGCGATAGGTGTCATTGTAACGTGCTATCCAAGGTTGGGATATGAGTCACAGTTGAGAACAACCTAAGTCGGTAATCGAAATACGTAGCTTTCTAGGCTTAGTTGGTTATTATCGAAGATTCGTTAAAGGATATTCTCGAATCGCTATTCCATTAACGCAACTGACTCGTAGAGATACAAAATTCGAATGGAGCAAGGAATGTGGGAAGAGCTTCGAAGAACTCAAGAGGAGACTCATTTCAGCACATGTTCAGACCATGCCATCCTGGAAAAGCGAACGTGGTAGCTGATGTGTTGAGTAGAAGATCGTATACAAGTACAAGTACGATATTGTCAAAGACTAATTTCGTATAATTTACAAATAATAGAGATGGAGATGAAAACTCTAGGTACCCACGTGATGATATACGAGTATAATCAACATTAATCGATAAAGTTAAAGTTGTTCAAGCTACACACCGGAGCTGATGAATTTGAAGAAGGAGGTGCAAGAAGTTGTTATTTCAAAAGCGAGAATCGGTGAGGTGAGGAAAGCTCAAACCTTCAATTTATTAATCCATTTGAAATTCTCGATCGAATAGGAACTGTGGCATATAGACTCATTTTACCGCCAAGTATGACGCGTGTTCATAACGTTTTTCACGTATCGATGTTACGTAAATATGTGGACGACCCGAACCACGTCATTGAGTTAGAACCGGACGTGATAGCCAAGACTTAACGTAACGAGGAGGTACTGTCAAGATCTTGGATAGGAAAGAACATGTCCTATGTACCGAGGTTATACCACAAGTTAAAGTTTTGTGGAGAAACCATGCTATTGAGGAAATGACACGAGTTGGAAACGGAAATGAAAGCGAGTATTCTCATCTTTTGAAACACCAGTGTATCGACGTCAATTTCGAGGACGAAATTTTATAACGAGGGGAGGTTGTAAGACCCCAAATTATTAATAAATAAAATTTATTTTCCTCTATTTATTATTTTGAAATAGTAAGGGTTGATTTAATTAATGTGGATAGTTATGGGTAAAATACACAAATATTTCGAATAAGCAAGTGGTTATAAAATATTCATTATCGTCGGGGAATATTTGTTTGGTCGTGGAATATTCAGATCTGCTTCAGGGAATATTAAATGCATACCAGTGCTGCCTTTTATGGGCCTCATAACGGAAAGCGATTGGATGAAGAAAACGACAAATATAAGTTGTTTATAAATAACGATTTAGTTATTCACAATTATCTGTTGAATACCCGTTGGTTAAAACACACTAATACGCTGCGTTGTTGAACGAAGAGCACACGATTGCACCAATTATTGATTCTTACGTAAGAAGGCACTACTTAATAATTGTTACGGATAATTATTTATTCGAAATTTTTATTTTATTGATTCAATAGTTGCTACATTGATATTTTATATTCTTGTTGTTTCAATAAATTGTCATTACACAAGATTTTCCATTATCGAAGCAATAATTCATATTATCCTCAATAATATTATTAGATAACATTATTGGCAATGTCTAGAAAGTTCTCGCTTCTAAGGAGAGGTTTGGTCACCTAATTGCATACAAAGAAGGAGAGATCCTTATTGAAAGCCCCTCTTTCCTGGAACTACTGGTTGCCAAGATCGTGTGATTCTGTAATATTATTTGTGAATAATTAATTATTGATTTATATGATGAGGAAAATATTGATTTTATGTGGATATAGATGGAGAAAATTTTTAAAAGTGACAATTGTTGAAAATTAATATTTTATCTTTTTCCGATAAAATAATTCATTTAAATATATTATTTTAATAATATATTAACTATTTATATTTTACAATGAATGTGGGATATATGAGTATACGAGGAGGAAGAGTATTTTGTTACAATAAATGTTTAAAACATGTTAAACATGTCGATGGACCCAATTTATTAGACCGAAATTTGATTATAGCTTGTAAAATCGTCTGCTTATGGATTTCGGTCAATTTCTGTTTGGAATTTGGAAAAACTTTCTTCTGTAAAGTTGTAGAGAATTGAATTTCCTATAAATAATCGCGAGATTCGAATTTTCTGATAAAAGGGCTATTTATTATGAATTATTGAAGTTCCGAAGTTCCGAAATAATTGATTTTTGAAGTTTAAAATATTTTTAATTACAAAAACATTTTTTTGATTTTTGAAACTCATTTAACATGTGATTAGGAGGCTGAATTCAGATTGTTAGTGTGCGTATGAAGTTGTGGAAAAATTATAATATTAATTTATTAAATTTTCTACTTTGGTGTTCTAAGCATTTTCCTATAAATAGGGTGCTTAGGTTAGAATTGAAAATCACACCAGAAACTGAAGTTTTCTCTCTCTATATTATCGAGCGTATTCTTGTGAGTATTTTGAGTATACTTTGAGTATTGCTATACGGTGTAAGTTCAAGTCATAGCCTATATTCGGTGATTCAACTAGAAGTACTATTCTTTCGAGGTAAGGGATGTTATTTTATTCGAAAATGATATTATTTCTTCAATATCATTATGCTAAAATATTGGTTGGAACTTTTTATCAAATTTGGAACCTTTTCATGTCGGGGTTACTATTCATGAGTTACTATTCACGAGTTATTATTCATGAGTTACTATTTACGAGTTACTATTCATGAGTACTATTCATGAAGCGTGAAGATGTTTTTTTGTGAAATTTCTATCTTTTGGTGTCGGAGTTACTATTCACGTATACGGCACTATTCACGTATACGACACTATTCACGAATACGGCATTATTCATCGAAAAATGAAAATTTATCATTTTCGTCCAAAATATCTATTATGGATACTAGCTTTGATTGTAGCCATGTTTTGATCATTCTTGAATTTTACTCCACTCTGATTACTTATGAAGTATTTTTGAACTTGGATTGTTTAAAATACGAATCCTTAATATTTGTTCTTTTGTTTCACTGGATTCGTTTCTTTTAAAATATTTTTCATCATCCTCAGTCTTAAATGATGATATTATTGAATATCTTTGGCCTGTAGTGCAAAGATGAATGATTTCTGATGAATATCTTTGGCCCGTTGTGCAAAGATAAACATGTGTTTAGATGAACATGACCAATCGATGAATATCTTTGGCTCGTAGTGTGCAAGATGAATATTTGATTTCGTATATATATTGATTGATGTTACAAGGATAAAATATCGATAATGAACTTTTAAATTCATATATAGAAGATAGTAGTTTGCATTCTCTACTTAACTCTTCTAATGAATTGTTGTTTCACATTGCGCATTGTTGATTTAAAAACCGGTTGTCAATTGTATTCTATTAGATTTTTCCTGTTGAAGACTAACGATAATTTGTTGTATATTATCTTAGTCATAATATTCTTCTTTCGGGCTAGTTGAGCTCACCCTTTTACTTGTTGTTCCATTTTTCTTCTCGGGAGGCGAGAATGTAAGCGAGTACTAGTCGGGGTATGGAATGAAGGTTCTAGAGAGTTGTTTAGTAGTCCTCACCATTTTGTAAAATAATGTATCAATAATTGTGATGAGAATTTATTTGGTATGTATATTGTCTAGAAGACAATAATAGAATTTAAACTCACAGAATATATGTTGTCGTATTTTGCACGACAAATGTATTAATAAAGTTGTAGTTATTTCTGTACCATGTATTTGGCGACTCAGAATGGGTTGGATGGAATGGACCTATTTTGGGGGCGTCACAATATATATATATATATATTTTAAATCTGCTCGAGTTTCCTTCGTGGCAGTTGATCGCTTTTACTTTATTTACGTTTCATCCCGCCTGGAGTTTTCTCCGTGGCGGTTGATAGCTTTTACAGCTTTATTTACATTTTGATCCCCATGGAGGTGCTTCGTGGTTGGTGATCATGTCTCGTATATATATATTTACTGACTTTTATATATATACCAGTTCTTGCTTTCATACAAATTGTGGTATCTTTGTGCTTTAGGAATCATGTGATCACAGATTCACTTATCGGATCTAGATTCGGTTCCGTGATGGACATTTTCAAATTTGTAAGTAGCTTGTAAATTATTCTGCAATGTCTGAATTTCCTCAGATGGTTTCCATACCCACGAGGAAGTCGACATTATTTTGTACATTATTTTCGTACGGATGCCTCGCATTCGTAAAATAAAATCAATCAAGCCGAACACATAATAAAATGGGAGTGTAAAAGGTCTCAATTACTATTGAGCATTAGGGTTTGAAAAACCTTTTTTATAAAACATCATTGCTATATCTTGCTAAAAACTGAATTTTTACATAAATTCAAACCCTGTGTATATAGGTTCGAACGAGGCCTCGCACTACTTCCAAATAACAGCACATTGACCCACACACACACACATTTAGATAATAGTTTCTTGAAAAGAGGCGGTCACCGTGGTAACACGGATGTGGGGCGGGGGGGTGCCTAACACCTTCCCTCCGCATAACCAAGTCCCCGGACCGTAATGAATCTCGGTTTCACCGACCCGTTTAGCAGTGTCACATCACTGGGTAAATGTGCAACCCTTTTCTCGGTTGTGTTGGTACAACCATTTAAAAAACCAACTAGCGACTCTTAACAGTCCATCATCGGCATTATACATGTCGGACCTTTTTCACTTGTTTTTTCAAACAAATCTCACCTAAAATGAGAACACCAAAGAACAAGTAACTAGAAGGGACATCTAAAAATCCCGACGTCGACAGTGGCTTTCTCTGCTGGGACTCCAAAGAAGAGGACTTAAGCCGCTATTACAATCTTTTCAAAACTGTTATCTGCTTGTGTGTGGATGTTGCATTTACATTTGATGAATGTGTATGAATGCATTTCCTTATTGCACTTAGTGCTTCGCACCATAACTGCTTGTGATATTAGTGCTTCGCACCATATCTGCTTGTGATATTAGTGCTTCGCACATGTCATCATTTTCATATGGTGAGACGCGATGTATGTGAATGTATGTTGTGTGGTCCCTCCACCAGGAGGCTATCCCGTCGGTGTTTGATTACTGAACTCGTGAGAAGACTAATTCTCCGAGGCTCAGGAAATGCACAAACCAAATTCGCTCTAGTTTAAAGACCGGATTAACTTCCCGTCAAGTAGATTGCGATGATTTGGGAACCTTCATGCCAAAAAGCCGCGAGAGTAACCTAAGATAGGTCAGCCTCTGATAAACCCAAAACAGAGGAAAGTCTCTTCATGCTCTCATTTCAAATTACTTGTAAACACAATTACTTGTAATTTCATTCCATATCTATCTCCATGTAATGAGAAATATGAAGAAATTTGTACACATACATATTTTAATTAACATGATACAAACAGCTGACATCCGTTTGTGCAGGATAAAATTCCTAAAATGGGCACATCACATAGCATGTTATTATACACATTCCCTAAAGACTAAACTATGCAAGTCTTTTGCAGGGAACCAATCGGACCTACTACCCGATTAAAATCCAAAAAGCCTGCAAGCTTGCAGTCAAACATGTCGTCATCTGACCAGACTGACCTTAATCCAGTTTCTCACAAAGAATTCGACGGATTAAGTAAATAAATTACAGACTTGGTTGTTCTACTCAAAGAACTACACCAATCTACTCAGGGTACAAGTATACCCGTACATGCTGAATCCTCCGCACAAGGAGGAACCCAAGGTCCGGATGCTGCTAGTTCTAGTCTCAAGAATCCTCATAAGCACAGACAGATTCCTTCAGCCATACAGCGATTGTCTCCACCTACAACTCCTGAGTCCTCACAACTTCCTGTAAAGGTGCCAGCCAGCGTAATGGCTATGTTATTTCCCAAGCCGATACCGATAAAGGAAAATGAAGTCTTTGTTCCAGACCCCAGAGTGGAAGAAGAGGAACAAAGAATTAAACAAGACATTGTCAGAATGATGTCAGGCATACACGTCATTGTCCATGATGAACATACAAACAGATACACCCCAAACGATGATTGCTCAGACATAATGGCCAACATTCGGGAGAAGGAGGATGATGACAACCCCTCCATCACCCCAGTCCATCAGGACTTTGCCCTTGACAATTGGAGCAGCACTCCTTGCATTGGTCGACGAGGGTAAAGCGGGCAGAAACTTATTCTGCCCTGTAGATAATAATAACTACTTACTTTTTCTGTACAGTATTAGCAGTTACTTTTGTCATTACATGCTAAAACTTTGTGTGATTGAACAGTTTCATATATCATGTGAGAGCATTTTGGTTCAGGACTCTAAAATTAGATGTGCCTAGACTTGCTGATGAGGTGCTTATTCTCCACAAGGACTGTAACTTTGATGTAAAGTTGGACTCAAACTTGATGGAAATACAAGAGGACTATGAGATACCTCAGGAGATCAAAGATTGGGTTAAAGACAAACCCAAGCCGAATCTTGATCAAACCACCTCTTTTGAACCGTGAAAACCCCAAACAAATCCAAATTGGTACAGACCTCACTCCAAACCAAAGGAATGACATGGTTACTCTATTGACCCTATTCCAGGATGTGTTTGCATGGTCTCACGAAGACATGGTCGGTTTATACACGGACATTGTCATTTATCGCCTTCCCATCAAAGGGGGATTCAAGCCACTCAGGCATAAACTCAGGCGATTAAAACCTGAGTGGAAGTTAAAAGTTAAAGAAGAAATTATGAAACAATTTCAAGTCGGCATCATCATGGTGTCAACATACCCAGAATGGCTATCCAACATAGTCCCCATTCCAAAACTCGGAGGAGATGTGTGAGTTGCGTGGATTACAGTGATCTGAACAAAGCTTGTCTTAAAGATAGCTCTCCCGTCTCATTCATCCACATACTCATTGACAATACGACTCAGTATGACATATACTCCTTTGCGGATTGCTTTGCGGGGTACCATCAAATCATAGTTGCTGAAAAGGATCGTGAGAAAACTGCATTCATCACTCCTTGGGGAACCTTTTTCTACAGATGATTGTCATTCGGCCTCATCAATGCCGGAGCTACCGATCAGTGAGCCATATGGCTCTTTTCCACAATCTAATGCATAGAAATAAAAAAAAAAAAAAAAGAAAAAAAGGAAAAAAAGAAAGAAATAAAAAAAAAGAAAAAGAAAAAAGAAAAAGAAAAAGCTCTTCAGTAGATTCTACAATTGCTGCCTTACCATCGGCAGGTTCTACAGATGGCTTCGGAGTTCTAAGAAAAATCCTTCCTCCACATTCCTCGAAATAGGAATGATTTTGCGGATACGTTAGCAACCTTGGCCTCCTTGATCAACATACATGATAAAAAAGACATGCCAACCCTCACATTTGCACAACAAAAGGCTCCAGCCTATGGGAATTATATTGGAGAAGTATCGGATGAGCTACCTCCCATCCAGCACCCTTGATATCAGTATATCAATGAGCACTTACAAGATAGATCTACACCCGCTGAGGCTAGCCCGACTAGGAAAAGGCGAATCCATCGACTTGCTATGAAATTCTACCTGAGCAGAGATGCACTCTATAAAAAAGATGCAGAACGATGTCTCCTCAGATGTTTAGACGAGGACAAAGCTCAGAGGTTATGGATGAAATCCATGGGAAAGTATGTGGCCCACAAATGAGTGTCCTTCTACTTGTAAAGAAGATCCTACAACAGAAAAGTCTGACTATGATAGTTCAAACAACATGACTTGGTTTTAAAAAAGATCATTGACAACCAAGCTCAGACTAAAGGAAAATTTTGCCCTAACTAGGAAGGCCCGTTTATTGTCAATGAGGTATTGACAGGAGGCACTTTCAGAATACCAGAAATGAACGGCGATGAATTTTTGCAACTCATCAATTCGGACATCGTGAATTGGTACTAGGTCTGAGGTTACCATCAAGCGAACATCCTAGTTTTGGATCATCATATCACCATTCATTTCAGGTTCTTTAACCCTCACTACATACCGCCTTTCCTTTTTACCCATCTGCCCATCAGGAAAAAAACACACTTTTCAAACCAGCAGCCTGGTTTCACTTCATTTTATACAACTTCGGTTATCCCATCAGGGATTAAACCTTTCACACCTTCAATATATCCTGTGCATAGGATTAAACTTTTCACCTACAATCCGCCATACACAAAGGGCGAACTACGCCGACCTGATCTCCTTTTCAATAGGAGTACGTAGGTGTAAGACCCCAACTTTTATAAATAAAGATGAATTTTCTATAAATATTATTTTTGAATATTATGGAGTAAATTTGATATAATGTTATAGTTGTGGGTAATATTTATAAATTTTGCAAAGTAAGCAAGTTGTTATAAAATATTACGTTTGGTCGGGAATATTCTTTTTTGTCGGGAATATTCGTGACAATCAAGACAATCATTGGTGGACCCCTACAATGTAATTATTGGATTGAGAAAACGACAAAAATACTTTATGAAAATAACGGCGGAGGTGTTACCGTTAAAACTGTTGAACTACCTGATAGTAAAAGTACAATAATACCCGTGGTTGCATAGTATCACACGGTATTGATTATTGATGCTTACGTGAAAAGTCACTCAGCTATACTCAATTATTGATACAGTAATTGCTGCATCATATCTCTTATATTATTGATTCAATTATTGTCACAGTATCATCTGTATAGTATGTTATATATTTTAAATCAATAATTGAGACGACAAGTTATAAATGATTAATAATTGTTGAAAGATTAAATATGTGTTGATTAAAAATAAAATGATTTGTGGTAATATTTATTCAATCCTTGATGTATATAAAGAGTTTATTATGAGACGTTTATGGTAAGTTTGGTTATTTTATGGGGGGCCCATATGTCATCATCTAAGAGTCTCTTCGTCAATAGTAATTACCTTCGTCAATAGTAATTACCTTCGTCAATAGTAATTACCTTTGTCAATAGTAACTACCTTTACCAGACGTCAAACCACTTGCCGTTTCATATTACAGGCGTCGAACCAATTGTCGTTTCACATTATAGGCGTCAAACCACTTTTCTTTTCACATCACCAGTCGTCAAGCCACTTGCCTTTTCACATTTCAAGTGCTAAGCTAGAAATCTTCTATAAATAGAGACATAGTGCTTCATTATTTTTCACGAATTCATTCAAGCTATAGAGAGAGAAAGTATAGAGAGAATAAGAGAGAAAGAAGAAGAGTATTCTGTTACTACACTACCGCAGTATTCAATCTACTAATGTAAGGGGTGTTATTCTTTCTTATTCATGAAGAGAACTATTGTTATTCCATTGCTTATTATTCTCATTGGAATAACTTTGTATACTGCCATGTTTACCCTATACTTGGTGACATTCTTCTATTATTCTGTTGGAACATCCTCGTGCATGTGTTTTTACACCCGACCGTTTCGCTCTTTATTATTATTACATTGGAACATCACATGCATGTGTTTTTTACATCTGACCGGTTCCGCTTTTATTATTATTCATTGGAACATCCTCGTCGTGTGTTTTACACCGGACTGGTTCCGCTCTTTATTATTCTTTTGGAACATCCCGCTTGCAAAATTTTGCCTGACTTTGGTTTCGTTATTATTATTCTGTTGGAATAACTTTGTCTGCTGGCACCGCATGCATGGTGATTTCTTTTGTTATTCCATTCTTTATTATACTCAGTTGGTTAAAGTTTTGACTTCTATACTCCATGAAATTAGTAGAATATCCTTGCTATTTACGCTTCATCTAGTATCTTTTCATGAAAATATTCTTCTGATCATTCTTGAATTTTACTCTACAAAGCAGTATCATGTTGACAATTTGGACATTATTAGTTCCTGGATTAATTAATTCTTGAACTTGTTTTATTGAATTCTTATATCATTGTCATCATCCTCATGTTTATATTATGTTGAAAGTCATCGTGGCTTCAGTAGTGCATAGATGGACTTGGTATGATTATGACCGAGGGATTATTCTGTAATCATAACCATAATGTTACAAATGATGTGGTAAAAGTTATCATTGGCCGTAGTGCATTGATGGACGATTGTTGGCATGATCATGACCATTAATGAATACACGAATGTCCTTGGTCATTGTGCATGGATAATTTGTGGTCGTGATACTAAAGAATATCCTTGGCAGTAGTGCATGGGTGATTCGATGATGTGGATTATTTATTAAGCTGAGTCCCAATGATAAAAGTCATGAAAAACCTTTAAATCATAAAAGATAGTAGATTTTATTCTCTACTTGACTCTTTTAATGGATTGCTTGTTCCGATGCAGTTAAACTTGATGTTGTTATATTTTATCAGTTTAACACTGTTGAAGGCTAATGATAATTTATTCTGAATTATCTTTGTCATAATATTTCTTACTGGGCTAGTTGAGCTAACCCTTTCTTTCACTGTTCTCTTCAGGAAATGAGAACATAGCAGGGACTAGTCGGGGAATGGAGTGATAGTCTAGAGGATAGCATTAGTAGTCCTCACTATTATGTGAAATAGTGTGTTAATAATTGTAATGAGGACTCCTTTTGAGTTTGTATAATCTCTAGTAGACAATAATTGTATTCAAACTCACAGTTATGTTTTGTCATATTGTACACGACAGTTGTATTAGTAAGTTATATTTGAATTTTGTACCATGTATCTGACGACCCAAGATGGGTGATGTATACCTAATTTTGGGGGCGTCACAGTTGGTATCAAAGCTTAGGGATATGATCCATGGCTAAGATGTGAGAATAGTACTAGGAGGGGATAGACGGGGAATTCATTCGCTAGTATGACCTACCTAAGTTTATGTGGTATTTAATTGGTCGGTCAGAATTTAGGGATAATATGTTACATGTCAATTAACCTTTGTTTTGTGGCAGTATCTGAAAATGACATCCGAGAATGTTGAGAATAGCAATGGAGCACAAAGTATCGCTGATTCACCACATATCAATAATCAGGATAATGTGCATCAGGAAGGCGACAATCCTCATGCAAACAAGAACACTGACCAAATAATGAATGATCAAATGTTCAGGGGCTTTATGCAATTCATGCAACAACAAAGAGAGCGGCTCCTCATCCAAAATGCGAGTGGAAACATCGAAAACTCTCGGTGACACCGCTAAATGATTCAAGGAGCTAGGACCACCGAGTTTAAGGAGAGCTAAAACCACTTATGGCGGAAGCATGGATAAAGCAGATCACCAAGATATTTGATGTCTTGGGATGCTCCGAGGAGTAAAAGGTTCCCTTTGTCTCTTTTATGTTGCGCGGATAGGCAGATTACTGGTGGGAATCGGTAAAACGTACTCAACTTGCCGTACTGAAGTTGTCTTGGGAGAAGTTCCAAGAGCTGTTCAACGACAAATACTTTCCCGAAAGTATTCGTCACATGAAGGAGGTGGAGTTTATCAAGTTGGAACAAAATAATATGACCGTGTAATATACAACACGAGGCTAAATTTGCGGAGTTATCCCGGTTTGCGTCCCACTTGGTGGATAATGAAGAGAGAATGACACGGATGTTTTTAAGAGGTTTGAAGCCGGAGATACGTCAACATCTTATTTCTCATAAAATGTGTTTATATTCAGATGTTGTAAATAGGGCTCAGTTAGTGGAGCGCGATAACGAGTCAACGCAACTAAAAGAGAGCAGCCGGCAAAATGATAATACCAGCGAGAGCAGTCATCGAAGCGGTGACAACAAGCGTGGAGGGAATCAACAGGCCAGAAATGGTAACCACTTCGGTGGTAATCAGGGCCAAAACAATAAGAATGGACATTTCAAGAAGAGGAGATTCATGAATGATGGAAAGACGTCAGCACCAGCACCTGTCGTTAAGGAAGGAGAACGACCACCTATCATTTGTTTCAAATGCGAAGGGGAGGGGCACATTAGTCCAAACTGCGCGATGCCATCCAAAGCATGTTATAATTATGAAAGAGAAGGTCACTTAGCCCGATTTTGTCGTTCACCGAAGATTAATTCAGCTAGGATGGAGGCACCAAAGGCCGTCCCAGAAAAGTCAAAACCGGTAGTGCAAGGGAGAGCATTTGTTGTGACCTCCCAGAAAGCAAGGAACCCGAATGAGGTCATCACGGGTAAGCTTATCATAAACTCTAACGAAATCTATACTTTATTTGATACCGGTTCTACCCATTCTTTTATTTCTTCTACTTGCGCTCATCGATTAAATTTGACTGCGGAGAAATTAGACTTTGACTTATCTGTAGAAACTCCGTTGGGAGAAACCTTCATTACATCCACTATTTATAAGTCTTATTTGGTTCAAATCGGTACCCTTACATTACCTGTAGATCTTATTTCATTGAAAATACTTGCATTTGACGTGATTCTAGGGATTGATTGGTTAACTACTCATCATGTAAAAATTGATTGTTTCCGTAAGGTTGTTAGCTTTCATATTCCTAATCAACCTATTATGCGAATTCAAGCAACCAAACCATTAAAATCAATCACAGTCATCTCAAGCCATAAAGCTATTTGTTTATTAAAAAACTGATGTCAAGCTTTCTTAGCTCATGTCACAGATTTAAACAAAAATACGTCAGTTTTGAACGATATTTCTATTGTTAATAAATTTCCTGACGTATTCCCCAAGAACTTCCCTGCCTACCCCTGAAGCGTGAAATTGAATTTTGTATCGACCTTGAACCCGGTACAAAACCCATTTCCAAAGCCCCATATCGAATGGCTCCTATTGAACTTCAGGAGTTAAAGACCCAACTGCAGGAATTGTTAGACATTGGCTTTATTCGTCCTAACACTTCTCCTTGGGGTGCTCCTGTTCTATTCATGGAGAAGAAAGATGGGAGTATGCGACTTTGTATTGATTATCGGGAGTTGAATCATGTCACCATCAAAAATAGGTATCCATTGCCACATATTGATGACCTATTTGACCAGTTACAAGGAGCCAAATTCTTTTCAAAGATTGATCTTCGTTTCGGATATCACCAATTGAAGATTAGAACCGACGACATTCCAAAGACGGCTTTAACTTCGAATGCAGGCATTATGAATTCCTAGTCATGTCCTTTGGATTGACTAATTCTCCTGCTGCCTTCATGGATATGATGAACCGAGTATTCAAGGAATATTTGGATCACTTTGTGGTCGTCTTTATTGATGATATCCTTATTTATTCCAAAAGCCGTGAAGATCATGAGCAACACTTGAGGCTGACACTCCAAAAGCTTCGTGAATACAAGCTTTATGCCAAGTTGAAGAAATACGAATTCTGGCTTGAGGAAGTAGCATTCCTTGGGCACGTAGTATCAAGTCATGGAATATCTATTGACCCAGCAAAGATTGAAGCAATTCAAAGCTGGGAGCAACCTAAATCGATGACCAAGTCGTAGCTTTCTCGGTTTAAATTGGTTATTATCGGAGATTCATGGAAGGATTTTCTCGAATCGCTACTCCATTGACTCAGCTGACTCGAAAAGATACAAAGTTTGGTTGGAGCGAAGAATGTGAGAAGAGTTTTCAAGAACTCAAGAGGAGGCTCATTTCGGCACCTGTTCTGACAATACCATCTGGCTCGGAGGGATTTATCATCTACAATGATGCTTCGGGCAAAGGGTTGGGATGTGTTCTCATGTAACATGGAAAAGTCATAGCCTATGCCTCAAGACAAAGAATATGAGAGGAATTATCCTACTCATGATCTAGAGTTGGCAGCTGTTGTCTTCGCACTAAAGATTTGGAGGCATTACTTGTATGGGGAGAAGGTGGAGATCTTTACGGATCATAAACGCCTCAAATATTTCTTTACTCAAAAGGAACTCAACATGCAACAACGACATTTGCTTGAACTGTTGAAAGATTATGATCATACCATCCAATACCATCCTGGAAAAGCGAACATGGTAGCTGACGCATTGAGTAGAAGATCATATGCAAGTACGAGTCTGATATTGTCAACGCAAAGGCCCATTTTGTGTGACTTGCAAAGGATGGAGATAGAGTTAAACACTCCAGGGACCCATGTGATGATAGCAAATATACGAGTAGAACCAACTTTAATCGATAAAGTTAAAGCTGCTCAAGTTACAGACCTGGAGCTGATGCGTATGAGGAAGAAAGTGCAAGAAGGTGCTATGCCGGAAGCAAGAATCGATGAAGAAGGAATACTTCGAGTTAACTCCAGACTTTATGTTCCTAACGACCCTGATTTAAAGTATAAAATCATGATGGAGGCGCATAACACACCATTTACAATCCATCTTGGGAGTACCAAAATGTATCATGATATTCGTCATACATTTTGGTGGAGCAATATGAAGAGAGAGATAGCGTTATTTATCTCAAGGTGTCTAACTTGTTAACGAGTTAAAGCGGAGCATCAAGTACCAAAAGGTCAATTGCAACCACTTGAAATTCCGTAATGGAAGTGGGAGCACATTACCATGGATTTTTGTTGTTTGGTCTTCCTAAGGTTTCTCAAGGCATAGATGCGATTTGGGTCATTGTTGATAGATTGACCAAGTCTGCTCATTTCTTACCGATACGAGAAACTTATAAACTTGAACGTCTTGCTCGTATGTACATAAATGAGATTGTAAGACTGTATGCTATGCCAGTATCCATAGTTTCTGATCAAGACCCAAGATTCACTTCACAATTTTGGGTTAGTTTGCAAAAAGCTATGGGCACAGACTTTCGATTTAGCTCGGCATATCATCCTCAGACGGACGGATAGTCGGAGAGGACTATTCAAACTCTTGAAGATCTATTAAGACTCGTGTCCTTGATTTCAAGGGAAGTTGGGACAAGTTCTTACCATTGGTGGAGTTTTCCTACAACAACAGCGAGTTATCAAGCAAGTATTGGCATGGCTCCATTCAAGCGTTGTATGGAAGAAAGTGTCATTCTCCAAAGATATCTTTGGGATGAGGTGGGTGAAGCAACGTTGTTGGGACCGGAGTTGGTATGTATGACTACGTAAAAATTCAAACGATTCGAGAACGATAAAAAACCTCACAAGATCGATAAAGAGTTATCCGATCTTCATCGAAAGGACGTGGAATTCGATATAGGAGATCATGTGTTGTTGCGTGTTGCTCCATGGAAAGGAGTTACGAGATTTGGAAAGAGAGGAAAACTCAATCCTCGATTCATCGGCCCATTTTTAATCTTCGATCGAGTAGGAACTGTGGCCTATAGACTCGCTTTACCGCCAAGTATGTCTCATGTTCATAATGTTTTTCACATATCCATGTTACGTAAATATGTGAAAGACCCGAACCACATTATTGAGTTAGAACCGGACGAAATAGCGGAAGATTTGACGTATGAAGAGGTTCCTATTCAAATCTTGGAAAAGAAGGAACATATTCTACGCTCCAAGGTTATACCTCAAGTCAAAGTTTTGTGAAGAAACCACGATGTTGAGGAAATGCCTTGGGAGTTAGAATCTGAAATGAAATTAAGGTATCCTTACCTCTTCGACATACCAGGTACGTACCCTAATTTCGAGGGCGAAATTTCATAAGAAGGAGAGGTTGTAAGACCCCAACTTTTATAAATAAAGATGAATTTTCTATAAATATTATTTTTGCATATTATGGAGTAAATTTGATATAATGTTATAGTTGTGGGTAATATTTATAAATTTTGTAAAGTAAGCAAGTTGTTATAAAATATTCGTTTGGTCGGGGAATATTCGTATGACGGCACAATCATTGGTGGACCCCACAACGGAATTATTATCGGATTGAGAAAACGACAAAAACACTTTATGAAAATAACGGTGGAGGTGTTACCATTAAAACTGTCGAACTACCAGGTAGTAAAAGTACAATAATACGCGTGGTTGCATAGTAGCACACGGTATTGATTATTGATGCTTACGTGAGAAGTCACTCAGCTATACTCAATTATTGCTACAGTAATTGATGCATCATATGTCTTATATTATTGATTCAATTATTGTCACAGTATCATCTGTATAATATGTTATATTATTAAATCAATAATTGAGACGACAAGTTATAAATGATTAATAATTGTTGAAAGATTAAATATGTGTTGATTAAAAATAAAATGATTTGTGGTAATATTTATTCAATCCTTGATGTATATAAAGACTCTATTATGAGTTTGTGGTAAGTTTGGTTATTTTATGGGGGGCCCATATGTCATCATCTAAGAGTCTCTTCGTCAATAGTAATTACCTTCGTCAATAGTAATTACCTTCATCAATAGTAACTACCTTTACCAGACGTCAAACCACTTGCCGTCAAACCACTTGCCGTTTCATATTACAGGCGTCGAACCAATTGTCGTTTCACATTATAGGCATCAAACCACTTTTCTTTTCACATTTCAAGTGCTAAGCTAGAAATCTTCTATAAATAGAGGCCTAGTGCTTCATTATTTTTCACGAATTCAATCAAGCTATAGAGAGAGAAAGTATAGAGAGAATAAGAGAGAAAGAAGAAGAGTATTCTCATTACTTACACTCACCGCAGATTCAATCTACTAATGTAAGGGGTGTTATTCTTTCTTATTCATGAAGAGAACTGCTTGTTATTCCATTGCTTATTATTCATTGGAATAACTTTGTGTACGCTGCATTTTACCCTATACTTGGTGACATTCTTCTATTATTCTATTGGAACATCCTGTGCATGTGTTTTACACGACACGGTTCATTTTTATTATTATTCATCGCTGGAACATCCTGTCATGTGTGTTTTACACCCACCGGTTCCGCTTTTATTATTATTATGTTGGAAAATCTTGTTTGTGTGTTTTACACCGGACCGGTTCCGCTTTTTATTATTCTCATTGGAACATCCTGCTTGCAAAAAATTTGCCTCGACCGTTCCGTTATTATTTTTCTGTTGGAATAACCTGTCTATGCGAAGTACCGCATGCATGGTGATTTCTTTTGTTATTCCATTCTTTATTATACTCATTTGGTTAAAGTTTTAACTTCTATACTCCATGAAATTAGTAGAATATCCTTGATATTTACACTTTATCCAGTATCTTTTCATGGAAATATTCTTCTGATCATTCTTGAATTTTACTCTACAAAGTAGTATCATGTTGACAATTTGGACATTATTAGTTCCTGGATAAATTAATTCTTGAACTTGTTTTATTGAATTCTTATATCATTGTCATCATTCTCATGTTTATATTATGTTGAAAGTCATATGTGGCTTCAGTGAGTGCATGTATGGACTTGGTATGATTATGACCGTGGATTATTGATTAATCATGACCGTAATGTTACAAAAGATGTGGTAAAAGTTATCATTGGCCCGTGTGCATTGATGGATGTGTTGTTGGCATGATCATGACCATTAATGAATACACGAATGTCTTTGGGTCAGAAGTGCATGGATAATTTGTGGTTGTGATACTAAAGAATATCCTTGGTCAGTAGTGCGGGGGTGATTCGATGATGTGGATTATTTATTAAGTCGAGTCCCGCCGATAAAAAGTCATGAAAACCTTTTAAATCATAAAAGATAGTAGATTTTATTCTCTAAGTGACTCTTTTAAT
Organism: Panax quinquefolius; assembly: GCA_020205615.1. Classification (NCBI taxonomy): domain Eukaryota; kingdom Viridiplantae; phylum Streptophyta; class Magnoliopsida; order Apiales; family Araliaceae; genus Panax; species Panax quinquefolius. The sequence continues at coordinate 39,742,758 of CM035151.1, read as the reverse complement.
GGATTGCTTGTTCATACCGCAGCTTAAACTTGATGTTGTTATATTTTATCGCTTTAACATCTTTGAAGGCTAACGATAATTTATTCTCAATTATCTTAGTCATAATATTTCTTCTCGGGCTAGTTGAGCTCACCTTTCTTTCACCGTTTTCTCTTCGTGAAATGAGAACATAGTAGGGGACTACTCGGGGAACGGGTGACTACCAGAGGATAGCATTAATAGTCCTCACTATTCGTGAAATAGTGTGTTAATAATTGTAATGAGGACTCCTTTTGAGTTTGTATAATCTCTAGTAGACAATAATTGTATTCAAACTCACAGATTATGTTTTTGTCGATTGTATTACTTACACATAGTTGTATTAGTAAGTTATATTTGAATTTTGTACCATGTATCCGACGCGACCCAAGATGGGTGATGTATATGTGAGACCCCAGATTTTATCAATAAAGATTTAAATTTTTGTCGAAATAATTTTTAATATTATGGTGTGAATTTGAGATAATATTATAGTTGTGGGTAGTATTTATAAATTTTACAAAGTATGCAAGTGGTTATATTATATTCGATTGGTCGTGAATATTCTTGTTTAACGGGGAATATTCGTGACAACTACTCAATCATTGGTGGACCCCATAATGTAATTTATTGTTTGGATTGAGAAAACGACAAAAATATTTTATTGAAATAATTCGGCGGAAGTTTTACTGCTGATATCTTGTTAACTACTCGGTAGTAAAAGTACAATGTCGTGTGGTTGCATAAGTAGCACCAGGTATTGATTATCGATGCTTATGTGAGAAGTCACCGGTTTGATTCCATTATTGTCGATTAATAATATGAATTATTATAGCGATAATGACGTTTTGTTTTATTCAGTATTATTAACGTAATAAAATGAAACATCTTTTATATAAAATGTAATACTTTATTAAAGTTATTCTATAAATAGAATATATTATATTTTATTATGCATAGTGTTGCATAGTGTTTTGCATAGTGTTGCATAGTGTTTGCATAGTAAAATGTTTTTATATAAATAGAATATATTATATTTTATTTAAAAGATTTTGCTTTAAATATGGACCGATCGATTAAAGTAAATCAATCTAGGCCGCTTCATGGATTAATTACTATGCATTCTATTTTCCTATAAATAAAGCTCATTCCTTCATTATTTTCTTAATTCATTTCAAACTACTCTAGAGAGAAATTATAGAGAGAAGCTATAGAGGGAAAATCTATAGAGAGAAAGAAGAAGAATATTCGGTACTTCACTACTTTGATATCCAAAGTCTTTTACTAGTGGGGTATTATTTGTTGTACCCGTAAGGGATATTATTCGCTTGTATTCATGAAGAGAACCTCTGTTATTCCATTCATTATTATTCTGCTTGGAATAACTCAGTAAAAGTGGTATACCCTATACATAACTTTTGTATATGCGATATACCTATACTTGGTGAAATCCTTATGTTATTCCATCCTTATTTATTACATTGGAATAACTTTGTATACGCGAATCCCCTATACTTTGTGATCTTCTTCATTTATTCCATTCTTTATTATTCATTTGGAATATCCTCGTACGTGTGTTTTACACCGACCGGTTCCATTGTTTATTATTCCGCATTTATTATTCTCATTGGAATATCCTGTCTACATGTGTTTTACACCGGACCGGTTCCATTGTTTATTATTCAAAGATTTATTATTCATTTGGATCATCCTGTTGCGGTGAATTTCACCCTTTCGTTCCGTTATTATTATTCTCGTTGAATAACTTTGTCTCATGCTGGCACCGCATGCATGGTGATTTCTTTTGTTATTCCATTCTTTATTATACCCAGTTGGTTAAAACTTTGACTTCTATACTCCATGAAATTAGTAGAATATCCTTGATATTTGCGTTTCATCCAGTATCTTTTCATGGAAATATTCTTCTAAGCATTCTTGAATTTTACTCTACAAAGAAGTATCATGTTGACAACTTGGACGTTATTGGTTTTTGGATTAATTAATTCTTGAACTTGTTTTATTGAATTATTATGTCATTGTCATCATCCTCATGTTATGTTATGTTGAAAGTTATCTATGTCTTACGTGTAGATGAACTTGGTATGATTATGACCGTGGATCATTCGTTATAATCATGACCGCTATAAATGATGTGACAAAAGTCCTCGATGGGTCTGTAATGCAAGTTGATGGATAATTTTTGGTATGATTATGACCGTAGGGTGATTCTAAGATAGTCATGAACATTGATAATTTGATGAAAATCCTTGACCGTGGTACGGGGATGATTAGATGTGGTGGTTTATTTATTAAGTCGAGTCTCAAATGATAAAAATTGATGAAAACCATTTAAAACCTAAAAGATAGTAGATTTTATTCTCTACTTGACTCCTTTAATGGATTGCATATTCAGCTGCAGCTTTAACCGGTTGTCTATTGTATTTTATCGGTTTAACATCATTTGAAGGCTAATGATAATTTATTCGCATTATCTTAGTCATAATATTTCTTCTTTGGGCTAGTTGAGCTCACCCTTTCTTTCACCGTTCTCTTCTGTGAAATGAGAACATAGTGGGAAGAGTCGGGGAGCGGAGTAATGGTCCGAGAGGATAGCATTAGTAGTCCTCACTATTCGTGAAATAGTGTGATAATAGTTGTAATGAGGACTCCTTTTGAGTTTGTATAATATCTAGTAGACAATATTTGTATTCAAACTCACGCTTTATGTCGATTGTATACTACAGATGATGTATAATTAAGATTGTATTTGAATTTATGTACCATGTAAGTGGCGACCCAAGATGGGTGACGTATACCTAATTTTGGGGGCGTCACATATACCTAATTTTGGGGGTGTCACGTTAGGCAACCATCTTTATGGCCCGGTTGCAATAAAACAAAAACAACAAAAACATTTCTATGCCTTTTACCTTACAAAAACAACAAAAACATTCCGACACCCTTTCTGCCACATACAGCATTGAACCTCTTACACCAGTGCGAACTACATCGACCTGATCTCCCCAATACCTGGGAGTACGTAGGCAGCCATGTTATATGGTCCGGTCTCACCACAAAAAAATAGACACACTCATATCCATAACCACGTATAGGAACCAGTCCCAAGACACCAAAGATGGTAGGGAATACACACAGATCGATGATCCATTCTGAAAATCCTGAGACATCTCACTGTCCATCCATCAAGGAGGAATTCAGAATACATCCAGATCACAAAGTCCTGGAGAAATAAACGAATATCAAGCAAGTAGCAAGGCACAACTAAAAGGGAATTGAATCAACATATATTTCCCTGCCATATATAATGTTGTTTGATATATACAATGTATAATCGTACATGACAAAAAAATGGCTAAGCTTTAGTGCATGCGGGGAAAATACAAGCCCATCTACAAATCAGTGTATATACGGGCTATGAAGTCCAACATGGATTCCCTCTCAGAAGAAGGAGGTAACATTGTGATCTCCTACCCAAGGGTTTCTATACGAGCCAACAGATCCACTGCCAACTACATACGATATCTCGGGTGGATATAACGTCATCCCGCTCAGCAACAACAATTTCCCTATGAGTTAGAGCATCATCTCTCTAACAAAGCGACATCTTTACCAGAAAGAGTTGTCAACATCAAAGCCCACATCCACTACCTGTTCACCAGATGGTACAAAAGTAAAAGCCTCTTGCGATCTCGGCGTCTTATCAGCTCATCTGTCAAAACAACTATACTAGACAACAGGCGAGGCTGTGGCAATTTCAAAATTGGCAACAACCGGATATTGGACCCCTTACAACAAGATTGGGGCAATCTCGGAAGCAGCGACAACTCCACACTAGGGCATTTATCAATCATCATAAAGTGGAAAATGCACCATTCAGCGCATTAGGCTTCCCAATTAGGATTAGGGTTTCCTAATTAGGGTTTTAGGATTCCCGGATTTTAAATTAGAGTTTCCCGCCATATGATTAGGGTTTCTAACTGTAGACACTCAAAATTTTCTTCTACTGTTACTAACATTGCAGGAGGACAGATTCATCTTTTAAGAGGGAACCCTGAAAGACAATCCAAATCCATACTGGATACTACTATAAGTTCATCATCAAACCCCGGATCGCAATCTGAGAGTAACTAAATCCAACCTCGAAGATAACCCCGAGGCTTGCAGATACAATATCGGACCACACACCGGAAAAGACCAATAATCTCGGAGATGACCTCGAGGTATCCAGTCTCAGTCCCAACCATGGGAATAGGTCAAGCCAACCTCAAAGATGACCCTGAGGATAGTCGAAGTCAACAGCAAGCCAACCTCAGAGATAAACCTAAGAAACGACTGCTATAACTGCACGAAAATCGGAGATAACCCTAGGAGGGGCAAAATGGTCATTTTACCAACTCAACTTCACTTCAATCAAATACACTCATTTCAACTCAAAATACTTCAAAAGAAGTCCCACAAGAACCATATCTTAACTTCCGAGAGTAAACTACGCAAAACGGCTCAATGGACTGCCTGACGGAAACCCGGGAATGCCATTTTGGTCATGGACCCATCTTCCTAGAATTAAAAAAGGTCAAATCATATGTCATTATGTAGCTCTCGGAAAGAGCTTTCCGTAATGATATGGCACGCTTCCATCGGACTCCCGGATTGAAAGTTATGAGCGACCGAGCGAACAGGTACAGACGTCTTGCGACACAATGAGGACCCACACAAAGGGTACCCCTGGCACCACAGTACACCTTCTACTAGGTGACGCAGGTAGACCTGCGGCTCCCCCCTCTATAAATATGGGGCTTGGGGTGCTAATTTTCTAAGAGAAAAAAGATGGGGAAACCCTGCACAATTTGCTCTGCACTTGCCATATAGTGTATTTTCCCACTTTCAAACACATAGTGTATTTTCCCACTTTCAAACACATGTGAGCTCATATATAGCCTCTTTTGTACCCACAAAAGCCCAGTGTTTACCCACTCTAAAGATATAGAAGCCTTTTTTATCAATCAGTTGTAAGCCTTCTCACACACTTTAGAGTCTTTCTCTTCATCTTTGCACACACCCTTTTACACGTTGAGAGTCGTGTTACTTGCTTTTTTTGCCTTTAACTTTGGTCCGTGGTTTCATTCCAAATCAGATATATATATATATATATATATATATATATATATATATATATATATATATATATGACTAACATTATCGAGTTATTGAAGACCTCAAATTTTTAAATAAAAGGAATTTCCTTTATTTATTATTTTGAAATAGTAAGGGTTGATTTGATTAATGTGGATAGTTAAGGGTTAAATACGCAAATATTTCAAAATAAGCAAGTGGTTATAAAATATTCATTATCGTCAGAATATTCGTTTGGTCGTGGAATATTCAGATCGCTTGTGGGAATATTCGATGCGACCTGCCGCAAATGCGTGTGTGGGCCCCATAACGTAAAAGCGATTGGATGAAGAAAACGACAAATATAAGTTGTTTTTAAATAACGAACAGTAGTTGTTACCGTTATCTTGTTGGAATACCCGGTGGTTAAAACACACTATTACGCGTTGTTGAACAATAAAGACACCAGTATTGCACCAATTATTGATTCTTACGTAAGAAGGCACTACTCAATAATGGTTACGATAATTATTTATCAATATTTTATTGAGTTAATAATTGCTTTGCGTTGATATTTTATATTGTCATTGTTTCAATAATTGTCATTACACGAGATTTTTCATTATCGAAGCAATAATTCATATTATCCGAATAATATTATTAGATAACATTATTGGCAATGTCTAGAAAGTTCGCCTCAAGGAGAGGTTTGTCACCTAATCATGCTACCAAGAAGAAGAAATTCTTATTGAAAGCCCCTCTTTCTGATAACGCACCGTTGTCAATATCGATGAAAAGATATCACATTGATGTTGAAAATGTGATCTTGTGAGTATTTTTGAGTATACTTTGAGTATTGCTAGATTTGTGCAAGTTCCTTCAAAGACTATACCCTTATTCTAGCTAGAAGTACTAATCTTCGAGGTAAGGGATATTATTTTTTTCAGTAATGATATTATTTCTTCAATATCATTATACTTTGAAATGTTGATCCAAGTTTTTATCAAATTTGGAACTTTCATGCTCTGGGTTACTATTCATGGGTTCTATTCATGAGTTACTATTCACGAGTTACTATTCATGAGTTACTATTCACGAGTTACTATTCACGAGTACTATTCATGAAGCGTGAAGATGTTTTTGTAGATTTTCTATCTTTTGGTGTCTGAGTTACTATTCACGATATCGGACTTTATTCACGATACTCAAGACTATTCACGATACTTGTACTATTCAATTTAAAAAATAAAATTTCTTCTTTTCATCCAAAACGCCTATTCGGATACTAACTCGATTGTATCCATGTTTTGATCATTCTTGAATTTTACACCACTATGATTATTTTTGAGGTATTTTCTGGATGTGGATAAAACCAAGTACGAATCCTTAATCCTTAATCCTTGTCATTTTGTTTCACCGGATTCGTTTCTTTAAAAATATTTTTATCATCCTCGGTCTTAAATGATGATATTATGGAATATCTTTGGCACCAGAGTGTAAAGATGAATGATTTCTTAAGAATATCTTTGGCCCAGAGTGCAAAGATGAATGATTTCTCAAGAATATCTTTGGCCCGTAGTGCAAAGATGAACAGGTGTTTAAATGAACATAACCAACTGATGAATATCTTTGGCCCATAGTGCAAAGATGAATATTTGATTCCAGATGTATATTGATTGATGTTACAGGGATAAAAGATAGACGATGAACTTTTAAATTCATACATAGAAGATAGTAGTTTGCATTCTCTACTTAACTCTTCTAATGAATTATTATTTCCGATGCGAATATTGATTTAAAATTTGTTGTCTATTGTATTCTATTATATTTTTCCCTGTTGAAGACTAACGATAATTTGTTGTATATTATCTTAGTCATAATATTCTTTACTGAGCTAGTTGAGCTCACCCTTTTCCTTTTGTTCCATTTTTCTCAAGAGGCGAGAATATAAGCGAGTACTGGCCGGGTATGGAATGAAGGTTTTAGAAAGGATTGTTTAGTAGTCCTCACCATTTTTGTAAAATAATGTATCAATAAATGTGATGAGGATTTATTTGAGTATAGATATTGTCTAGAAGATAATATTTGTATTCAAACTCACGCTTTCTTGTTGTATTAATAAAGTTGTAGTTATTTCTACATCACGTGTATTGACAACTCGAAATAGGTGATGTATACCTATTTTGGGGGCATCACAGTTAATATCGAGCTTAGGGATATGATCTCCGGCGAGATCGGGGAATAGAACTAGGAGGGAGAGACGAGTAAATCCTTCGCTAGTGTGTCCTACCTAAGCTTATTTGTTAGTTGGTCAAGATATAGGGATATTATGTGATATATTGATTTCCTTAATTAACCCTTGTTTTATACGACAAAGATTTGAGAATGTCGAATGAGAATATTAACAATGGAAATGAGACCGTGGAGATGCCTCAGACTCACCAACGAGGAGAACGTGCAACAGTCGGCAATGTTCCTCCCGTGAACAACACCATTGGCGAAAGGATGATGAACGAGGGATGTTTAGAAGTTTTTTGCGCTTCATGCAAAATCGATTTAGGGAAACTCGTGTTCAAAATACAGGAGGAAATGATAGCAATTCACGGGTTGTCACAAACAAGCGCTTCAAAGAAGTTGGGACCACCAGAATTTAAGGGAAAGCCGATCCGATCACTACGGAAACATGGGTCAAACAAATTACCAAGATATTCGATGTCTTGGGATGCACGGAGGAACAGAAGGTTCCATTCGCCACCTTTATGTTCCGTGGCGAGGCGGACTCATCGGTGGGAGTCTGTGAAGCGTACCCATCCAAATTGCAGACTCAAAGATGTCTTGGGAGACGTTTGAAGCTATTTAATGACAAATACTTTCACGAAAGTGTTCGGCTATATGAAGGAAGTGGAGTTCATCGATTGGAACAAAACAACACGATTTGTCTCAAAGACGAGGCAAAGTTTGCGAATTATCGTGTTTGCACCTCATTTGGTGGAGAATGAGGAACGATGACGCGGATGTTTCTTAGAGGTTTGAAACCCGGCATACGTCAAGATCTCTCATTTCTCATAAATTCTCTCTTTATTCGGATGTTGTAAGCAGGGCTCAATTATTAGAGCGAGATAACGAGTACGGGTCAACCGAGGGACCACAACCAGATCGACGTAGATAGCGATCAATGAATAATGATAACTCATGGAAAGAAATGACGGACAGAAATGGTAACCACTCGGTGGTAATCATGGCCATGAAAATAGAAGAAGCGAGTCGAGGAGATTTTAAAAGAGGAGATTTAACAACGACCATGTGAAGATGACAAAGGCGGCAAAGAATCGGTTCTAAGGAGGAGAACGACCACCCCCATATATGCTACAAATGCGAAAAGAGGGACATATCACCAAAACCGCCTAACAGTTCAAGGTATGCTATAATTGTGGAAAGGAAGGACATATCGCTCGAGATTATACGATGAGCGAAACCTAGTTCGATGGGGGACGGTGACTCAAAAGATCGTCCCGAAAAAGTCAAAGTCAACGATTCCGGAAGAGCGTTTGTTGTGACCGGTCATAATGCGAGGAACCCAAACAAGGTGATCACGGTAAGCTATTTATAAATTCTTGCGAAGTTTATACCTTACTTGATACCGGTGCTACCCATTCATTTATCTCTCCCGCATGTGCTCAACGCTTAAACTTGACTCAGGAGAAATTAGACTTTGACCTATCTCGTGGAAACTCCGCTAGGGAGAAACTTTCATCACATCCACCGCTTATAAATCTTGTTTGATTCAAGTTGGCACCATTACCTTACTGTTGACCTTATCTCTTTAAAGATACTTGCTTTTGATGTGATTTTAGGGATTGATTGGTTAACTACTCATCATGCCAAAATTGATTATTTTCGTAAGGTTGTTAGTTTTCATATTCCTAACCAACTCCCGTTGTGCAATTCAAGCAACTAAACCATTAAAATCGATCATCATCATATCTAATCATAAAGCTATTCGCTTTATTAAAAACGGATGTCAAGCTTTCTTAGCCCATGTTATAGATTTGAATAAAGACACGCCAAATTGGAATAATATTCTCGTTGTTATTGACTTTCCCGACGATTTCAAGAACTTCCCTTGCCTACCCCGTAACGTGAAGTTGAATTCTTTATTGATCTTGAACTCGCACAAAGCCCATTTCTAAAACCCCATATCGAATGGCTCCTATTGAACTTCGTGAGTTAAAGGTCCAACTACGAGGAATTGTTGGACATCGGTTTCATTCGGCCCCAGTACATCTCCTTGGGGTGCTCTGCTTTTATTTGTAAAGAAGAAAGACGGGAGTATGCGACTTTGTATTGACTATCTGAATTGAACCATGTCACCATCAAGAATAGGTATCCTCTACCTCGTATTGATGACTTGTTTGACCAAATTGCAAGGGGCACAATTCTTTTCAAAAATCGATCTTAGCTCGGATATCATCAATTTGAAGATTAGAACCGAGGATATTCCAAAGACCGCCTTGAACCTGGTATGGGCATTATGAATTCTTAGTCATGTCTTTCGGACTAACTAATGCTCCTGCGGCTTTCATGGATATGATGAACCGAGTATTCAAGGAATATTTGGATCAATTCGTTGTTGTCTTTATTGATGACATCCTCATATATTCCAAAAGCCATGAAGATCATGAGCACCATTTGAAGCTGGTACTCCAAAGGCTTCGTGAAAACCAACTATATGCCAAATTGAAGAAATGCGAGTTCTGGCTTGAGAAGTAGCATTCCTTGGGCACGTGGTGTCGAAACATGGAGTATCTGTTGATCCGGCGACGATTGAAGCAATACAAAGTTGGGAGCAACCAAGTCGGTGGATCAAGTACGTAGTTTTTTTGGGCTTAATTTGGTTATTATCGAGATTCGTGGAAGGGTTTTCTCGAATTGATACTCCATTAACTCAAATTAACTCTAAGGATACAAAATTCGTTTGGAGCGAAGAATGCGAGAAAAGTTTCCAAGAGCTTAAGAGGAGACTTATTTCGGCACTGTTCTAACAATACCATCCGGTTCTTGATGATTTGTTATCTACAACGATGCTTCGTGCAAAGGGTTAGGATGTGTTCTCATGCAACGTGGGAAAGTCATAGCCTATGCCTCGCGACAACTTAAAGAGTATGAGAGGAATTATCCTACTCATGATCTAGAGTTGGCGTGATCGTTCAGCTAAAAATATGGAGGCACTATCTATATGGGGAGAAAGTGGAGATATATTCGCACCATAAAAGCCTTAAATATTTCTTCACTCAAAAAGAACTCAACATGCGGCAAAGAACGTTGGCTCGAGCTATTGAAAGACTACGACCACACTATTCAATACCATCCCGGTAAAGTTTAACGTGGTAGCCGACGATTGAGTAGAAGATCATATGCGGGGCGAAAAGCGATGATGTCAAGTATACGTACAGAGCCAACTTTAATAGAAAAGTTAAAGGTTGCTCAAGCCACCGAATCTTGAGTGATGCGTATGAAGAAGAAAGTACAAGAAGGAGCTATTCTTAGCGAGAATTGATGAAGAAGGAATACTTGAGTCCACTCTGAACTTTGTGTTCCTAACAACTCGATTTGAAGTACAAGATTATGATGGAGGCACACAATCGCCATTTGTAATCCATCCTCGAAGTACTAAAATGTATCGTGATCTTCGACATACATTTTGGTGGAACAATATGAAGAGAGAGATTGTAAAGTTTATCTCGATGTGTTTAACTTGTCAACGTAAAGGCGGAGCATCTTGTACCTAAGGGTCCGTTGCAACCACTTGAGATTCCGGAATGGAAGTGGGAACACATTACTATGGATTTCAATTTCGGGTCTTCCTACGGTTTCTCAAGGCATCAATGCTATTTGGGTTATTGTTGATAGATTAACCAAGTCTCGCTTCATTTCTTGCCGACACGGAGACTTATTCCTTGAACGCCTTGCTAGTATATGACGTGAATGAGATTGTGAGGTTGCATGGCATGCCCGTATCCATAGTTTCGGATCGTGACCCAAGATTCACTTCAAGATTTTGGGTTAGCTTGCAAAAAGCTATGGGCACGGATTTGCGATTTAGTTCGGCATACCATCCCCAAACCATTTGACAATCGAGAGGGATTATTCAAACTCTTGAAGATCTATTAAGACTCGTGTCCTAGACTTCAAGGGTAGTTGGGATAAGTATTTACCATTGGTGGAATTCTCCTACAACAACAGCTTATCGAGCAAGTATAGGTGTGGCTCCATTCAAGCATTATATGGACGAAAATGTCGTTCTCCAATATGATGGGATGAGGTGGGTGAAGCAACATTGTTGGGACCCGAGTTAAATACGTATGACTCACCGAAAAGATCCAAATGATTCGACAACGATACAAACGGCAAAAAGATCGACAAAAGAGTTATGCGGATCTTCATTGAAAGGACGTGGAATTTAATGTAGGGATCATGTATTGTTGCGAGTTGCTCCATGGAAGGGAGTTACAAGATTTGGGAAGAGAGGAAAGCTCAATCCATGATTTATTGGTCCATTTCAAATTCTTGACCGAGTAGGAAATGTAGCCTATAGAATTGCGTTACCTCCGAGTATGTCTCGTGTTTCATAATGTGTTTCACATATATCGTATTTCAGAAATATGTGAAAGACCAACCATGTTATAGAATTAGAACCGATTTAAATAGCCAAGACTTAACATATGAGGAGGTACCACAAGATCTTGGATAGGAAGGAGCATGTCCCTACGTAAAAAGGTCATACCACAAGTTAAAGTTCGTGGAGGAATCATGCTATAGAGGAAATGACCAGGAATTGGAAACGGAAATGAAAGCGAGGTATCCTCACCTTTTGAAACACACCGAGTATCGTCGTCAATTTCGAGGACGAAATTTCATAAGGAGGGAGGTTGTAAGACCAAAAATTTTTAAATAAAAAGAAATTTCCTTTATTTATTATTTTGAAATAGTAAGGGTTGATTTGATTAATGTGGATAGTTAAGGGTTAAATACGCAAATATTTCAAAATAAGCAAGTGGTTATAAAATATTCATTATCGCTTCGGGAATATTCGTTTGGTCGTGGAATATTCAGATCTTGTCGAGGAATATTCGTATGCGACAGCCAAGCATTGACCATGTGTGGGCCCCATAACTAAAAGCCGATTGGATGAAGAAAATGACAAATATAAGTTGTTTTTAAATAACGGCGTAGTTGTTACCAAGTATACTGTTGGAATACCCGGTTAAAACACACTATTACGCGTTGTTGAACAAGTGACACCTGAATTGCACCAATTATTGATTCTTACGTGAAGAAGGCACTACTCAATAATGGTTACGATAATTCTTCGCTCAAAGATTTTTTATTGAGTTAATAATTGCTGCGTTGATATTTTATATTCTTTGTTGTTTCAATAATTGTCATTACACACGATTTTTTTCATTATCGAAGCTAATAATTCATATTATCCGAATAATATTATTAGATAACATTATTGGCAATGTCTAGAAAGTTCTACCTAAGGAGAGGTTTGGTCACCTAATTGCGGCGCCAAGAAGAAGAAATTCTTATTTGAAAGCCCCCTCTTTCCTGGGAACTGCCTGGTTGTCAATATCAGTGAAAGATATCACATTGATGTTGAAAATGTGATCTACCAGATGATGAAACTTTTCCACATCTACCGTTTTTGGCAGGTGGGCTTCTTCTAATATCTTCATCAAGACCTTGATGTGAACTTTGGTAGGTGGGCTTCTACTACGGTTTTCGGGCTTTGGGTCTCGCTGTCGCAAGTATATGTGCACTTTCAGGCGACCATTATCTGCTCGCCAAACATTCATAACTTTCAATATGGATATCCGTCGGAGGCGTGTTGTACCCTTTCAAAAAGCCGTTAACGAGAGTTACACAATGTCATTGGATTAGACATTGTTCAAAGCCGGGAAGATGGGCACATGCCCTGATCTCCAAGTCTTCGCAGCTCATCCGTTAAAGTCGCTTGTGCGCAAATGTCATTCGGGATTTGAGTTATGGTTCTTGTATGACATCTTTGGACGCAGTTTGAGTTAAGGTTGAGTTAGCAAAATGACCATTTTTTCCCTCCCAGGGTTGTCTTTGATTTTGAGTGCGCCAGTAGTAGTCTTTTCTCAGGGTTAATCTCCGAGATTGGCTCATTGCTTTTACTCGACAGATCCTCAAGGTTGTCTTTGAGGTTGGTTTGACCTCTCGAGGTGGACTCTAGGCTTTGAACTTGATCTCTGGGTTATATCCGGGGTTGGACTGGATATCCCGGGGTTATCTCAGGGGTTGGAACTGATCTCCAGGGGTTATCTCTGGGGTTTGGAACTGACCCTCCCAAAGTTATCTCCGGGTTGGGCCGATCTCCTGTGGTTATTTCTAGGGTTTGAAATGATCTCCGAGGTTATCTCCGGCCGAAAACCGGATCTCCCGGGTTATCTTCGGGTTGGATTGATTTCACTTCGTGGTTGTCTTTTAAAGACGATTCTTCCTCCTTCATGGTTAATAAATGAGAATACGAAATTTTGAGTGTCTACACTTACCTCACAAGTACGCTAAAGATCCAACTCCTAACTGACTTCTTTAAGACTTTAGTCTTGGTCAAAGAAATTTTATCTTTCTCACAAATACATAAAATAAACTAACTTTACCTTTTCCTTTTTACAAAAGATTTGTTTTGACTTTTGCTTCTAACTAAGTAGATAAATTTTAGTACAAATTTATAAAATTGTAAATAACTTTTAAAATTGATCATTCGCAAAAAAGCAGATATGTAGTTAAAGATCAAATATCAAATAAAAGTTCAAGACTATTATGTGGGAGTTTTGCAGGTAAGCAAATATGAAAATTGATGAACTTTTATAAAGATTTTCTTTTCTTTCAATAAGAATGTGTTTCTATGATTAAACAAATATATCTTTAACTAAGTCACTCAATTTTATAATGAAATAAGTACCTTGTGAATAGGTAATTTGTAAGCAGGATACTTGTAATGACAGTTATCAAGTATGACAAATTAATTAATTTAAATAATACTTGAAGAAATTTGTTTCACCCACGTATATATATATATATATATATATATATATATATTATATTTGATGTAAGACCCCAAATTTTTAAATAAAAAGGAATTTCCTTTATTTATTATTTTGAAATAGTAAGGGTTGATTTGATTAATGTGGATAGTTAAGGGTTAAATACGCAAATATTTCAAAATAAGCAAGTGGTTATAAAATATTCATTATCGTCGAGGAATATTCGTTTGGTCGTGGAATATTCATAATGCTTGTGAATATTCGTATTTAATGCGCAGCCCATGTGTGGGCCCCATAACTAAAAGCGATTGGATGAAGAAAACGACAAATATAAGTTGTTTTTAAATAACTAGCGTAGTTGTTACCAGCTATCATCATTGGAATACCCTGTGGTTAAAACACACTATTACGCCGTTGTTGAACAAGAAGACGCAGATTGCACCAATTATTGATTCTTACGTAAAGAAGGCACTACTCAATAATGGTTACAGTAATTAATTCTCAAAGATTTTTATTGAGTTAATAATTGCTTGCGTTGATATTTTATATTGTCATGTTTCAATAATTGTCATTACACAGAGATTTTTTTCATTATCGAAGCAATAATTCATATTATCCTCAATAATATTATTAGATAACATTATTGGCAATGTCTAGAAAGTTCTGTCTAAGGAGAGGTTTGGTCACCTAATTGCGCGCCAGTAAGAAGAAATTCTTATTGGAATGCCCCCTCTTTCCTGGGAACTGCCTGGTTGTCAATATCAGTGAAAGATATCACATTGATGTTGAAAATGTGATCTACCAGATGATGAAACTTTTCCACATCTACCGTTTTTGGCAGGTGGGCTTCTTCTAATATCTTCATCAAGACCTTGATGTGAACTTTGGTAGGTGGGCTTCTACTACTACTACCGCCCGAAGCCATGGGTCTCGTCGTCGCTGAAGTATGTGAACTTTCGAGGCGACGCTACTGCTCGCTCGCTCAAACATTCATAACTTTCAATATGGATATCCGGCGGAGGCGTGTTGTACCCTTTCAAAAAGCCATTAACGAGAGTTACACAATGTCATTGGATTAGACATTGTTCAAAGCCGGGAAGATGGGCACATGCCTTATCTCCAAGTCTTCGCAGTCTATCCGTTAAGCTGTCTTGTGCAGTTGTCATTCGGGATTTGAGTTATGGTTCTTGTATGACATCTTTGGACGCAGTTTGAGTTATGGTTGAGTTAGCAAAATGACCATTTTTTCCCTCCCAGGGTTGTCTTTGATTTTGGTGCAGTTGTAGTAGTCTTTTCTCAGGGTTAATCTCCGAGATTGGCCTGCTGTTTACTCTGACAGTCCTCAAGGTTGTCTTTGAGGTTGGTTTGACCTCTCGAGGTGGACTCTAGGCTTTGAACTTGATCTCTGGGTTATATCTGGGGTTGGACTGGATATCCCGGGGTTATCTCAGGGGTTGGAACTGATCTCCAGGGGTTATCTCTGGGGTTTGGAACTGACCCTCCCAAAGTTATCTCCGGGGTTGGAACTGATCTCCCAGGGTTATTTCTAGGGTTTGAAATGATCTCCCGAGGTTATCTCCGGGGCTGGAAACTGGATCTCCCGGGGTTATCTTCGGGGTTGGATTGATTTCACTTCCAGGGTTGTCTTTTAAAGACGATTCTTCCCTCCTTCATGGTTAGTAACAGGAATACGAAATTTTGAGTGTCTACACTTACCTCACAAGTACGCTAAAGATCCAACTCCTAACTGACTTCTTTAAGACTTTAGTCTTGGTCAAAGAATTTTTATCTTTCTCACAAATACATAAAATAAACTAACTTTACCTTTTCCTTTTTACAAAAGATTTGTTTTGACTTTTGCTTCTAACTAAGTAGATAAATTTTAGTACAAATTTATAAAATTGTAAATAACTTTTAAAATTGATCATTCGCAAAAAAGCAGATATGTAGTTAAAGATCAAATATCAAATAAAAGTTCAAGACTATTATGTGGGAGTTTTGCAGGTAAGCAAATATGAAAATTGATGAACTTTTATAAAGATTTTCTTTTCTTTCAATAAGAATGTGTTTCTATGATTAAACAAATATATCTTTAACCAAGTCACTCAATTTTATAATGAAATAAGTACCTTGTGAATAAGTAATTTGTGAGCAGGATACTTGTAATGACAGTTATCAAGTATGACAAATTAATTAATTTAAATAATACTTGAAGAAATTTGTTTCACCCACGTATATATATATATATATATATATATATTATTTGATGTAAGACCCTCAAATTTTTAAATAAAAAGGAATTTCCTTTATTTATTATTTTGAAATAGTAAGGGTTGATTTGATTATTGTGGATAGTTAAGGGTTAAATACGCAAATATTTCAAAATAAGCAAGTGGTTATAAAATATTCATTATCGCTTGGGAATATTCGTTTTGGTCGTGGAATATTCGTATCGCTTGGGAATATTCGTATTTACGCAAGACAGCCCATGTGTGGGTGTATGTAACCCAAAAGCGATTGGATGAAGAAAACGACAAAATATAAGTTGTTTTTAAATAACACGTAGTTATTACTGATTATCTTGTTGGAATACCCGTGGTTAAAACACACTATTACGCGTTGTTGAACAAGAAGATACCAGATTGCACCAATTATTGGTTCTTACGTGAAGAAGACACTACTCAATAATGGTTACATAATTACCGCCCGTATTTTATTGAGTTAATAATTGTCATTGATATTTTATATTCATTGTTGTTTCAATAATTGTCATTACACAAGATTTTTTCATTATCGAAGCAATAATTCATATTATCCTGAATAATATTATTAGATAACATTATTGGCAATGTCTAGAAAGTTCATCAAGGAGAGGTTTGGTCACCTAATTGCGCGCCAGTAAGAAGAAATTCTTATTGGAAAGCCCCCTCTTTCCTGAGAACTGCCTGGTTGTCAATATTGTGATTCTGTAATATTATTTGTGAATAATTAATTATTGATTTATATGATGAGGAAAATATTGATTTTATGTGGATATAGATGGAGAAAATTTTTAAAATGACAATTGTTGAAAATTAATATTTTATCTTTTTCTGATAAAATAATTCATTTAAATATATTATTTTAATAATATATTAACGGTGATATTTTTACAACGAATGTGGGATATATGAGTATACGAGGAGGAAGAGTATTTTTGTTGCAATAAATGTTTAAAACATGTTAAACATGTCGGTGGACCCCATTTATTGATCAAATTTGATTATAAATTTAAAAAAATCGACCGCTTGTGGATTTCGGTCAATTTCTATTTGGAATTTGGAAAAACTTTCTTCCGCAGTTGTAGAGAATTGAAATTCCTATAAAAACTCTCATGAGATTCGAATTTTCTGATGAAAGGGCTATTTATTATGAATTATTGAAGTTCAAGTTCTCAAAATAATTGATTTTTTAGGAGTTTAAAATATTTTTGTAAGAAAAACGTTTTTTGTTGTAATTGAGTGGCTCACATGTGTTATAAATGATCTGAAATTAGATTTCTAAGGTGGGCTTAAATATTTTTAAGAAATATTATTATTTTATTAAATTTTTTGCTTTGGTGTTCTAAGCATTTTCCTATAAATAGGGTGCTTAGGTTAGAATTGAAAATCACACCAGAAACTGAAGTTTTGTCTCTCTATATTATCGAGCGTATTCTTGTGAGTATTTTGAGTATACTTTGAGTATTGCTAGACGGTGCAAGTTCCTTCAAAGACTATACCCTTATTCTAGCTAGAAGTCTTGATCTTTCGAGGTAAGGAATATTATTTTTTTTTCAGAATGATATTATTTCTTCAATATCATTATAATTTGAAATGTTGATCTGAAGTTTTATCAAATTTGGAACTTTTTCATGCTCAGGTTACTATTCATGGGTTACTATTCATGAGTTACTATTCACGAGTTACTATTCATGAGTTACTATTCACGAAAGTTACTATTCACGAGTACTATTCATGAAGCGTGAAGATGTTTTTGTGGAATTTCTATCTTTTGGTGTCTGAGTTACTATTCACGATATCGGCACTATTCACGATACTCTTGACTATTCACGATATCTGGTACTATTCACCGAAAAAATAAAATTTCTTCTTTTCATCCAAAACGCCTATTCGGATACTAACTCGATTGTATCCATGTTTTGATCATTCTTGAATTTTACACCACTATGATTATTTTTGGTATTTTCTGGACGTGGATAAAACCAAGTACTAATCCTTAATCCTTAATCCTTGTCATTTTGTTTCACTTTGGATTCGTTTCTTTAAAAAATATTTTTTATCATCCTCGGTCTTAAATGATGATATTATGGAATATCTTTGGCTCGTAGTGTAAAGATGAATGATTTCTTAAGAATATCTTTGGCTCAGTAGTGCAAAGATGAATGATTTTCAAGAATATCTTTGGCCCGTAGTGCAAAGATGAACAGTGTTTAAATGAACATGACTAATCGATGAATATCTTTGGCACAGAGTGCAAAGATGAATATTTGATTCAGATGTATATTGATTGATGTTACAGGGATAAAAGATAGAGCGATGAACTTTTAAATTCATACATAGAAGATAGTAGTTTGCATTCTCTACTTAACTCTTCTAATGAATTATTATTTCACATTATGAATATTGATTTAAAATTTGTTGTCTATTGTATTTTATTATATTTTTCCTGTTGAAGACTAACGATAATTTGTTGTATATTATCTTAGTCATAATATTCTTTACCGAGCTAGTTGAGCTCACCATTTTCCTTTTGTTCCATTTTTCTCGTGAGGCGAGAATATAGCGAGTACGTGCCTGGGTATGGAATGAAGGTTTTAGAAAGGATTGTTTAGTAGTCCTCACCATTTTTGTAAAATAATGTATCAATAAATGTGATGAGGATTTATTTGAGTATAGATATTGTCTAGAAGATAATATTTGTATTCAAACTCACAGCTTTCTTGTTGTATTAATAAAGTTGTAGTTGTTTACATACCATGTATTGACAACTCGTAATAGGTGATGTATACCTATTTTGGGGCGTCATGCTTATGCCTCGATTGAGCCTAAACTTGATGCAGGAGGCGTTTACTACTTTAATATATATATATATATATATATATATATATATATATATATATATATATATATATATATATATATATATATATATATATATATTTTATATATTAACGAACATTGGACTTTGTTCGATGAGCCTGAACTTGATGCCCTGCACGTTTATTCGCTTTTATATATATATATATATATATATATATATATATATATATACTTATATATATCAACCGTGTGTCTGGACTTTGTTCGATGAGCCTGAACTTGATGCAGTGTGTTTTACTAAGCTTTTATATATATATATATATATATATGAATCGTGTGGTCGAACTACATTCGATGAGCCTAGATTTTTACATCCTAGTTGCATTTATTTATTATATATATATATATATATATATATATATATATATATATATATATATGTTCGTCTTTGCACAGAGTTCCTTCGTGGCAGTTGATCGCTTTATAGCTTTATTTATGTTTTGTCCCGCCTGGAGTTTCCTCCATGGCGGTTGATAGCTTTTAATAGCTTTATTTAGATTTCTGATCCCCCATGGAGGTGCTTCGTGGTTGGTGATCATGTTTGTATATATATATATATCTACCGCTTTTATATATATACCTGCTTATTGCTTTTATACAAATTGCAATATTCTATGCGCCTAGGAATCATGTGATCACAGATTCATCCCATTGGATCTAGATTCGGTTCCTGTGATGGACATTTTCAGCTGTAAGCAGCTTGTAAATTATTCTGCGATGTCTGAATTTCCTCAGATGGTTTCCATACCCACGAGGAAGTCGGCATTATTTTTGTATATTATTTTCATACGGATGCCTCACATCCGTCAAATAAAATCAATCAAGCCGATCACTTAATAAAAATGGGAGTGTAAAAGGTCTCAATTCCTATTGAGCCTCAGGGTTTGAAAAACCTCTTTTATAAAACATCACTGCCATATCTTGCTAAAAACTGAATTTTTACATAAATTCAAATCCACGTATATAAGGTTCGAAACGAGGCCTCGCACAACTTTCATATAACAACACATTGACCCACCCACCCACACACACAAACACTTTCGGATAATAGTTTCTTGAAAAGAGAGGTCACCACCGTAGTAACTGCACGGATGTCGGGGTGCTAACACCTTCCCCCAGAGTATAACCAAGTCCTCGGACCCTAAATGAATCTCGGTTTCGCCGACCCGTATATCAGTGTCACATCACTGGGTCAATGTGCAAACCTTTTCTCGATTGTGTTGGTACAACCATTTAAAAAACCAACTGGCGACTCTTAACAGTCCATCGTCAACATTATACATGTCGGACCTTTTTCACTTGTTTTTTTCAAACAAATCTCGCCTAAAATGAGAACACCAAAGAACAAGTAACGGAAAGGGACACACAAAAATCCCGACGTCGACAGGTGGTGACTCTGTTGGGGACTCCAGTAAGAGGACTTAAACCGCTATTACAATCTTTTCAAAACTATTATATGCTTGTGTGTGGATGTTGCATTTACATTTGATGAATGTGTACGAATGTATTTCCTTATTGCACTTAGTGCTTCGCACCATAACTGCTTGTGATGCTAGTGCTTTGCACCATAAACTGCTTGTGATGCTAGTGCTTCGCACCATAACTACTTGTGATATTAGTGCTTCGCACATGTCATCATTTTCATACGGTGAGACGCGATGTATGTGAATGTATGTTGTGTAGTCCCTCCACCAGAGGCTATCCGTCGATGTTTGATTCTTTGGACTCGTGAGAAGACTAATTCTCCGAGGCTCGTGAAAAACACCACCTAAATTCGCCTCAGTTGAAAGACCGGATTAACTTCCCGTCAAGTAGATTGCGATGATTTGGGAACCTTCATGCCAAAAAACCGCGAGAGTAACCTAAGATAGGTCAGCCTCTGATAAACCCAAAAAGGAGGAAAGTCTCTTCATGCTCTCATTTCAATTACACAAATTCATGCCATATCTATCTCCATGTAATGAGAAATATGAAGAAATGTGTACACATACATATTTTTTGCATGCTACATACAGCTGACATCCGTTTTGCAGGATAAAAATCCTAAAATGGACACATCACATAACATGTTATTATACACATTCCCTAAAGACTAAACTGTGCAAGTCTTTCGCAGGGAAACAATCGGTCCCATTACCCGGTTAAAGTCCAAGAAGGCACTGAGCCCACCGTCAAACATGGGTACAAATGCCCAGCCTGATCCTACTCCTGTTTCCCGAGAGGAGTTTGAAGGATTAAGGAATCAGATAGCAGACTTGGTTGTCTTGCTAAAAGAATAAAGTAAAAATACGCAGGGCCAGACAATGCCTACTCAACTAGAGTCCTTCACACCATGGGGCAGTCAGGGCATTGGTAAAAAGATGGAAACCCAGATACCTAAACCTCATTCCAATAAAGAAATCACAAATCTCAGGGATGATCGAGAAACTGGGGATATAAGAAAGAAAGTCCAACAAATGGAGGATACCATCCGGTCAATTAAAGGAACTGGAAATTATGGGAGTGTCACCTATTCAGATCTCTGTATATTCCTAGGGGCTCAATATCCTACCAAATTCAACGTCCTAGAGTTTGAAAAATACAATGGGGCAGGCGATCCCTATACTCACCTAAAAGTGTACATTGGCGAACTGGGGTCTTATGTTGAAAATGAAAGCCTCAGAATGCAACTTTTTCAAAAGAGTCTCATTGGAGAAGCTAAAGCCTGGTATGCCCGACTTGACAATGCCAAAAATTCACAACTGGGAAGAATTGGCCCACGCCTTTCTAAATCAAGATGATTTTACATCACAAATGGCACCAGATCGATATCAAGTGACTAAAGTGAAAAAGCAAAATCTTGAATCTTTCCGAGAATATGCCCAAAGGTGGAGAAATCTAGCGGTATAAGTCATTCCATCAATGATGAAACCGAGATGGTAATGACATTTATTGATATCCAAGAGGCTCCTTACTATGAGAGGATCCTAGCGGGCATATGAAAGCCATTTCATGAAAATGATCAAACACGGCGAAATGGCGAGATGGGCTCAAGGCGAAGCAAGATTAAAGACTTCACCGCTTTGGGGCGATCATGAACATATATAAATTGCAAGTATCTGAAAGCGATCCCAAGGGGGTATATGATAAAGGCAATGAGGATGTATCCCTTGTTATACAGGGGCAAGCTAGGAGGCCAAACTACAGTCCCCCCATTTGGAAAATGCAAGACAATCTGCCATCTCAACAACAGACTGCATTCAACCAATACCCAGACAGGAAAAGAAAATTTGAAATAACAGAAAATCGGGTATTCACTCCACTGGGCGATTCCCTTGAACATGTATTGGCGATATTAATGGATCACAAGAAAATTACCGAACTAGCTCCACCTCTGGAACCAAGGGAGCAAAAGATACAATCCAAGCCAGAGATGTGTTTACCATTTAGGGTCTCCAGGACACTATACACAGGATTGTTGGTCCTTAAAACATAAGATTCAAAATCTGATCGAAAGTGGCAGTATTGTGGTCGAACAACCTGACCAACAAAATGTCAACACCAACCTTCCCTTGCGACATGATACGAAAGAAGTAAACATGATCGGGTCAGGAAATGCTGAAATGTATCCAATTCGTAAGTAAATACGAAGGATGGAGGAATACCCCCAAAAGCACATAACAAATGTCCTAGAGTGGGAAAACTCGGAGGAGGGTATGCCAGTAATGCAAAAATTGGATGCGTTCCAGAATCAAGTGAACCTGCTGGCTAAGCTGATAGTGCGCCAACATCAGGAAACAAGGCAATTTTTCACTCAACTATCAGAAAGCCAAGAGAAAAAGGACTCCACGATGAGCCAGCTAAATGAAGAATATCAAAGCAGGCTGAAAATAAAAGTAAATGGGGATGATAAAATTACTAGAAGATCTCACCAGCGAAAGAATCGATCGAGGGAATGCGAATTCTCAAAGATGAAAGATCAGACAACCTCTAAAAGAGTCCGAAAATTCACCCCTCTAAGCAAATCCAAAGAAGAAATGCTACACTTTCTGATAAGCAAAGCAAGGATTACTGAGTTGCTGCCTCCTATAAAACCCAAGATAAATAGTTATGATTCCACCAAGATATGTCTCTACCATTCTAACTCACTTGGGCATACGACTGAAGAATGCTGGTCTTTGCGACATAAAATCCAGGATCTCATTGAAAATGGAGAGCTGGATATAGAATTTCCCATAACCAAAAAAGGAGAAAAGGAAATAAAAAGCTTAAGATGTCATTCGAGATAGGCAGTTTAAATGAGGTGAAGGCTATGAGCGATAATTCTGCCAGAACACAAGGTGGACTGATCCTAATGCAAGAAATGACAGAAGAGACAAAGGCATCCCCAAAGGAGATTACCCCGCCAACATCAAATGTCCTATGGTTCCAAGATATCAACCACGTTCCTGATCTTATCACCTTGGATGATTTGTAGGAAATACTAATCCTTTCCAAGGAAGAAAAAACTAAAAAGGAAAGTTCTTTGCAAGAAATGCAACAACAGTTCGAGGAAGATTTCATGGTTGAATCCTTTGAAACCCATGAAGAAGGCGAAGGAATAGATGAAGAAAAAGGTGGTGAGATTGTCGGGGAATCCAACCCATTAGAGAATCCAGAGTTCATCCCTTTTTGTGATGCGTCCATTGCAAACGTCCCGAGGAATGTCTTTGAATCGAGAAGCAATCAAGTTATGGCCACAAGTGAAGACATTCAGAATCAAGGGGTAACCTCTATCACGAGCCCTGAAGGCAACATAACCACCGACAACTGGACTATCAAGCCTCAACTAGCCAAGAAGATGTAGATCCAGGGGATAAAGTTGTGAGTTCCAGAAAATGTTGGAACGGTATCACTTTCTTCGTAGTATGCCTTTTATTTTCCATGCATGTGAATAAAAAAAAACAAAACAAAAAAAAAACATCTCTACACTCTTCTCACCACTTACCCCTTTGAACCTTTTCAAACCAAAGCCTGAACTACGAAAGACCTGATCTCCTCTTCAATAGGAGTACGTAGGCAACCATCAATGGTGCGCTAAAACCAAACAAAAACCCAAATAAACCTTTCTCAAATAGATACACCCCAGACGATGATTGCCCACACGTAATGGTCATCATTCGGGACAAGGAGATTGATGATAGCCCCTCCATCACTGCAGTCCACCAAGACTTTGCCCTCGACAATTGAAGCAGCACTCCTTGCATTAGCCGACGAGGGTAAAAAGGGAAGAAACTCTCTCTACCTTGTAGATAGCAATAACTGCTTACTTTTTTTGAACAGTATTAGCAGTTACTTTTGTCATTATAGGCTAACACTTTGTGTGATTGAACAGTGTTATATACTAAGTGAAAACGTATTTTGTTTCAGGACTCTGAATTTAGATGTGCCTATACTTGCTGATGAGGTGCCTATTCTCCACAAGGACTATAACTTTGATGTAAAGTTGGACTCAGACTTGATGAAAATACAAGAGGACTATGAGATACCTCAGGAGATCAAAGAATGGGTCGAAGACAAACCCAAGAAAAATCTTGATCAAACCACCTCTTTTAAACCTCAGAACCTTAGAAAACCCTAAACAAATCCAAATTGGTACAGACCTCACTCAAAACCAAAGGAATGACATGGTTACTCTATTGACCCTATTCCAGGATGTGTTTGCATGGTCTCACGAAGACATGGTCAGTTTATACATGAACATTACCATTCATCGCCTTCCCATCAAAGGGGGATTCAAGCCATTCAGGCAGAAGCTCAGGCGATTAAAACCTGAGTGGAAGTTAAAAGTTGAAGAAGAAATTGTGAAACAATTTTAAGCCGGCGTCATCATGATGTCAACATACCCTAAATGGCTATCCAACATAGTCCCCGTGCCGAAACCGGGAAGGGAGGTGTGAGTTTGTGTGGATTACAGAGATTTGAATAACGCTTGCCTCAAAGATAGCTTTCACGTGTCGTTCATCCACATACTCATTGACAAGACAGCTCGATACGACATGTACTCCTTTATTGATTGCTCCGCGGGGTACAATCAAATCATGGTTGCTGAAGATGATCATGAGAAAACTTTATTCATCACGCCTTGGGGAGCCCTTTGCTACATACGATTGTCATTCGGCCTCATCAATGCTGTAGCTACCTATCAGTGAGCCATATGGCTTTTTTCCACGATCTAATAGATAAAAAAAAAAGAAAAAAAAAGAAAAAATCTCTTCGGAGTTTGAAGAAAAATCCTTCCTCTACATTCCTCGGAATAGGAATGATTATGATGCTTTAGCAACCTGGGCCTCCTTGGTCCATATACATGATAAGGAAGACATGCCAACCCTACATTTTCCCAACAAAAGGCTCCAGCCTATGGGAATTACATTGGAGAAGTATCGGATGAGCTACCTCTCATCCAACACCGTTGATATCAATATATCAATGAGCACTCACAAGATAGATCTACAACCATTGAGGCAAGCCTGACTGAGAAAAGGCAGATCCATCGACTCACTATGAAATTCTACCTGAGCGGAGATGCACTCTACAAAAAAGATGTAGGACTAGGTCTCCTCAGATGTCTGGACCAAGACCAAGCTCATAGACTCATGGATGCGATCCATGGTGTAGTATGTGGCCCATACATAAGCGACCCTCTACTTGTAAAGAAGATCCTACAACAAAGAAGTCCAACTATGGCAGTTCAAAACGACATGACTTGGTTTTGAAGAAGATCACTGACAACCGAGCTCAATCTAAAGGAAAATTCGCTCCAAACTGGGAAGGCCCGTTTATTGTCAAGGAGGTATTGACAGGAGGGGCTTTCAGATTATAGGAAATGGACGGCGATGAATTTCTTCAACTAATCATTTCAGACACCGTGAAACGGTACTATGTCTGAGGTTACCATCAAGCAAACATCCTGGTTTTGGATCATCAGATCACCAGTCATTTCAGGTTCTTTAACCCTCACTACATACAGCCTTTCCTTTTTACTCATCTGCCCCTCAGGGAAAAACACACTTTTCAAACTAACAGCCTGGTTTCACTTCATTTCCTTTAACTTCGGTTATCCCACCAGGGATTAAACCTTTCACACCTTCAATTTATCCTGTACATGGGATTAAACTTTTCATCTGCAATCCGCCCTATACCTAGGGTGAACTATGTTTACCTGATCTCCCCAATACACGGGAGTACATAGGCATCCATGTTATATGGTCCGGTCTCACCACAGAAAAACAAAAACAAACATACTCCTGTCCATAACCACATACAGAAACAAGTCCCAAGACACCAAAGATGGTATGGAATACACACAGATCGAAGATCCATTCTGAAAATCCTAAGACATCTCACTGTCCATCTATCAAGGAGGAGTTCAGAATACATCCAGATCATAAAGTCCTAGAGAAACAAGCAAATATCAAGAAAATAACAAGGCATAACTAAAAGGGAAGTGAATCAACATATATTTCCTTGCCATATATAATGTTGTTTGATATATACAATGTGTACTGTACATGACAAAATGGCTAAGCTAGTCTGTGCAGGAAAATACCAAGCCCATCTACAAATCAGTGTATATGCGGGCTATCAAGTCCAACATGGATTCCCTCTCAGAAGAAAGAGGTAACACTGTGATCTCTTACCCAAGGGTTTCTACACGATCTAATAGATCCACTACCAACTACATGCGATATCTCGGGTGGATATAGCGTCATCCCGCTCAGCAACAACGATATCCCTATGAGTTAGAGCATCATATCTCCAACAAAGCGACATCTCTACCAGAAAGAGCTGTCAACATCAAAGCCCACATCCACTACCTGTTCACCAGATGGTACAGATGTAAAAGCGTCTTGTGATCTCGACGTCTTATCAGCTCATCTATCAAAGCAACTATCCCAAACAACAAGCGAGGCTGGGGAAATTTCAAAATTAGCGACAACCGGATAGTGGATCCCTTACAACAAGATTGGGGGCAATCTCGGAAGCAACGACTACTCAACACTAGGGCATTTATCAATCATCCTAAAATGGAAAATGCACTAGTTAGCGCCAACAGCACGGTCCATTATTATCTCAATGGCGATTCAGATATTATTCACTCAAGACTTCATCAACAAAGAGAGTTTCTCGTATGAACCCTCAACATCAACATGCGAAAGAAATGGGGCATTTTTCCAATTCCAAGAAATGGAAGGAGTTTAAGGCGAGATCAAGCTTCTCATCAAAAAGAAAGGGGTGAACTCCTGAAAGAAATCATAGTGACATAAGCGTGCCCCTACGAAAGAAGGGGAAACTTCTCAAGAAAGTTATTAACTCAGAAGCAGAAGGTCAACAATGAAAGGCCTAGAAAATGAAATCTACACCATCAACATGCGTTAAGTCCTCACAAATCAAGACCTCTACACCGATGTTCAAATCTGGGCAGTGAAAGAATGAATTACACCCTCCAGGGATTTTAGAGACATTCAATTCATCAGTTCATCCGGGTTGCGAATCAAACGCTTAAGGAAATGGGGCACAAGCACCCAACAAATGAAAGGAAACTCCAAATCACCTCGAGAAGGGTGAGACATCCGGTGGTTGTCATCAATCTAATGTAACATCAAAGAAAGTCTAGTGAAGTAATCCGTGGAATATTACTTGGTGAAGGTATCGGAAGATCTGGTATTCTAAACCATTACCATCAACACAGCGCGACATCAACACAGTTCAGCGATGAAAGCTTCGTATACCACCGTTCGAGTGGGAACTGAAAAAGTTTGGCGATCAGTAGGATAGTCATCGTTGCAACTAACAGCGAATACATCGGGAGGGTCTGGTGATTTCAAAACGTCATCCCCATCAGAGATGTGGAAAACATCTCAACTTATCTTCATCAAACAAGCATCATCGATTAAATACCAAACCATTGGAGTCAACACCAGCATCTGCAGCACCAATGATCGGTAAAAAGTAAAGCGATTTGCGAATACATTTTAACATTCATCATAATATTCATTACATTGCGATTTGCGATATGCGATAGGCGGTTTGCGATATGCAATTTGCGATACAATATGCGAAATGCGATGTGCGAGTTGCGAAGTGCGATTTGGCCAAATATGAAAATCGATGTGTGATGTGCGAAATGCGACGTGCGATTTGCGAAAACATTGTCACATTCATCAAAAACATTCACTACATTGCGATTTACATCATTGAAAATATCTTGTCATGATTCAAGTGTCTACTAATCTTTATCATGTCTATACCATTGCATTACATGAACATGATAAAGAGGGGTATCTGTAGACACTCGAAATTCTCTTCTACTGTTACTAACATTGCAGGAGGATAGATTCATCTTTTAAGAGGGAACCCTAAAAGACAATCCAAATCCATACCGGATACTACCGAAAGTTCATCATGAAACCCCGGATCGCAATCTAGGAGTAACCAAATCCAACCTTAGAGATAACCCCAAGGCCTGCAGATACAATACCGGACCACAAACCGAAGAAGACCGATTAATCTCGGAGATGACCCCGAGGTATCCAGTCTCAGTCCCAACCATGGGAATAGGTCAAGCCAACCTCAGAGATGACCCTGAGGATAGTCAAAGTCAACAGCAAGCCAACCTCAAAGATAACCCTGAGAAAACTGGAGATAACCCCAGGAAGGGCAAAATGGTCATTTTTCCAACTCAACTTCACTTCAAATCTAATACACTCAAAATACTTCAAAGGAAGCCCCACAAGAGCGATATCTTAACTCCGGAGCGCAAACTACACAAAACGGCTCACCGGATTGCCTGACAGAAACTCGGGAATGCCATTTCGGTCATGGACCCATCTTCCAGGAATCAAAAAAGGTCAAATCATATATCATTGTGTAGCTCTCGAAAAGAGCTTTCTGGAATGGTATGACACGCTTCCATCAGACTCCCGGATTGAAAGTTATGAAGCGGCCGAAGCGAGCAACGCAGCGTATTTCGATTGACACACATGGGACCAACATACACTTGGGCACCGGGGCACCCGGCACTGCAGTACACCTGCTACTACCTGCGGCACCCCCCTCTATAAATATGAGGCTTGGGGTGCTGATTTTCTAAGAGAAAAAGACGGGGAAACCCTGCACAATTTGCTCTACACTCGCCCATACAGTGTATTTTCCCACTTTTAAACACCTGTGAGCTCATATATAGCCTTTTTTGTACCTACAAAAGCCTGTGTTTACCCACTCTAAAGATATAGAAGCTTTCTTTATCAGTCAGTTGTAAGCCTTCTCACACACTTTAGAGTCTTTCTCTTCATCTTTGCACACACCCTTCTACACATTGAGAGTCGTGTTTCTTGTTTTTGCCCAGACTTCGGTTTGTGGTTTCATTTCAGCCTGTATATATATATACTATATATATATATTTACATATATATTGACTAACATTATCGAGTTATGCCTCGATTGAGCCTAGACTTCGGTCTGGTGCATTTACTCGCTTTATATATATATATATATATATATATATATATGAGCGTGGTCGGACTTTGTTCAACGATGAGCATTGGATTTTATATCATTATTTTTTTATTATATATATATATGTATATATATATATATATATATATATATATATATATATATATATATATATATATAAGCGTGGTCGAACTCTATTCGATGAGCCTGGATTTCACATCCGTGCGTTTATTGCTTTTATATATATATATATATATATATATATATATATATATATATATATTGTCCCACACAGAGTTTACTTACGTGGTGGTTGATCATTTACACTTTCTTTTTACATTTTACGCACGCCTGTTTTTACTTAAATGGCGATTGATCGCATTCTGACTTTATTTACATTACATCCCCTTTGGAATTTCCTTCGTGGCGGTTGATCAAGTATTTACAACTTTATTTACATTTACGATCCCCATGGTGGTGCTTTGTGGGTGGTGATCCCGCATGCATATATATATATTTACAGCTTTTATATATATACCTGCTTACTGCTTTCATATAAAAATGCGATTATTTTGTGAGCCTAGGAATCATGTGATCACAAATTCATCCCATTGAATCTAGATTTGGTTCCCGTGATGGACATTTTCAGCTGTAAGCAGCTTGTAAATTATTCTGCGATGTCCTAATTTCCTCAGATGGTTTCCATACCCACGAGGAAGTCGGCATTATCTTTGTACATTATTTTTATACGGATGCCTCGCATCCGTCAAATAAAATCAATCAAGCCGATCACTTAATAAAATGGGAGTGTAAAGGTCTCAATTCTATTGAGCATCGTGGTTTGAAAAACCTCTTTTATAAAACATCATTGCCATATCTTGCTAAAAACTGAATTTTTCCATAAATTCAGACCCTGTGTATATAGGTTCGAACGAGGCCTCGCACAACTTCCAAATAACAACATATTGACCCACACACACACACACCTCGGATAATAGTTTCTTGTAAAGAGCGGTCACTGCGTGGTAACACGGATGTCGAAAGTGCCTAACACCTTCCCCCATAACCAAGTCCCCGGACCCTTAATGAATCTCGGTTTCAGCGGCAGAGTATATATCGGTGTCACATCAACAGGGTCAATGTGCAAACCTTTTCTCGGTTGTGTTGGTATAATCATTTAAAAAAACCAATGGCGGCTCTTAACATCCATCGTCGACATCATACATGTCGAACCTTTTCACTTATTTTTCAAACAAATCTCACCTAAAATGAGAACACCAAAGAACAAGTAGCGGAAAGGGACACCCAAAAAATCCCGGCGTCGACGGTGGAGACTTTCTGCTGGGGCGTCGGGATTTTTGTGTGTGTTTCTTTTTTTTTACAGATTTATTTGAAAAAAAACAAGTGAAAAGGTCCGACACATGTATAAGGTCAACGATGGATTGTTAAGAGTCGCCAATTGGTTTTTTAAATGGTTGTACCAACACAACCGAGAAAAGGTTTGTACATTGACCCAAAGGATGTGACACCGAGA
Source organism: Panax quinquefolius (assembly GCA_020205615.1). Lineage (NCBI taxonomy): Eukaryota > Viridiplantae > Streptophyta > Magnoliopsida > Apiales > Araliaceae > Panax > Panax quinquefolius. Next base: position 39,711,382 of record CM035151.1, on the reverse strand, counting down.
TACGGTCAGTGTTCATTTAGGGTCCGGACTAGTTATGGGGGGAAGGTGTTAAGCAACTCCGACATTCGTGTGGTTACTACTAATGACCGTTTTCAAGAAACTATTATCCTGATGTGTGTGTGTGTGTGTGGTCAATGTGTCATTATATGAAAGTTAAATGAGGCCTCGCTCAACTATATATACACAGGATTTGAATTTATGTAAAATTCAGCTTTTATCAAGATATGGTAGTGATGTTTTATAAAAGAGGTTTTCAAACTCGATGCTCAATAGAAATCGAGACCTTTACACTCCCATTTTATTAAGTGATCTACCGGATTTATTTTATTCGACGGATGCGAGGCATCCGTATGAAAATAATATACAAAAAATAATTCCGACTTCCTCGTGGGTATGGAAACCATCTGAGGAAATTCGCATATCGCAGATTAATTTACAAGTCGCCATACCTAAAAATGTCCATCACGGAACCGAATCTAGATCCAATGGGATGAATCATGATCACATGATTCCTAAAGCATGTATATATTGCAATTTGTATAAAAGCAATAAGCAAGTATATATATAAAAGCTATATATATATATATATATATATATATATATATATATATATATATAGATATGATCACCAACCACGAAGCACCTCCAATGGGGATCGTAAATATAAATAAAGTTATTAAAGTTATCAACCGCCACGGAGGAAACTCCAAAGTGACAAAATGTAAATAAAGTCAGAAGTTTATCAATCGCCACTTAAGGGAACTCCAGCAGATTTAATATATATATATATATATATATATATATATATATATATATAATCGATCAATCTTGCACGGATGTAAAACTCAAGCTCATCGAGCGAGTTCGACCCACGATTCAAATGATGAAAGCTTCAGTATACCACCATTCGAGTGGGAACTAGAAAAGTTTGGCGATTAGCGGGATAGTCACCATTCAGACTACTACCAAATGAATACATCGGGAGGGTCTGCGGTGATTTCGAGCGTCATCCCCATCGAGATGTCGAAAACATCTCAACTTATCTTCATCAAACAAGCATCGGTGATTAAAATGCCAAACCATTGAGTCAACACCAAAGATCTGCGGCAGCGTGAATGATCGATAAAAGGTAAAGCGATTTGCGAATACATTTTAACATTCATCATAATATTCATTACATTGCGATTTGCGATATGCGATATGCGGTTTGCGATATGCGATTTGCGATGAGATATGTGAAATACGATATGCGAAATGCGATGTGCCAGTTGCGAAGTGCGATTTGGCCAAATGCAAAAAGCGATGTGCGATGTTCGAAATGCAATGTGCGATTTATGAATGCGATTCTGAAAACATTATCACGATCATCATAAACATTCACTACATTACGATTTACATCATTGAAAATACCTTGTCATGTTTCAAGTAATACGCTAATCTTTATCATGTCCATTCCATTGCATTGCATGAACATGATAAAGAGGGGCATCTATGAGACACTCAAAATTTTCTTCTCATTATTCACTAACATTTTAGGAGAATGATTCATCTTTTAAGAGGAACCCCGAAAGACAATCCAAATCCATACTGGGATACTCTGGAAGTTCATCATCAAACCGGGATCGCAATCTGGGAGTAACCAAATCGACCACGAAGATAACCCCGAGGCCTACAGATACAATACCGGACCACACACCGGAGAAGACCTATTAATCTTGGAGATGACCCCGAGGTATCCAGTCTCAGTCCCAACCATGGGAATAGGTCAAGCCAACCTCAGAGATGACCCTGAGGATTGTCAAAGTCAATAGCAAGCCAACCTCAGAGATAAACCTGAGAAACGACTACTACAACTGCACAAAAATTGGAGATAACCCCGGGAGGGGCAAAATGGTCATTTTTCCAACTTAACTTCACTTCAAATCAAATACACTCATTTCAACTCAAAATACTTCAAAGGAAGTCCCACAAGAACCATATCTTAACTTTCGAGCGCAAACTACGCAAAACGGCTCAACGGAGATCCTGACGGAAACTCGGGAATGCCATTTCGGCCATGGACCAATCTTCTTGGAATCAAAAAAGGTCAAATCATATGTCATTATGTAGCTCTCGGAAAGAGCTTTCCGGAATGATATGGCACGCTTCTATCGGACTCCCGAATTGAAAGTTATGAGCGGCCAAAGCGAGCAATGTGTAGCGTCACGCATTGACACGGGACCCACACTTTTGCGCCCGGGTACCCACGGCAGCATAAGTACACTGCTACTAGGTGCCGCAGGTAGACCTGCAGCTCCCCCCTCTATAAATATGGGGCTTGGGGTGCTGATTTTCTAAGAGAAAAAAGACGGGGAAACCCTGCACAATTTGCACTTCACTTACCATACAGTATATTTTCCCACTTTCAAACACCTGTGAGCTCATATATAGCCTCTTTTGTACCCACAAAACCCCATTGTTTACCCACTCTAAAGATATAGAAGCCCTTTTTATCGAGGGCAATTTGTAAGCCTTCTCACACACATTGTTAGTCTTTCTCTTCATCTTTACACACACCCTTCTACACGTTGAGAGTCGTGTTGCTTGCTTTTACTTTCGGACTTGATTCAGTGGTTTCATTCCATCTCATATATATATATATATATATATATATATATATATATATATATATATATATATATATATATATATATATATCAAGTTATGCCTCGATTGAGCCTAGACTTGATGCCCCGAGCTTTATATGACTTTTATATATATATATATATATATATATATATATATATATATATATATATATATATATATATATATATATATTAACTGCATCGGACTTTTGTTCGATGAGCCTGACTTGATGCAGTGCGTTTATTATTATATATATATATATATATATATATATATATATATATATATATATATATATATATATATATATCAACTGTGTGGGACTTTTTTGTTCGATGAGCTTGAACTTGATGCAGTGCGTTTACTATATATATATATATATATATATATATATATATATATATATATATATATATATATATATATATATATATATATATATATAATGTGGTGAACTACATTACGATGAGCACAATTTTTACATCCAGTGCATTTATTTTTATATATATATATATATATATATATATATATATATATATATATCATCTCGCCTGAGTTCCCTTCGTGGCGATTGATAAACTTCTGACTTTATTTACGTTTTGTCCCTCCTGGAGTTTCCTCCGTGGCGGTTGATAGCTTTTAATAGCTTTATTTATATTTATGATCCCCCATGGAGGTGCTTCGTGGTTGGTGATCATGTCTGTATATATATATTTGCCGCTTTTATATATATACCTGCTTATTGCTTTTATACAAATTGTAATATTTTGTGCGCCTAGGAATCATGTGATCACAGATTCATCCCATTGGATCTAGATTCGGTTCCCGTGATGGACATTTTCAGCTGAAAGCAGCTTGTAAATTAATCTGCGATGTCTGAATTTCCTCAAATGGTTTCCATACCCACGAGGAAGTCAGCATTATTTTTGTATATTATTTTCATACGAATGCCTCGCATCCGTCAAATAAAATTAATCCAGTCGATCACTTAATAAAAATGGGAGTGTAAAAGGTCTCAATTGCTATTGAGCATCAGGGTTTAAAAAACCTCTTTTATAAAACATCATTGCCATATCTTGCTAAAAACTGAATTTTTACATAAATTCAAATCCTGTGTATATAGGTTCGAACGAGGCCTCGCACAACTTTCATATAACAACACATTGACCCACACACACACACACACTCAGATAATATTTTCTTGAAAAAAGGCGATCACTGTGTAAAAGCGGATGTCGGGGTGCCTAACACCTTCCCCAGCATAACCAAGTCCCCTGACCCTAAATGAATCTCGGTTTGTGACCAGTATATCGATGTCACATCAACGGGTCAATCGATATAAAACCTTTTCTCGGTTGTGTTGGTACAACCATTTAAAAAAACAATCAAGACTCTTAATGATCCATCGTTGACCTTATACATGTCGGACCTTTTTCACTTATTTTTTCAAACAAATCTCACCTAAAATGAGAACAAAAGAACAAGTAACGGAAAGGGACACACAAAAATCCTGACGTCGACACTAACGGTACATTAGGGTTTCTAATTCTAAGATTAGGGTTTCTAATCTCTTATTAGGGTTTATAAATTTTAAACCTTATCCGATCAATTATTGATCAAAAATTCTATACGATACAAACACGTACTCCTCAATATAATTATTTTAATTATATTTTCTATCAAATCTATATCCAAAAACTAGGGTTAGGGTTTCTCATATTTTTAGGCATAACTCTACTCTAATTTTTTAGTCAATACACAAATTGACTCATTCTCCAAACTCGTATCACAATTATACAACACAATATTAATATTAATAAAAAAATTATTCGCAAATTTTTTATTATTCAAAATCTCAGGTTATCACATTCACCCTTCCTTAAAAGGATTCCGTCCTCGGAATCACCGCTTTCTTATTTTCTACAATCTTTTAAAGTTGTATCATCAATTCATTTTTATCAACACAATATTCATTTGTGTTTCAAATTCTAACCAGTGACTTGAATCTATAAAAGAAAACAGTTCACATATGTGAAGACCCCAAACTCGAGTACTTGAAACCCGAACTCGGTTCTTCATGATACCATTTCTATGAGCGGAATAATACTAATAATAATAACAATAATATAAATATCAAACTTAACTTCCATTTATCAGAGTCTAATCCCAAGTACGTAACCTTTACTATAATTCTTTACATGATATATAATATATATCATTATCTTAATACAGTCTAACTATTACAAAAGATACCATTAAACATGTTCTGTTTGCTTTCCTTTTCACTTGTTCTTGTCTGAACCTTCGAGTGGTTCATACCTAGCTGAAAACATTTAAATTTAAGCAAGGGTGAGCATTTAGGTGCCCAGCAAGTAATAACAATTAGAAATATAAGTAGCTGAAAGAAATAAATGTTTTCTTTGTACATCACTTCTACAACGAATTTATAGTTATGAAGTAAACTGAACCGATAATAATAACATAACAATTCTATCTCCAAATTTTGAAACTACGTATTGACTATATATATAGGTATTAGTCGACAGGTTATGAACATTATTTTTAGTTTTCGATAAGGTTTAGCAGAACTTCATCTGCAAACCGTAATAACTTACGGGCTTTAGGTTGTACTTCCCATAGGCCCTGTATTGATCAATACTATATTGCTAGAACGATATTATCGTTCATCCTTTATCCGCCTTGGCGCATAAAAATTTTCTCGTGATCGGGATGTTCATACTTAGTCTGGAATCCGAACCAAAACAATTTGATTGGATACAAAAAGGTTTTTATCATATTCAACGACATTTCAAAATTTGTATCTAGCTGATCAAATAGCTTAGACGGCTTATATATATATATATATATATATATATATATATATATATATATATATTATATATATGTGTTTAAATATATATGATTATCTAAGTGGGGACACTTGTATAACCATATAACCAAATTAAAATTAACAGCATAATATATATATGAATTACTTTATACTAACATGTTGATAATCAACGATCGGATATAGAATATATCACAATAGGGTTAATAATATAGCATAATAATAAAATAATTCTAAAACTTCTTACTCACGTCCATTGCATAAAGGAAATGCAAAGGTAAGATACTTGCCTGATGCACTGCGTACAGATCGTAACTTAGTTCTATTTTTATATAACACCTATCAGTAATAAGATCATTTGATCGATTAGAATAACATACTATAACACATAGCACTACTTATTGTCAATCAGCACATAACCTAATCACATTGTCACATATGTTCCACAAACATTGAATCACAAATAAACACATATTTAATCAAATTATCTAAGTCCAGATCAATTTCTAAAACATGTCGGTGTACGGCTTTATCGAGTAATTATCGAGTCTAAGACTCTATCCTGTAGTTCAATATCTGTAAGTATTAGTCATATTATTTTTAAATGACTTATAATAATTTTTAAAACATTTATTATAATTTATCATGAATTTTAAAATACCAGAATCATTATTAAATGATTTGAATATCAATTAATTCTATTATCATTAATATTTAATTAATAATAAACTATTAATGAAATCATTGCCAAAAGGTTAAAGTTATTTATAATAACTTCAAAATACTTTTAAAGTATTAATATTACACTTAAATGATTTTTAAAAGAATTAAAATCATTTTAAATAATTATCATTAATATTAAAGTATTAATGTATTACTTATCAAAATATTAAAAGTCATTAATTATAACTTAAAATATTTTTAATTCATTAATATCCTTATTAAATGATTTTAAATAAATAAAACCATTTTAAAACTATTTATTTAATATAATTATTAAATAAACTTAATATCATTTATTATTAAATTAATATCATTAATATTAAATTATTAATGAAATTATCCTTTAAATATTAAAAGTTATATTTTATAACTTCAAATATCTTTAAACAATTTATTATCATTTAAAATGATTTTTATAATATTAAAATCATTTTTAAACTAATTTATATAATATAATTATTAAATAATTCTAATATCATTAATAGTAAATAATTAATGAAATTTACGTTTAAATATTAAAAGTTATATTTTATAACTTAAAATATTTTTAAACTATTTATTTTCATTTAAAATGATTTTTCTAATATTAAAATCATTTTAAAACTAATTTATTTAACAAAATTATTAAATAACTTTAATATCATTTAATATTTAAATATTAATATTTTTCATGACAAAATATCAAAAGTCATATTTATAACTTAAAATATTTTTATAACCTTTAAATCAATTTTCTATAATTTTTAAATCATTAATTCTATTTTTCATCATTTATTTAATACATTTAGTAAATAACTTAATTATCATTAATATTAATTAATTAATGAAATTTATCACAAAATTTTAAAAGTTATCAAAAATAACTTAAATTATTTTCTTATACTATAATATAATTTTAAATGATTTTTCATGTATTAAAATCATTTTAAATAATTTATTTAATATTATAGGTAAATAAATTAAATACTTTTAATATTCCAAAAATATTAAATATTTATGAAATATATTTAAAATAATTAAAACTAATTTTGGAATTTAAAATAATTTTTAATAATTTATTTTTATTTTTCATAATTAAAAACTAATTAATACTAATTATTTAATAAAATATAATTTTATATATAAAGTGTCACTAAAGACCACCTATAGGGAATGAACAAGTCGTTATAGGTGTTCTTCTTCATCTTGAGCAAACCCGAGAAATTCATATGCGATTAACGAGATAGCGTATTTTGACCGGTGATAACTTTTAGATCGTAATGATTACGGCAATGATAATCGATCGAGATTATAGTATTAATGCAAGACTACAATTATCTAGCCATTAACATGTTCATATCATAAAACAATTGCAAGATATAATGATTCAAACTTCTTGTCAGACATGTTCTTCATTTCTAGGTTACCCAAAAATGAAGAACAGTCGAGGGTACCATTTTCCAATCCTCCATTACATGCTTTTGATCATGTAATATTTTAGTGTTCTATAAACTTCAAATTATAAGTACAACATGTAGTAAACAACAAATCCATTACAACAAAATCACACTAAAAATCATTACAATAATTAGATCAAAGTCTGGTCAAACCATGTCGAAGAATGGTCATCGTTCAGGTTACGGGTTTGACCAAGAAAATATTCCATGATCTTACGCTTGGTTTGACCAATTCACTACCTATATTCTGGTTATCAATTAGGTGTTTTACGGGTATATATATGTAGTTCCCATAACATATGATGATTCTATTACAACAACAACAACAACAAAAACAATACACTAAGCAAGATCAAGGCTTGCAAAAATGCTTGTCGGAACCGGGGTAAAGGAGTTTTTGGGTTACTCGAGAATCACTTGGTCATGGTCGATCAACCGACTTTTGACCAAGAATAACTTTTAATCTATGCATTATTTGGTCTGATTCAAACTTCAGAACAAAGACTTCATGACATACTACAAGTATCGAACCTTGAAACAACAAATCACTTACACAAAGAGAGTTATAGGATCCGACATTCATTGTTAGACCACAAAAAAAATTTCAGTTTTGAAAAACTTTAATTTCGAGTACTTTAGATGTTATGGATCTATCAAATACCAACCCGGATCATCTATAGATACTTCATACAACATATTTAACAACAAAAAACTAACAACTTTTAACACATCATCAAAGATCGATTTCAAAATTAGGGTTTATACCTCACTTTGAAAATTTTAAATTCTAAGCTTCGATTTGTTTGAGGAATTAGTGGGGCTTGAATTGTGGAGCGATATACTACATAATTTCGTGAGTTTGGAGAGAGAATGGGTTGGTTGAGCATTAGTTGAATCAAATGGGCAAAAAATGACTTTCTCTCTCTTAGATCTATATATATATATATAACTTGTAATGTAATGGTGTTTGAATTATTGATTTGTGATTTCTTTGAGATTTTTGATCACATGGGTTCCTAGGGTTGGTCAACAACTCGACATAGGTCAAGATCTAAAATTCTAGCTTCAATTATGCAAGGGAAAAGTGGTCATTTGGCTTGAGAATTTAAGGGCAATCTTGTAATCCTTGCAAACCCTTAGGGTTTAGGGTTTGGGTTAGGGTTTAGGGTTTAGACCATTTTAGGGTTTAAAAATAATTTCTAGAATTTCAAATTTAGGGTTAGCACAAAATAAATAAATAAATAAAATAATAAAATTTTAGTTTCTAAAATACAAAATTAAGGTTTCTTAATTAATTAGGTTTCTAATCACATAGACTTGATAATTAGGTTTATGTTTTAATAATTATCATTAAGCTTACTAATCTAGCAATTAAGCGCAAATAATTAGCAATTAGCATTACCCATAAAATAATTAGGGTTTCTAATTATTAATTAGAATTTTAATTATTTAATTAAGGTTTTCTAATTTCACGATTAGGGTTTACCGTTAGTAATTAGGGTTTATAATAACTAATTAAGATTTCTAAATTTAGAAATTAGGTTTCCAAATTTAGTAATTAGAGTTCTCAATTAATTAGGGTTTCTAATTAATTAGGTTTCCAAATTTAGGATTTCTAGATATTAATTAGGGTTTCTCTAATTAATATTAAATTTTATAATACATACATAAATCACATAGTTATATAACAATCTATTAACTCATAATTGAGTTTCAAATTAGGGTTTCCATTTATCAATAAGTTAATTATTGATTAAGGTTTAACTAATAATTTAAAAATTAGGGTTTTAAAAAAATTAGGGTTCTCCCTAATATTATTTAAATAGGGTTAACATTTATCTTTATAAAATTAATTATTATAAGAATAAACTTTATAATAATCAATAATTCTAAAATAAAATTATTTGTAAACATTCATGTAATAAATATATTTTATTTATTACATAATTACATACATGCATTATCTTGTACAAATGCTCATCCTTAAAACAATAATAAAAAAAATAATTATATATGCAAAATTTACGATTTATTTATATGAGAAAATATCGGGTTGTTACATTCACCTCCCTTATAAAGATTAGTCCCCTAATTACCAGTTTTAAAACCTATACATACCGAGGTACATAGCATACACAATCATTGTAAGTAGATCTCGATCATAATTGATCGAACCTATCTTTAACTATTCAGCATAGAGCTTATCTATCTGCTTATACAAAAAATTGATTTCTAATAGAACTCAATTTCCTCCTTCAAAATAATTTATAAAAAATTTGCTATATATAAGAAAATAATATATAAGAAATATAAAATTGGTTTGAGTAATAATACACGGAGTTGCATCCCCAATTACTCTACTGATTTCTTGAGCAGTCGTATTGAAGACGCTTGCGGTTGATTTCGTTGGTTTGATTTGTTGATGTTGGTCCCGTCGTCGCCAATGTCCTGCTGCATTTTCCCGTATTCGCATTCCTTGCCTCCTTTCTCCTTCTTGGACAGTCTTCCGCCTTATACTCCATTAATTCACACTTAAAACACACAGACTTGCCCTTTATCTCCTTTCCTTTTATCGTATAGGTGACAAAACTATCATTTGCCCCTTCGTTATCCTAGCTATCACAAATGCTTCCACCCTTTTCGATTGATCCTCTAAATCTGGCGATCTGATTTCATCTTGAAGTTTTTGACGTTAAATCGATCGATTATCTGGTGATCTTTTTCGGCGGTCGTATTTTTTGTTCTGCATAACTTGATCGTCCATATTCAAAAATTACATATCGGATGCGGTTGTCTTCCGACTTTGTTGTGAGTTCTTACGCCCGTATTTTTTTTGTTTTCATCTCTTGGCGGCATTATCACAATTTATTCTTTATTAACTAAAGCCTTATCGTATATGTATAATCATATAACACAAAACTTTCTATTCGAATAATCATGTACTCAAAATATTAGATTTTGAAAATTTGGTTTTCTGCATTAACCAGTACTCATATAATTAACTACTATCTTTATAACAACTTATTTCATTAATCCCATATAAATTCATACTCATAACACTTGACATATTTTAGCACATACTGCTTTAATCATCCGCTATCCCTTTGTGACTCAAAGTCGGGAATCGCTGCCATAACTTATATAAAAGTTAAGAATATTACCTTATACAAACATACCTATCATATACACAACATAGAATCATACCTATTCAAGTAATACTAGTACTACTTATTTATTACGCCTTCACTAATGATCAATTGCTTAGTATTCTCATTATCCTCAATAATCCATTCACACCTAATAACACCTAGTTCGTCCAACTTACCACACATTATGAGTTTAAGAACTCACCACAAAAATACGAGTTTAAGAACTTGACATTGACCACATATTCTTTAACTATACTCTACCTATCAGTTCTATTATCGTTTCAGGGTCCGGTATTATACTTTTCAAAACAACCACCTCATTGAGGTAGCTTTCAATGTGAGCCTCTATTTCACCTATTGGCTTTGATATTGGCTCGGGGGTATGGGTTTGATCCTTCTTTACTACCTGAGGGTATCCTAATCCTTTTCTATCTGGCATCTACACACCTAAGTTATCCTGATTATCAACTAATATATACACACAACAAATAATAGTTTTATACAAGTTATCTTTTATTTGATTTGACGATGAACTTATTCAAGTCATCTCCCTTTTTAAACTCTATATGAGTTATTTGTATTTTCAACGTTCCCCTCTGTTCCAAGGTTATAGCCTAAGGTCTAGCTCACCTAAGGTTTTTAACCCTAAGCTCTGATACCAACTTGTGAAGACCCAAAACTCGAGTACTTGAAACCCGAACTCAGTTCTTCACGATACCATTTCTATGAGCGGGATAATACTAATAATAATAACAATAATATAAATATCAGACTTAACTTACATTTATCAAAGTCTAATCCCAAGTACGTAACCTTTACTATAATTCTTTACATGATATATAATACATATCATTATCTTAATCTGATCTAACTATTACAAAAGATACCATTAAACATATTACATTTTGCTTTCCTTTTCACTTGTTCTTATCTCGAACCTTTGAGTTGTTCATGCTGGTTGAAAACATTTAAATTTAAGCAAGGGTGAGCATTTGGGTGCCCAATGAGTAATAACAATTAGAAATATAAATAGTTGAAAAGAAATAAATATTTTCTTTGTACATCACTTCTACTGACGAATTTATAGTTGTGAAGTAAATGAACAAATAATAATAACATAACAATTCTATCTCAAATTTTTGAAACTACGTATTGACTATATATATAGGTATTAGTTGACGTATCTTATGAACATTATTTTTAGTTTTTCGATAAGGTTTAGCGAAACTTCATCTATAAAACCGTCATAACTTCTGAGCTTTAGGTTGTACTTCCCATGGGCCTGTGTTGATCAATACTACGTTGCTAGAACGATATTATCGTTCATCCTTTGTCACTTTGCGCATAAAAATTTTCCCGTGATCGGGATGTTCATACTTTAGTCGGAATCGAACCAAAACAATTTGATTGGATACTGAAAGGTTTTATCATATTCAACGACATTTCAAATTTTGTGTCTAGTGATCAAATAACTTAGAAGACTATATATATATATATATATATATATATATATATATATATATATATTTTAAATCTGATGATTATCCAGTGGGGACACTTGTATATAACCATATATTCAAAATTAACGAACAGAATATATATATGAATTATATATACTAACATGTTGATAATCAATGATCGGATATAGAATATATCACAATAAGGTTAATAATATAGCATAATAATAATATAATTACGAAACTTCTTACTCATGTCCATTGCGTAAAGAAAATGCAAAGGTAAGATACTTTTGATCTTGCTACTTTACGATTCGTAACTTAGTTCTATCTTTATATAACACCTATCAGTAATAAGATCATTTGATCGATTAGAATAACATACTATAACACATAGCACTGCTTATTGCAGTCAGCACAGAACCTAATCACATTGTCACATATGTTCCACAATCATTGAATCACAAATAAACACATATTTAATCTAATTATCTAAGTCCAGATCAATTTCTGAAACATGTCGGTGTACCGACGGCTTTATCGGGTAATTATCGAGTCTAAGACTCTATCTTGTAGTTCAATATCTTTAAGTATCAGTCTTATTATTTTTAAATGACTTATAATAATTTTTAAAATATTTATTATAATTTATCATGAATTTTCAAATACCAGAATCATTATTAAATGATTTAAATATTAATTAATTCTATTATCATTAATATTTAATTAATATTAAACTATTAATGAAACCATTGCCAAAAATATTAAAGTTATTTATAATAACTCAAAATACTTTTAAAGTATTAATATTACACTTAAATGATTTTTAAAAGAATTAAAATCATTTTAAATAATTATCATTAATATTAAAGTATTAATGTATTATTATCAAAATATTAAAAGTCATTAATTATAACTTAAAATATTTTTAATTCATTAATATCCTTATTAAATGATTTTAAATAAATAAAACCATTTTAAAACTATTTATTTAATATAATTATTAAATAAACTTAATATCATTTATTATTAAATTAATATCATTAATATTAAATTATTAATGAAATTATCCTTTAAATATTAAAAGTTATATTTTATAACTTAAAATATCTTTAAACACTTTATTTTCATTTAAAATGATTTTTATAATATTAAAATCATTTTAAACTAATTTATTTAATATAATTATTAAATAATTCTAATATCATTAATAGTAATTAATTAATGAAATTTACATTTAAATATTAAAATTTATATTTTATAACTTAAAATATTTTTAAACTATTTATTTTCATTTAAAATAATTTTTCTAATATTAAAATATTTTAAAACTAATTTATTTAATAAAATTATTAAATAAATTTAATATTATTTAATATTAAAATATTAATATTTTTCATGACAAAATATCAAAAGTTATATTTATAACTTAAAATATTTTTATAACCTTTAAATCATTTTTCTATAATTTTTAAATCATTAATTCTATTTTTCATCATTTATTTAATACATTTAGTAAATAACTTAATTATCATTAATATTAATTAATTAATGAAATTCATCACAAAATATTAAAAGTTATCAAAAATAACTTAAATTATTTTCTTATACCATAATATAATTTTAAATGATTTTTCATGTATTAAAATCATTTTTAAATAATTTATTTAATATTATAATTAAATAAATTAAATACTTTTAATATTTCAAAAATATTAAATATTTTTGAAATATATTTAAAATAATTAAAAACTAATTTTTGGAATTTAAAATAATTTTTAATAATTTATTTTCTATTTTTCATAATTAAAAACTAATTAATACTAATTATTTAATAAAAATATAATTTTTATATAGAAACTGTCGCTAAAGACCACCTATAGCGACATAACCGTCGCTATAGGTGTTCTTCATGTTCTTGAGCACCTTGAGAAATTCATGTCGATCACGAGATATGCGTATTTGACCATACGATAACTTTTTAGATCGTAATGATTCTCGACATGATATTGATCGAGATTATAGTACTAGTGCAAGACTACTATATTACAACCAATAACATGTTCATATCATAAAACAATTGTATAATGATTCAAAAATCTTGTCAGACGTATTCTTCATTTCGGGTTTTACGAAAATGAAGAACGATCGAGAATGCCATTTTCCGAATTCTCCACTTCATGCTTGCTTTCATGTAATATTTTAGTGTTCTATAAACTTCAGTGTGTAGACAACATGTAGTACAACAGATCCATTACACAAAATCACACTAAAAACATTACAATAATTAGATCCGGTCCGGTCAAACCATGTCAGAAGACATGGTCATCAGTTTTCTGGGTTACCCAGAAAACCGATTCCATGATCTTCTGCTTGGTTTGACCAATCCACTACTTATATTCTATTTATCAATTAGGTGTTTTACGGGTATATATATGTAGTTCCCATAACATATGATGATTCTATTACAACAACAACAACAACAAAACAATAAACAGAAGCAAGATCAAGGCTCAGGAAATGCTTGTCAGACACGGTTAAAGGAGTTCTGGGTTACCCAGAAATCACTTGGTCATGGTCGGTCAACCGACTTTGACCAAGAGTAACTTTTAATCTATGCATTATTTGATCCTGATTCAAACTCTAGAACAAAGAATTCATGACATACTACAAGTATCAACTCTCAAACAACAAATCACTTACACAGGATGAGAGTTATAGGGTCTGACATTCATTGTCAAACCACAAAAAAATAATTTCCAGATTTTTGAAAAACTTTAATTTCGAGTACTTTGATGTTATGGATCTATCAAATACCAACCCAGATCATCTATATACAACATATTTTAACAACAAATCACAAATTTTAACACATCATCAAAGGTCAGATTTCGAAATTAGGGTTTATACCTCACTTTGAAAATTTGGAATTCTAAGCTTCGATTTGTTTGAGGAATTAAGTGGGGCTTGAATTGTGGTGATATACTACATATATTTCATGAGTGAGGAGAGAGAGAGGGTTGGTTGAGCATTAGTTGAATAAATGGGCAATAAAAATGACTTTCTCTCTCTTAGATCTCTCTCTCTCTCTCTATATATATATATATATATATATATATATATATATATATATATATATATATATAACTTGTAATGTAATGGCTTTGAATTATTATTGTTTGATTTGTTTGAGATTTTTGATGACATGGGTTCCCTAGGGTTGGCCAACAACTCCACTTAGGTCAAGATCTAAAATTCTAGCTTCAATTATGCAAGGGCAAAGTGGTCATTTAGCTTGAGAATTTAAGGGCAATCTTGTAATCCTTGCAAACCCTTAGGGTTTAGGGTTTGGGTTAAGGTTTAGGGTTTGGACCATTTTAGGGTTTAAAAATAATTTCTAGAATTTCAAATTTAGGGTTAGCACAAAATAAATAAATAAATAAAATAATAAAATTTTAGTTTCTAAAATACAAAATTAAGGTTTCTTAATTAATTAGGTTTCCTAATCACATAGACTTGATAATTAGGTTTATGTTTTAATAATTATCATTAAGCTTACTAATCTAGCAATTAGTGCAAATAATTAGCAATTAGCATTACCCACAAAAACAATTAGGGTTTCTAATTATTAATTAGAATATCTAATTATTTAATTATGGTTTTTTAATTTCACAATTAGGGTTTACCATTAGTAATTAGGGTTTATAATAACTAATTAAGATTTCTAAATTTAGAAATTAGGTTTCCAAATTTAGTAATTAGGGTTCTCAATTAATTAGGGTTTCTAATTAATTAGGTTTCCAAATTTAGGATTTCTAGATATTAATTAGGGTTTCTCTAATTAATATTAAATTTTATAATACACCACATAAATCACATAACACAGTTATATAACAATCTCGAACTCATAATTGAGTTTCAAATTAGGGTTTCCATTTATCAATAAATTAATTATTGATTAAGGTTTGTAATTTAAGAAATTAGGGTTTTGAAAATTAGGGTTCTCCCTAACTAGGATTAATATTTATAACACCGGTCGTTAATCACATTAACATGATTACATAACATTCCTAAGCTGGCATTCGACTTTTGAATTAGGGTTTAACAGCTTAAAACTAGGGTTTTGACATTATACACCATAATTGACCAACCATTGTCAGTCCACAAACATACAGTACATATTTATAACACTGAAAAATTAAAATATAAAATTATTATATTATTATTCTTATCCATTGATAAAAATCCAAAATTAGGGATTGGATTCCATATCTGATTTATTCTTCATATATAACATTATTAATTAAGTTAAAATAATTAACTTAATTAATCTTGCATATATTCATATAATAAAATAAATAATTATTATAATAATTCTAAAAATTATTTCATATATTATTTAAATAATATATAATCATATTTTCATAAAAAATAATACTTAATAAAATCATTTATGCTATAAAATTAATTATTATAAGAATAAACTTTATAATAGTCAATAATTCTAAAATAAAATTATTTGTAAACATTCATGTAATAAATATATTTTATTTATTACATAATTACATACATACATTATCTTGTACAAATCCTCATCCTTAAAAAAATAATTAAAAAAAATTATATGCATTTTCTGATTTATTTATACAGAAAATATCGGGTTGTTACAACAGAAATATCCGACTCATAATTTTCGCGTAATTTAAGTTCTAAACGAAATTGTTACCTGCTATCACTTCTTGGGCAGCCACCGTATCTTCGTCATGTTGAATGTACAGGCCGTTGGTCTTCCTGGTTGTGCAGGTCCTGGAATTGCTATGGTTCCACTACTGGGTCCCTTGTTGACACTTTCCGACATGTTCTCCTACTTGATTTCTAAGAATTTGACTTCCATCCTAGATTGCATACTCGGCGAGAAGTAGTTCTCAAAGAACAACTCCTTAAATCTTGTCCACAACACCACCGATGTACCAAATTTCTAAATTTGATTAGTCTCCCACCATGATGGCTTCTCCTTCATCAGATAAGTTGCAAAAGCCGTCTTTTGCTCTTCCGCTACTCGCGCAATGACGAATGCTTTCTCCATCTCCTTCACCCAAGTTTGGGCTTCAATCGGATATTTGGTTCCCTTGAATTTTGACGGTCCTACCGCTTTAAAGTCCTTGAAGTTAGCCAATCTATCAGCTGGCTGATTCCTCACTCTTCCTCTTGTAGCTGGAGCTCTATTCTCCATAGCTTCGGCTATCATATCCGCAAAGTTTTGCATTGGGTCAGCTTGACCTCCTTCATTATTCAACTTGGTCGTTCTTCTTCGTTGGTTTCGATTACATCAGTATAAAGCGGCGTGATCGATTTAAATAAAAATCTTATATTAATTCTCACATAATCGCATATTTATTCAAATAGCACATATTACATTTAGAACTTCACATATTACTATCCCCTTTTAAATCATATCAGGATTATTAACACAACTTTACACAAAAAGTTGCAATTCTCCATTCACACATAGTTATTACCAGTTCATCAAACTTACCACACTTATGAGTTCAGGAACTTGCCACAATTATATGAGTGTATGAACTTATCCTAGTCAGACCTTTGACATCCATTCACTGAGGGGTTCAAAACATTTCATATAATCATGAGTCATTAACTTACCATATGTGACGCCCCCAAAATTAGGTATACGTCACCCATCTTGGGTCGCCACTTACATGGTACAAAATTCAAATACAACTTACTAATACAACTGTCATGTACAATACGACAAAACATAACTGTGAGTTTGAATACAATTATTGTCTACTAGAGATTATACAAACTCAAAAGGAGTCCTCATTACAATTATTAACACACTATTTCACGAAATGTGAGGACTACTAATGCTAACCTTCGGACCGTCACTTTCGTTCCCCGACTAGTCCCTACTATGTTCTCATTTCACGAAGAACAAAGTGAAAGAAAGGGTGAGCTCAACTAGCCCAGTAAGAAATATTGTGACTAAGATAATGCAGAATAAATTATCGTTAGCCTTCAACAGTGTTAAACTGATAAAATATAACAACATCAAGTTTAACTGTAGCGGATCAAGCAATCCATTAAAAGAGTCAAGTAGAGAATAGAATCTACTATCTTTTATGATTTAAAAAGTTTTTCATCACTTTTATCACTGAGACTCAGCTTAATAAATAATCCACATCATCCACACTTTTCTGACCAGGGATATTCATTAGAATTCACGACCACAAATTCCATGCACTACGGGCCAAGGATATTTGTGTATTCATCAATGGTCATGATCATGCCAACAACTGTCCATCAATGCACTACGGGCCAATGAGGACTTTTACCACATCATTTGTAACATTACGGTCAAGCGATTACAAGAATCATCCTCAGGTCATAATCATACCAATTTCATCCATGCTTTACAGAATACAGGATGACTTTCAAAAATATAAACATGAGGATGATGACAATGATATAAAAATTCAATAAAACAAGTTCAAGAATTAAATTATTCAGGAACTAATAACGCCCAAATTGTCAACATGATAATGCTTTGTAGAGTAAAATTCAAGATTTCTCAGAAGAATATTTCCATGAAAATCTTTGGATGAAGCGCAAATATCAAGGATATTCCACTAATTTCATGGAGTATAGAAGTCAAAATTTTAACTAACTCGAGAATAATAAGGAATGGAATAACAACGAAATCACCATGCATGCGGTATTTAGATAAAAGGTTATTCAACAGAATAATAATAATGGAACTAGGTCGTGAAAATCACACTAACGGATGTTCAACGAAATAATAAAGAATGAAATAATAAAGAGCGGAACCCGGGTCCAAATAAAAAAAGCACAGACGGGGATGTTTTAACGGAAAATAAAGATAGAATAATAAAAACGGAACCAGCTCCGATGTATAGCACAGACAAGATGTTCCAACGGAATAATAAAGACAGAATAATAGAAGAATGTCACCACGTATAGGGTATTCCACGTTATCTGAGTTATTCAACAGAATAATAAAGAAATGGAATAACGAAGTTCTCTTCTCAAATACAAAAGAATAATATCCCTTACAGTAAAAAGCTGAATATAAAAGTAGTTAAGTAGCGAATACTTTTCTTCTATCTCTCTATAGTCTCTCTCTATAGTTTCTCTCTCTAGAGTTCTGTGAATTCGTAAGAAAATAATGAAGGAATGAGCTTCTATTTATTCCAGTTCTAAATTAATAATGTGGTTCAGTCGTCCACATATTTATGTAACATCGATACGTAAAAAAAACATTCTGAACACGCAACCTACTTGGCGGTAAAACGAGTCTATAGGCCACAGTTCCTACTTCATCGAGGATTTCAAATAGGCCAATTAAATCGAGGGTTGAGATTTCCTCTCTTCGTCGATTCTTGCTTCTAGATTAACGCCCTCTTGAACCTTCTTCTTCACATTCATCAGCTCTGAGTATGTAGCTTGAGCGGCTTTAACTTTATCGATTAAAGTCATTTCTACTGGTATATTCGTTATCTTCACTTGGGTTCCTATAGTCTTTAACTCTATCTTCATCATTTGTAAGTCATACGAAATTGGCCTCTGTGTTAACAACATCGCACTCGTAAACGCATACGATCTTCTACTCAACGCGTCAGCTACCACGTTCGTACTTCCACAATGATATTGAATTGTACGATCATAATCTTCAACAGCTCGAGTCAACGTGTTTGGCGCATGTTACGTTTATTTTAGTTGAAGAAATATTTAATGATTTTAGAAATGGGTTTTGTACTGGGGTCAATACAAAATTCGATTTCACCCTCTAGGGGTAGGCTAAAAAGTCTTCAAGAATACGTCAGGAAATTTATTAACAATAGAAATACCATTCAAAACTGTGACTCTCGTCCAAGACTTGGATAACACGTCACATTGATACCTATTAACTTGTCACCGTTATTCACAACGTCCCCTACGGAAAGTTCGGCTTCGGTGTATTCCACATAAAGAAGTCAACAACGAAATGATCGGGGCTCTTTACTTATGGCTTGATATGACAATGATTGACTTTAGTGGTTTGGTTGCTTGAATTCGCATAACAGGTTGGTTAGGAGTATAAAAGCTAATCAACCTTACAAAAAGCATGATGAGTAGTTAACCAATCGATTCCTAAAACCACATCAAAGGCAAGTGTTTTCAAAGAGATACGATCGACAGGTAACGTGAAAGTGTTGATTTGAACAAGATTTATAAATAGTGGAGGTAACGAAGGTTTCTCCCAACAGATATATCAAAGTCTAACTTCTCCGGAGTTAACTTCAAACATTGAACACAACTAGGTGAAATAAAAGAGTAAGTAGAATCGGTATTTAACACGGTATAGACTTCGCAAGAGTTTATGACTAACATACCCGTGATAATTTTATTCAGGTTCCTCGTCACGAAAAAAAAATGCTCTCTTTAAACTACTGGGCTTTGGCTTGTGCGGGATAACCTTTGGCATCACTATCCCAATTGGAATTGACTTCACCATCGACAAAATCGAGCTAGGTGACCTTCTCTTAAAGTAATTAAAACACGTTTTGGATTGTTTGCGTCACAGTTTGAACGGATGTGTCCCTCCATCCACATTTGAAACATCGACCGGTGGTCGTTCTTCTTCCTTTGAAATGGGTGTTTGGTGCAGATGTCTTCACGTCATTGTTGAACCTTCTCTTCTTGAAATGTCCATTCTTCTTGTTTTTGGCCATGATTACCACCGGTGGTTACCATTTCCGCATGTTGATTCCTCCATGCTTATTGTCACCGCTTTGATGATCAAGTATTACCAAAGGTATTATCATTTTCTTGCATTTGCTCTCTCTTTTTGTTGCGTTGACTCGTTATCGCACTCCACCAATGAGCCCTATTTACAACATCTGAATACAAACACGGTTTATGAGAAATAAGATGTTGGCGTATCTCCGGCTTCAAACCTCTTAAAAACATTCGCGCCACTCTCTCTTCATTATCCACCAAGTGGGACACAAACCGGGATAACTCCGCAAATTTTGCCTCGTATTGCGACACGGTCATATTGTTTTGTTCCAACTTGATAAATTCCACCTCCTTCATGTGACGAATGCTTTCGGGAAAGTATTTGTCATTGAACAGCTCTTGGAAATTCTCCCAAGACATCTTGAGTGCGTCAGGTTGGGTACGTTTTACAGATTCCCACCAGTGATCTGCCTCTTCACGTAACATAAAGGTGGCAAAAAGAACCTTTTGCTCCTCGAAGCATCCCAAGACATCAAATATCTTGGTGATCTGCTTTAACCACGTCTCCGCCTTAAGTGGTTCTGGCTTTCCCAAAAACTCTGGTGGTCCCAGCTCCTTGAATTGCTTAGCGGTGACCAACCGTGGGTTGTCATTGTTTCCTCCTGCATTATGAACAGGAGTCGTCTTCGCCTGATGTTTCATGAATTCTAAAAAGCTCCTAAACGTACCGTCGTTCGTCAATTGATTAGTGTTGTTTACAGGAGGAATATCGCCATCGTGTTGCACATTGTCCTGATTATTGATATGTGGAGACTCAACGGTCTCTTGTGCTCCATTGTTATTCTCAACATTTTCGGATGTCATTTTCAGATACTGCCACAAAACAAAGGTTAATTGACATGTAACATAATATCTCTAAACTCTGACCAACCAATTAAATAACAAATAAACTTAGGTAGGTCACACTAGCGAAGGAATTCATCGTCTCTCCCCTCCTAGTTCTAGTCTCACATCTTAGCCAGGGATCATATCCCTAAGCTTTGATACCAACTGTGACGCCCCAAAAATTAGGTATACATCACCCATCTGGGGTTACCACTTACATGGTACAAAATTCATTTACAACTTACTAATACAACTGTCGTGTACAATACGACAAAACATAACTAAAAAGGAGTCCTCATTACAATTATTAACACACTATTTCACCGAACACTGAGGACTACTAATGCTATCCTCTGGACCGTCACTCCATTCCCCGACTAGTCCCTGCTATGTTCTTATTTCCTGAAGAGAACAGTGAAAGAAAGGGTGAGCTCAACTAGCCCAGTAAGAAATATTATGACTAAGATAATGCAGAATAAATTATCGTTAGCCTTCAACAGTGTTAAACTGATAAAATATAAAAACAACAAGTTTAACTGCAGCGGATCAAGCAATCCATTAAAAGAGTCGAGTAGAGAATAAAATCTACTATCTTTTATGATTTAAAAAGTTTTTCATCACTTTTATCGCTGAGACTCAGCTTAATAAAAAATCCACATCATCCCTGCACTATGGCCAAGGATATTCATTAAGGTCACGACCAAAAATTCCATACACTACGGGCCAAGGATATTTGTGTATTCATCAATGGTCATGATCATGCCAACAACTGTCCATCAAAGCACTACGGGCCAATGAGGACTTTTACCACATCATTTATAATATTAAGGTCATGATTACACCGAATAATCCCTGGTCATAATCATACCAAGTCCATCCATGCTTTTACGAATACGGATGACTTTCAAAAATATAAACATGAGGATGATGACAATGATATAAAAATTCAATAAAATAAGTTCAAGAATTAAGTTATTCAGAACTAATAATGTCCAAATTATCAACATGATCTCTTGCTTTATAGAGTAAAATTCAAGATTTCTCGGGAAGAATATTTTCATGAAAATCTTTGGATGAAGCGCTTGAATATCAAGGATATTCCACTAATTTCATGGAGTATAGAAGTCAAAATTTTAACCAATCGAGAATAGTAAGGAATGGAATAACAACAAAATCACCATGCATGCGGTGCTTGCATAGGTAGGTTATTCCAACGAGAATAATAATAATGGAACGGTCGGTGTAAAAATCACAATCGAGCGGATGTTCCAATGAATAATAAAGAATGAAATAATAAAGATTTTAACCAATGCAGGCGTAAAGCACGTATACATGATGTTCCAACGGAAAATAAAGATGAGAATAATAAAAAGCAACCCGAGTCCTAAGTGTATAGCTTGCAGACGGGATGTTCCAACGAAATAATAAAGATGAATAATAGAAGAATGTCACCACGTATAGGGTATTACTGCATATCAAAGTTATTCCAATGAATAATAAAAAAATGGAATAACAAAAGTTCTCTTCTCAAATACAAAAGAATAATATCCCTTACTGGTAAAAGCTGAATATAAAAGTAGTTAAGTAGCGAGAATACTTTTCTTTTATCTCTATATAGTCTCTCTCTATAGTTTCTCTCTGTAGAGTTCAATGAATTAAGTAAGAAAATAATGAAGGAATGAGCTTCTATTTATAGGAAAATGGAATGCATAAGAACTAATTCATGAGCGGTCCAGTTGATTTACTTTAATCGGCGGTCCATAATTAAAAAAGCAAAATCTTTTAAATAAAATATAATATATTCTATTTATAATCTAATAAATGAATAACTTTATAAAAGATTTTACTATGCAAACATTATCTGAGCACTATGCAAACACTATGCATAATAAAATATAATATATTCTAATTATTGTCTAATAAAACAGATAAATTTATAAAAGTATTCTGTTTTATATAAAAAGATTTTATGTATATTCCCTGTTAAGCATCAATAATTAATACCGTGTGCTACTATGCAACCACGCGTATTACTGTACTTTTAACACCAGGTGTTTCAACAGTTAACGGTAAAACTTCTACTGTTATTTTCATAAAGTATTTTTGTCATTTTCTCAATCAAATGATAATTCCGTTGTGGGGTCCACCAATGATTATCTTGCCATCAGACGAATATTCCTGTTAAAATGAATATTCCCAGACCAATCGAATATTATATAACAACTTGCGTACTTTTGCAAAATTTATAAATATTACCTACAACTATAACATTATATCAATTTTACTCCATAATATTCAAAAATAATATTTATAGAAAATTCATCTTTATTCAAAAAGTTGGGGTTTTACACCATAAGTATGAGTTTTAAGAACACACAAATTAATCTTAATCTTATATTTATATAGAAAATAAAGATTTCATTCATAAAACATATATATTTACATATGCTTAAACATCGTTCTCGATATTACAACACTTAATATCATAATCTACTACCAAAAGGTACTACCACATATATCTAGGTTGTCTACCGACCATTCCCTTCATCAATCTTCTTCTTGATGGGACACTTGTTGAATCTGTGACCCGTCTGCCCAAATGAAAAACACTTCCTCAAATTTGGCTTAGGGCAATGTAGAGAAATATGTCCTTCTTGCTTACAGTTGAAGCACACGTTTTTCCACATCATGCATTCTCTCGCATAAGTCTTCCCACACTTGCTACAGGCTTGCTTCTTCTTCGGGCTTGACTTTTCAGAATTAGGGCTGTCGTTGTCCCTCTTTCTCTTTTTCTTGTCTTTCTGTTGCTTGATTGTCCCTTCAGACGATCCACCACCTTTTGCCTTCATCCTTTCCATCTGCGCCTTGAGCTCGTTCCTTTCTTCAGTCATTTCGCGTAGCGCTCGTTCCGTCTTCCACAGTTCCTCCAAGAGAAATGCCTTACTCCGGAGTTCTTGAACTTCTGCAGCTAATTGATTTTGTTCTTCAACTTCAGTCTTATTCTTTTTCTCCACCTTAGGTTGCTTAGACTCTGCCTCCTCATCTCCACTAAGATACATCTCGGGATAATCGTCATGATCGCTCTCCAGATTGACTATGGGTTCATCTTCTCCCAGCTTCTCAACTGATTCTCTTTCTTGGCGCACCTCGGCCCTGGCATTGGTGCAATGTACCTAACATCTCTGCACTCGTTTTATCTTCTCCAGACATCCTACAATCAGTTTAAATAACTTGATTAGTACTTCACCAGTACAAACTTCTCACACTATGTGTACACTTATCTCACTATTGATTCACTTTGGCAATCTTTCACTTAGAACTCTAAATGAGTTTTCTATCTCTCTCAGTATGGTTATAATCCTGGGGTTTTCCCCACCCCACTTAAGGTTTATAACCTCACGACTCTTCTACCAACTTGTGACACCTTGGTCACTAGCTACGACTTTGATACTAACTGTGACACCCCAAATCCAAGGTTACTCGACCCCCCGAGTTTGGTGTTCACGATCCATAATATAATAACATCTAACTACCCATTAAAATATAAATAGGAATACATAACTCATTAACATAAGTTATTAATACATAAGTCCCAGGTTTGCTAACCTTAAAATTATAAACATACCCCTTAGATAAACAAAAAGGATTTATAATACAATATAATAATAATAATAATAATATTTTTCATTATACTACTCCAGCATCTTGCCTTTGCCTTTGTTCTTCTTTGACCCGCTGGCCTCTTCGTTCTTAGCTGAGAAGTTTTATTTATAGCAAGGGTGAGCAACAAGTTTGCCCCTCAAGTTAACACATACAATAAAGGTATATAAATTAATATCAATTGTTTTATCATTCTCCGCAATAATAATCTAATAATGAAAGAGTACAACGCTTTTAAGGTTTTCTACGATATTCAATGAATAATCAAGAATTAATTCTACGAAATAGCAAAGTGAAATGTTTTCCAGATTTATGCTGAGCGATCCATTGGATCTAGAACTTCTACTTTCTCGAGTATCTATCAAAGATTTACTTTGATACATACGCAGGAGTATCAGATAACCATAAAGATTAAATCATACCCCTCTGCGAGTACTTAGAGCCGGCCAACTCCTTGTACCCGATATTATGCATAATACTTAGGTCGCGCGCAATGGTCGATATACGACTTAAAAAAAAATTTCTCTTTATATAAAAGGTTGTTCTTCTCAATCTCAGAATCAAGATTTTGATTTAACAAAGAAATACTGTGATTTCAAATTCTATTTACTTATCGATCTAGCCAAAATAATTGGCATCGATCTATCAATAACAATTGAATTCTCTTCTCGAATCTATCAAGTTCTAACAAATGC
The DNA here is from genome assembly GCA_020205615.1 of Panax quinquefolius. Taxonomy (NCBI): domain Eukaryota; kingdom Viridiplantae; phylum Streptophyta; class Magnoliopsida; order Apiales; family Araliaceae; genus Panax; species Panax quinquefolius. Next base: position 39,685,144 of record CM035151.1, on the reverse strand, counting down.
TCGTCTATCCAGAATAATTAGCTAAGACATTTCTCAACATAATTTGACAATAAATGAGAATTATACATCTTTATCGATTCTATCTTCTACGAATATGAATATCCAATAACAGTTATTCTACAATGGTATATTCTCTGAATCAGTAATTCAATTTGAATTATTAAACATGCACTAATTGCGAATAATCAACAATAAATTTCCTGGACATGGTATAATTAGCAATAATTAATTATAATAATTGAATGAATATAACTCAAGGTTGAGTTAGGAAACTTGCCTTCCGCGTTGATTACTGACTACACCTAAATATAATTAACTGCGTTTGTAAGACCTATATTCAACAATGTCGGTCTCACAATTAGCACACTCATTTATAACACGTAACACTGTATTTTACAGTCAAACTTCTCCTAGACACATTACCACATAGCTACATTAGTGTTTATAACCTATATAAAAACTTAACAAGTCTAACTAGTTCAATTTGGTTGGATTTCGGTCCATTCTCGGTGTTTTGGTCAACTTATTCGACAATTAACACATTGATTGTCAATTAAACTTGGTCTCTAAGCTTCAATATTATTTTAGATAAGTCAAATATCGTTTATAATATTTTTCGGAAGCTTTTAATAATTTATAAACAATTATTATAATTTATAATAAATTTTCAAACACTTAAATCATTTTTAAATGATTTAATTATCAAATAATCTTATTATCATTAATATTTAATAATATAAAAATATTAATGTTATACTTGTCAAAATATTAAAGTTATTATTAATAACTAAAATATTTTTAAATCATTAATATTTTACTTAAATGATTTTTAAATTAATTAAAATCATTTTAAATCATCACCATTGATATTTAAATATTAATGAAATTATTATCAAAATATTAAAAGTCATTAATTATAACTTAAAATGCTTTTAAATCAATTTTCTCATTTTAAATGATTTTTAATTCAATAAAATCATTTTTAATTCATTTATTTAATATAATAATTAAATAAATCTAATATCATTAATATTAATTTATTAATGTGAATTCTTCAAAAATATAGAAAATTATATTTTAAAATCCCAAATATTTTCTAACACTTTATTCTTATTTAAAATGATTTTTAAATCAATAAAATCATTTTATCTTATTTATTCAATTTAATAATTAAATAAATCTAATATCATTAATATTAATTTATTAATGAAAATTCTCCAAAACTATTAAAAGTTACATTTTATAACTCAAAATATTTTTAAATACATTATTCTTATTTAAAATGATTTTTATATAATTAAAATCATTTTTCTCTAATTTATTTAATACACTAACTAAATAAATTAAATAGCATTAATATTCAAATAATTATAATTATTAATGAGAAATATTCCAAATAGTCAGAAAGTATTTTTTATAATTTAAAATAATTTTTAAAACCATTTTTGGTAATTTTTATAATTTATTTCTATTTTTAAGCATTTTCCAGAATATTCAGAAAATAAAATAAATAAAACCATCGCTAAAGCCCTTTAGCGACCTGGCGTCATTGTTGGTGTTCTTGAGCTCAAGAACAACGGCATTGACTTTCAGTCTCTGTTTGACCAACAGTTAATCTTAATCCAAACATGATTTAGGGTAACTTGGACACGGATCGTGTAGACGAAATGTAACTTTACAATATTCCATCAAAATCATGGTAATACAACAAACAAACAATTAGATCTGTGCCTTCAAAGTACATGTCAGACGGTTTTTGGGTTTTCCAGAAACCCAGACAGTCTGAGTGGACACTTTCAAGCTCCATTTAATCTAGGTTCCAGTCATGATTCAAGTCGGTTAATGGTTTAAATCTATAGTATTCATGACAAGGATCATTACCATAACAACACAGAAGATTAAAAACAAAAGATCTACAAGTTATAAGACGGTCAAAGCTATTCAGAAATTTTTGTTCAACCGATTCTGGGTTTCCCAGAAAATGCATCTGTGATCAAATGGTCTACTTTGACCATTAGTTACACTCGATAGATTATCTGTTTCTGGAAACTAAAACCATGGATCTAGAGTACATACAATGAGGCTATAATCATTATACTGATAACATCATCATAACACTTACAACACGGCGGATCTAGACCTCACAAAAAAAGTTGTCGACGTCAGTAAAAGGCTTTACAGGTTACCCGGAAAGTTCATGGTCAATGCCCTTCAATCTAAGGTTTTGACCATGAATAACTACAAATCTAAACATCTGATGGTTGTATGACCACTTCCAGATTAAAGACAACATAACAAGCTACAGATCCAAACAATAAAACATTAAAAATATTAAACGAGAAATGATCCGTGGGCACTGACATTACTTGTCAGACCACAAAAAAAATTCTCAAGAACAATTTTTGAAAACTCCATTTTAAGGCACTTTGATGCTATGGATTCATGATAGATCATCATAGATCTTCATAAAACATCCATTAGCAAACATCTAAACACAAAAACACAAAATCTTTCTTACTAAATAAGATCAAATAGGGACTTGGGGTTTATACCTTCTTGCTCTAGATTTTGATCTTTAATCTCCAATATGTTCTTGGGTGTTCTAAGGCTGATAATGTGACTGATATTCTTGCTAGATTCGGAGGTTTGGTTGAGAGAAGGAGTTGGTGAGAGCTTATGTGAAAAATGACAACTTTTCTAAACTTTCTCTCTCTTGAATCACTTATATAATGCTTGATGTTGCTTGGATCTGATATATTTCGGCTGGGAGGCTGAGATTTTGTGGTCACAAAGTCAAATGAGTTGTTGAACAACTAAAGGTCTTGGCAATTATACAAGTTATCAATTAAAAAAAAAAAAATACAAAATGGTATTTTGGTCATTTGTATTTTATTTTTAATGGCAATCTTGTCAAATGTACAAACCCTTAGGGTTTAGGGTTTGGATTAGGGTTTAGGGTTTAAACCCTTTAGGTTTGCAATTTAATTTCCAAGATTTTTGAATTTCGGTTTTCAAAATAGAAAATTAATATTCCAAAATTATAATTAGGATTCAATAATTATATTAATATTTCCTAATCATAAAATTCAGTCTTCCTAATTAGGATTAATATTCCTAATTAAAATTGCCTAATTTAGCAATTAGGGTCAAAATGGTCATTAGGGTTTATAACCCACGAATTAAGGTTTTAATTAGAAAAATAAATTTTCTAAATTACAATTAGGGTTTGTAAAATAGAAATTAAAATAACTAAAATATAATTAGGGTTTTCTAATCATATTAAAGTTTAATACACACATTAGGCTTCCCAATTAGGATTAGGGTTTCCTAATTAGGGTTTTAGGATACCTGGATTTTAAATTTGGGTTTCCCGTCATACGATTAGGGTTTCTAATGGTAAGTTAGGGTTTTTAATTCTGAGATTAGGGTTTCTAATCTCTTATTAGGATTTATAAATTTTAAACCTTATCCGATCAATCATTGATCAAAAATTTTATACGTTACAAACACGTACTCCTCAATATAATTATTTTAATTATATTTTCTATCAAATCCCTATCCAGAAATTAGGGTTAGGTTTTCTCATATTTTTAGGCACAACTCTACTCTAATTTTTTAGTCAATACACAAATTGACTCATTCTCCAAACTCGTATCATAGTTACACAACACAATATTAATAATAAATATTAATATTAAAAAAAAAATTATTCGCAAATTTTTGATTATTCGAAATCTCAGGTTATCACAGTGTCACATCACTGAGTCAATGTGCAAACCTTTTCTCGGTTGTGTTGGTAAAACCATTTAAAAAACTAACTGGCGACTCTTAATACCCATCGTTGACATTATACATATCGGACCTTTTTCACTTTTTTTCAAACAAATCTCACCTAAAATGAGAACACGAAAGAACAAGTAACGGAAAGGACATCTACAAATCCGACGTCGATAATATATATATATATATATATATATATATATATATATATATATATATATATATATACATATAGAATACTATATTCTACCCGGACTGATTATGGACTTTATTCTAGTTTGGTTCACTAGAGCCACCAAGTGAACCAAAAGGTCAAACCTAGGGTGCAAAAATTAAATTTAAATATAACTATTACATTTAAATCACGGGCTCCATTACAAACGGGTTTTCAAGCGCTCCTTGCTCATTGATATCCAATTCTTCAAAATTAATTCTAACTATTCCTATTATAAAACTATTTAATTTAAATGGAAACCTTGATCAACAATCAAGGGGAAGTACATAGGAGGGAGATAATTAGAGAAGACGAGGTACACATACCCCATTTAATAAAACACATACATTCATGCATCCAACTAAAATAAAATCTAATCACATTGATCAATAGTCCATAATCAATCACATTTATTATCATACACATCATCATATGCATCAATAAATAACATTCATCACATGAAAAATAAACATTCAATATATATATTCATATCAATTTAATAGGCAATTTTAATTTGCATAAAATTCAATTTTGAAGCAAAATAAACTCCTTTATTTTTTAAATCAAAATCATAATAAATTTATTTATTTTATTTTGTCCAATTTTGAATAAAATAAACTCCTTTATTTTTAATCAAATTCCCGATCAAAATAAACTCTTTTATTTTAATTAACACGAGAATCCAATTTTAAGTACAAAATAAACTCCTTTATTTTAACTTAAAATTGTTGAAAAAATAAAATATGATGAATCATATTCCTTATTAAATTAAACACATTTAATTTTAGGAAACATGTAATCCTATTCCATATGTGAATAAACTTCTTTATTCTAGGAAATATGGAATTATATTGCATATGTGAATAAACTATTTTATTTAAAAAAACGTGGAATCCAATTCCAAGTTATTGTAAAACTTTCGAATAAACTCTTTTATTCAAACAAACGTGGAATTCAATTCCAAGTTATTATAAAACTTTTGAATACACTCTTTTATTCAAACGAATGTGGAATCCAATTCCAAGCTATTATAAAACTTTTGAATAAACTCTTTTATTCAAACAAACGTGGAATCCAATTCCAAATTATTATAAATTTTTTGAATAAACTCTTTTATTCAAACAAACGTGGAGTCCAATTCTAATTAAAATAAACAACTTTATTTTAATCCAATTCCAAATCAAAATAAACTCCTTTATTTTTAATTTAGAATTACTGAAAAAACATTTAATTTAATTTTAATTAAAATAAACCTTTTATCTTAATCAAAATCAAAATATATATTTGTTTCTGGAGAGTGGTGCTAATCTCAAGAATTTATTTATTTTTAGTTCACGAATTGTGTAGTTTTTCTCTAAAAACTCTATTCTATGATAATAATTATGCCCCAAAAATTTGTTCTAAACACATATCAACATACATATTGAATATGAACAATTAATAATTCGCATAAAGGTTTGGCTTTGATACCACTGTTAGGTTTGTAAGATTCATGGACACAATCAAATTGCACAAAATAACTAAAGCATGGTAAAATAGAGTTTTAAAATTTTACAAACCATATACCCGGATCATCCTTTAGGCACAATTATTAATTAAATGAAAAGATGAAGAACAAGAATTATACCCTTGAAGAATCAAGCTTCCTCAGGTACTAGTTCACCTCCAAATCATTTTCGCATTTAACTTGAATCCACCGAGTTTGATTTCTTCCTTTGATCAACGTTAGTCACCCCAAGTGTTTGGCCTCTAGAGGTGATCCACCAAGGAAGAAGAAATATTCAATAAGATGGGTGTTTGGCAAAATCCTAGTTTTCTATTTCTATAGAAAAAGTGTGTACTCTCAAACAATTGAAATCACGTCACTAGATATCTGATATAAGACCTCCTTTATAAAGATATTAGTTAACCCTTTTAATATTATTAAAATAGGGTATTATTTAATTAATTAAACTTCTTTAATTAATTAGGCTCCCTAATCTTATTAGGGATAATTAATTAAACTCTTTTAATTAATTTGTCTCCTAATCTTATTAGAAATAAATGAGAGTACTTATATTAAATTAATTCTCAAACTCCTTTAGAAATTAAAATAATAATAATTGTAATAATATTAATAAGACTCCTCTTATTAATTTATATTTAATATTTCCAAACTATTAAATATTAAATATTAAGCTATTTAACTTACCCTATCACCATAGATTAAATTAAATACACTTAACATATTATACGATTATGCCATTAACTTCTTAAATAATTATTCTTCCTTTTATGGTGTGACCCTTTAGGTTCTCCATATTAAACCGGTTGTGAATAAATCAATTAGAACAATTCTAATCTTATTTAAATAAATAAATTAAACTATTAATTTATTTAAATAAATAATATTTATTCTACAATAGGGATAAGCTTTCCTAGCGATTAACGACTTTTCAGATAATATAGATTTCAACATTAATCATAAAAGAACCTTTGAGTAAATAGTTACCGTACAATTTAATCCTTCCACCATACAATGTCCCAATTAAATATAAGACATGGAATTACTGCCAAGTCTTATTTTATTTAATTATATGTATTTCGACTCTTAAATGCGTAAATCCAAATAATGCAAATTAGAAACTCCTTTCTAATTTCATCCTGCCTTGGACAAGGACTACTGAGTTGTCATTTAACGAATCACATATGACATTTCTTTTCTTTTACTAGAAGCGACAGATTCTTTATTGAGCATACATTATCTCCATGTACAACCTATTATACCCAAGCATACCCTTGGATATACCTTAATGGTCTTAAGGAATAAGTCAAAGTATAAGTCATCATACACAAGATACTATGATGATCTCAAGTCCAAGGATCACTTTTACTACTATCACTACAAGAATTCCTATTGACATGCAAGTAAAACTCCATTAGGTATTCCTTAACGAGCTACGTTCAGTGTACTTATTCTCCAATAAGCACCTACACACTTGCTTTAGTGTCTCCACACAAATGATCATGAGATCAATCATCCTCATCCAATGAGCAAGCAACGTATGTACCAATCTATCCGGATTCACTAATCCCCAATTTAGTAATCAAACTATTGGGAACTATTTTAGTTTTAAGCTTTCTAAGAATTTAGATCTCATTAGAATTATCATCATCATTATTCTAAAAGCATTGCTTAAAACTATGGGTTTATCACATATTATAAAACAGCATCATGTAGATAATTATAAGCCTTTAATAAATTAATACTTTTTATTAACAAATGAATAAGATTGTTACAAAGTATATCACTACAAAAAAATGGGGCTTCAGCAACTGTGATGCCCCCAAAATAGGTATACAACACCCATTCCGAGTCGTCAAAATACATGGTACAGAAACAACTACAACTTTATTAATACAACATAAAAACTGTGAGTTTAAATACAAATATTGTCATCTAGACAATATCCACACTCAAATAAGTCCTCAGTACAATTATTGATACATTATTTTACAAAAATGGTGAGGACTACTAAAACGACTTTCTAAAACCTTCATTCCATACCCCGATTAGTACTCGCTACATTCTCGCCTCCTGAGAAGAAAAAATGGAACAAAAAAGAAAAGGGTGAGCTCAACTAGCCCAGTAAAGAATATTATGACCAAGATAATATAGAACAAATTATCATTAGTCTTCAACAGGAAAAAATCTAATAGAATACAATAGACAACAAGTTTTAAATTAATATTCGTAACGGAAATAATAATTCATTAGAAGAGTTAAGTAGAGAATAAAATCTACTATCTTCTATATATGAATTTAAAAGCTCATCGTCAATATTTTATCCCTGTAACATCAATCAATATATATCTGGAATCAAATATTCATCTTTGCACTCTGAGCCGAAAGATATTCATCGATTAATGCGTATTAAATCTAAACACTGCTCATCTTTGCACTACGGGCCAAAGATATTCATCAGAAATCATTCATCTTTGCACTACAGGCCAAAGATATTCATTTATATCATCATTTAGGACTGAGGATGATGAAAAATATTTTAAAGAAAACGAATCCAGTGAAACAAAAGAATAAATATTAAGGATTCATATTTCAGCTATTCAATGTCCAAAAATATCTCATAAATAATTATAGTGGAGTAAAATTCAAGAATGATTAAAACATGGATACAATCAAAGCTAATATCCATAACAGATATTTTTGGACGAAAAACAAAAATTTAATTTTTCTGTGAATAGTGCCGTATTCGTGAATAGTGTCGTATACGTGAATAGTGTTATATACATGAATAGTGACTCCGACACTAAAAGATAGAAATTTCGCAAAAAAGATCATCATGCTTCGTGAATAGTAACTCGTGAATAATAACTCATGAATAGTAACTTGTGAATAGTAACTCATGAATAGTAACTCGTGAATAGTAACCCCGACATGAAAAAGTTCCAAATTTGATAAAAAGTTCCAACCAATATTTCGGCATAATGATATTGAAGAAATAATATCATTTTAAAAAAAATAATATCCCTTACCTCAAAAGGATAAGTACTTACATTTGGATATAGTCTTTGAAAGAACTTGCCGTAGTATAGCAATACTCAAAGTACTAAAATACTCACAAAAATATGCTCAATATATCGAGAGAGAAAGAGAGAGAAATCTTTTAGTTTCTGGTGTGATTTTTAATTCTAACATAAGCACCTTATTTATAGGAAATTGCTTAGAACACCAAAGTAGAAAATTTAATAAAATATTAATTTATTTTTCTCAAATTCCCTACGCACACCAATATAGTCTAGACATCAGCCACACCTCAATAACAACCACAAAAACGTTTTTCTCAATTAATTAATTTAAAACTCCAAATAATAATAATTAATTAATCAGGAACTTCAATAATTCATAATAAATAGCTCTTTTATTAGAAAATTTGAATCTTGCGAATTTCTATAGGAAATTCAATTCTCTACAACTTTGCAGAAGAAAGTTTTTCTAAATTCCAAACAAAAATTGACCGAAATCCATAAACGAACGATTTTACAGGCTATAATCAAATTTCAGTTAAGAAATGGGCCCACAGACATGTTTAACATGTTTTAAACAACTTTTGTAACAAAAATACTCTTCATCCTCATATACTCATATATCCCACATTCATTGTAAAAATATCATCATTATTATATTATAATAATATAATAAAATATTATTTTATCAAAAAAGATAAAATATCGATTTTCAACAATTGTCACTTTAAAAATTTTCTCCATCTATATCCACATAAAATGAATATTTTCCTCATCATATAAATTAATAATTAATTATTCATAAATAATATTACAGAATCACAATCTTGTGACCGAATAGTTCCCGGAAAAGAGGGGCTTTCCAATAAGAATTTTTCTTTTCTTGTGGCGCAATTAGGTAACCAAACCTCTCCTTAGATGTAACTTTCTAGACATTGCCAATAATGTTTTCTAATAATATTATTCGGATAATATGAATTATTGCTTCGATAATGGAAAATCTTGTGTAGTGACAATTATTGAAACAAAAGTAATATAAAATATCAACACAAAGTGATTATTGATTCGATAAAATAAAATCTTGAGATAATAACTCTTCAGTAACAATTATTGAGTAGTGCCTTCTTATTTAAGAATCAATAATTGGTGCAATACTGGTATGCTTCTCTTGTGCAACACCGTATTCTTGTGTTTTTAACCACCGGGTATTCCAACAGTGTTAACCTTGAGTAACAACTACTGTGGTTATTTATAAACAACTTATACTTGTCGTTTTCTTCATCCAATCGCTTTTTTTAGTTATGGGGCCCACAAAAGATCACTAGCAGGCGCATAATGCGAATATTCCCAAACGCAATGAGAATATTCCACGACCAAAACGAATATTTCCGACAACAATGAATATTTTATAACCACCTGCTTATTTTAAAATATTTGCGCATTTTACCCATAACTAACCACATTAATCAATTCAACCCTTACTATTTCAAAATAATAAATAGAGGAAATTAAATTTCATTTATAAAAAGTTGGGGTCTTACAACCTTCCCTCCTTATGAAATTTCATCCTCGAAATTGACGTACGTACTTGGTGTTTCGAAAAGATGGGGATACCTCGCTTTCATTTCTGTTTCCAACTCCCAGGTCATTTCCTCAATAGCATGGTTTCTCCACAAAACTTTAACTTGTGGTATGACATTCGTCGTGTAGGACATGCTCCTTCCTTTCCAACATCTTGGCGAGTACATCTTACGTACATTAAGTCTTGGCTATCTCGTCCCTAGTTCTAACTTTCGATAGCGTGGTTCGGGTCTTTCACATATTCTGAAACGAGATATATGAAAACATTATGAACACGAGACATACTTGGAGGTAACGCGAGTCTATAGGCCACATTTCCTATTCGGTCAAGAATCTAAAATGGACCAATAAATCATGGTTGAGCTTTCCTCTCTTCCCAAATCTTGTAACTCCCTTCCATGGAGCCACACGCAACAATACATGATCCCCGATACTAAATTCCACGTCCTTTCGATGAAGATCCACATAACTCTTTTGTCGATCCTGTGCCATTTTGTATCGTTGTCGAATCGTTTGGATCTTCTCTGTAGTCATTCGTACCAACTCTCGGTCCCAACAACGTTAAGTCTCCTACCTCATTGAACATATCTTTGAGAGAGACACTTTCGTCCATACAATGCTTCAAATGGAGCCACACCTATACTTGCCTGATAACTGTTGTTGTAGGAAAATTCCACAAATGGTAAATACTTATCCCACCAAAGCAATAATATGGTTCGGGTCTTTCACATATTTACGAATCATAGATATATGAAAAACATTATGAACACGAGACACACTTGGGAGTAATGCGAGTCTATATGCCACATTTCCTATTCGGTCAAGAATCTCAAATGGACCAACAAATCTTGGATTGAGCTTTCCTCTATTTCCAAATCTTGTAACTCCCTTCCATGGAGCAACACGTAACAGTACATGATCCCCAATATTAAATTACACGTCCTTTCGATGAAGATCAGCATAACTCTTTTGTCGATCTTGTGAAGTTTGAATATGTTATTGAATTATTTGGATCTTTTCTGTAGTCATGCATACTAATTCTGGTCCCAACAACGTTGCTTCTCCCACCTCGTCCCAAAGATCTTTGGAGAACGACACTTTAAATCCCATACTGACGCCTCAAATGGAGCCATGCCTATACTTTTTTGATAACTGTTGTTGTAGGAGAATTCTACCAATGGCAAGTACTTATCCCAACTCCTTTGAAATCTAGGACACAAAGTCTTAATAGATCTTGAAGAGTTTGAATAGTCCTCTCGATTGTCCGTCTGTTTGAGGATGGTATGCAAGAACTAAATCTTAAATCCTGTGCCCATAGCTTTTTGTAAGCTAACCCAAAATCTTGAAGTGAATCTTGGGTCACGATCCGAAACTATGGATACTGGCATGCCATGCAATCTTACAATCTCATTTACGTACATACTAGCAAGACGTTCAAGGGAATAAGTCTCACATATAGGCAAGAAATGGGCTGACTTGGTTAATCTATCAACAATAACCCAAATCGCATCTATGCCTTAAGAAACCTTGGGAAGACCCGTAACAAAATCTATAGTAATGTGTTCCCACTTCTATTTCAGAATCTCAAGTGGTTGCAATGGACCCTTTGGTACTTGATGCTCCGCCTTTACACGTTGACAAGTTAAACACATCGAGATAAACTTTGCAATCTCTCTCTTCATATTGTTCCACCAAAATGTATGTCAAGATCACGATACATTTGGTACTTCGAGATGGATTGCAAATGGTGTATTGTGTGCCTCCATCATGATCTTTTACTTCAAATCAGAATCATTAGGAACACAAAGTCTGGAATGGACTCGAAGTATTCCTTCTTCATCGATTCTTGCTTCTGGAATAACACCTTCTTGTACTTTCTTCTTCATAATCATCAGCTCCGGGTCTGTGGCTTGAGCAACTTTAACTTTCTCGATTAAAGTTGGTTCTATACGTATACTTGACATCATTGAATGGGTCCCCGGAGTCTTGAATTCTATCTTAATCTTTTGTAAATCACACAAAATGGGCCTTTGTTTTAACAACATCGCATTTTTTCCCGCATATGATCTTCTACTCAATGCGTCAGCTACCACGTTCGCTTTTTCAGGATGGTATTGAATAGTGTGGTCGTAATCTTTTAATAGCTCGAGCCAACGTCGTTGCCGCATGTTAAGTTCCTTTTGGGTGAAGAAATATTTGAGGCTTTTATGGTTTAAATATATCTCCACTTTTTCCCCATATAGATAGTGCCTCCAGATCTTTAGCGCAAAAACGACTGCTGCCAACTCTAGATCATGAGTAGGATAATTCCTCTCATTTTCTTTAAGTTGTCGCGAGGCATAGGCTATGACTTTCCCACGTTGCATGAGAACACATCCTAACCCTTTGCCTGAAGCATCGCTATAGATAACAAATCCATCCGAACCAGATGGTATTGTCAAAACAGGTGCCGAAATGAGTCTCCTCTTGAGATCTTGGAAACTCTTCTCACATTCCTTGCTCCATATGAATTTTGTATCTTTACGAGTCAGCTGAGTTAACGGAGTAGCGATTCTAGAAAATCCTTCCACAAATCTCTGATAATAACCAGCTAAGCCCAAAAAGCTACGTACTTCGGTCACCGTCTTTGGTTGCTCCCAACTTTGTATTGCTTCAATCTTCTCCGGGTTAACAGACACTCCATGTTTTGAGACCATGTGCCCAAGGAATGCTACTTCCTCAAGCCAGAACTCGCATTTCTTTAACTTGGCATATAGCTTGTTATCACGAAGCCTTTGCAGTACCAGCTTCAAATGGCGCTCATGATCTTCATGGCTTTTGGAATAGATGAGGATGTCATCAATAAAGACAACAATGAACTGATCCAAATATTCCTTGAATACTCGGTTCATCATATCCATGAAAGCCGTAGGAGCATTAGTCAATCCAAAGGACATGACTTGGAATTTATAATGCCCGTACCGAATTCTGAAGGCAGTCTTCGGAATATCCTTAGTTTTAACCTTCAGCTGATGATATCCAGAACGAAGATCGATTTTTGAAAAGAATTATGCTCCTTGCAACTGGTCAAACAGGTCATCAATGCGAGGTAGCGGATACCTATTCTTGATAGTGACATGGTTTAATTCCGTGTCGATAAAAATCGCGCATACTCCTGTTTTTTCTTTCTTTATAAATAAAAGCAGAGCACCCCAAGGAGATGTACTAGGACGAATGAAACCGATGTCCAACAACTCATGTAGTTGGACCTTTAACTCCTGAAGTTCAATAGGAGCCATTCGATATGGGGTTTTAGAAATGGGCTTTATACCAGGTTCAAGGTCAATAAAGAATTCAACTTCACGTTCTGCGGGTAGACTGAGAAGTTCTTCAGGAAATACGTCAGGAAAGTCAATAACAACAGGAATATTATTCAAATCTAACGTGTCTTTATTCAAATCCATAACATGGGCTAAGAAAGCTTGACATCCGTTTTTTAATAAAAGAATAGCTTTATGACTTGATATAACAGTAATTGATTTTAATGGGTTAGTTGCTTGAATTCGCACAATAGGTTGGTTAGGAATATGAAAACTAACAACCTTACGAAAATAATCAATTTTGGCATGATGAGTAGTTAACCAATCAATCCCTAAAATCACGTCAAATGCAAGTATCTTTAAAGAGATAAGGTCAACAGGTAATGTGATGGTGCCAACTTGGATCAAACAAGATTTATAAACAGTTGATGTGATGAAAGTTTCTCCTAACGGAGTTTCCACAGATAGGACAAAGTCTAATTTCTCCGAAGTCAAGTTTAAACGTTGAGCATAAACAGGAGAGATAAATGAATGGGTAGCACCGGTATCTAGTAATGTATAAACTTCGCATGAATTTATGATTAGCTTACCTGTGATCACCTCGTTTGGGTTCCTCGCATGTTGACCAGTCACGACAAATGCTCTTCCAAAAACCGTTGACTTTGACTTTTTTGGGACAGCCTTTTGAGTCACCATCCCCGCTGGACTTGGTTTTGCTACAGTGCAATCTCGAGCGATATGCCCTTCCTTTCCACAGTTATAACATACCTTAAACTGTTGTGGGCAGTTTGGGCTAATATGTCCTTCTTTTCTGCACTTATAGCATATAACCTGTGGTCGTTCTCCTCCATTGGAACCAGTTGCTGTTGGTGCTGACGTCTTCGTATTGTCATTGTTGAATCTCCTATTTTTAAAATCTCCCCCCGACTCGCTTCTTCTATTTTCATGGCCACGATTACCACCAGAGTGGTTACCGCTTTTATCTGAATGTTTTCCTCCCTGCTGGTTTTCATTTCTCCGATGACTGCTGCCACCGGTATGACCCTAGTTGCGGTCCCTTGGTTGAACGTACTCGCTATCTCGCTCTAATAATTGAGCCCTGTTGACAACATCTGAATATAAAGAAAATTTATGAGAGATAAGATATTGTCGAATCTCGGGTTTTAAACCTCTCAGAAACATCCTCGTCATTCGTTCCTCATTCTCTACCAAATGATGTGTAAACCTGGATAACTCTGCGAACTTCGCCTCGTATTGGGACACCGTCATGTTGTTTTGTTCTAGTCTAATAAACTCTACCTCCTTCATGTGACGCCCCCAAAATAGGTATACATCACCCATTTTGAGTTGTCAATACATGGTACAGAAACAACTACAACTTTATTATTACAACAGTAAAACTGTGAGTTTAAATACAAATATTATCTTCTAGACAATATTTATACTCAAATAAATCCTCATCACATTTATTGATACATTATTTTACAAAAAATGGTGAGGACTACTAAACAATCCTTTTCGAAAACCTTCATTCCATACCCACTTGCACTCGCTATATTCTCGCCTCCACGAGAAGAATGGAACAAAAGGAAAAGGGTGAGCTCAACTAGCTCGATAAAAATATTATGACTAAGATAATATACAACAAATTATCGTTAGTCTTCAACAGGAAAAATCTAATAGAATACAATAGACAACAAATTTCGATCAATATTCGCGAATGAAATAATAATTCATAGAAGAGTTACGTAGAGAATGAAATCTACTATAATCTATGAATTTAATAGGTCCATCATCAATATTTTATCCTGTAACATCAATCAATATTCATCTCAAATCAAATATTCATCTTTGCACTACTGTGCCAAAGATATTCATCAATCGGTCATGTTCATCTCAACACTGCTCATCTTTGCACTAAAGGCCAAAGATATTCATCATCGGTCATGTTCATTTAAACACTGCTTTCATCTTTTTCACTACAAAAGCCAAAGATATTCTTCAGAAATCATTCATCTTTACTACACTGGGCCAAAGATATTCAATAATATCATCATTTAAGACCGAGGATGATGAAAATATTTTTAAAGAACGAATCCAAAGTGAAACAAAATGACAAGGATTAAGGATTAATGATTCGTACTTTGTTTTATCCATGTCCAACAATACCTCAAAAATAATCATAGTGGTGTAAAATTCAAGAATGATCAAAACATGGATACAATCAAAGCTAGTATCCGAATAGATATTTTTGAACGAAAAGAAGAAATTTTATTTTTCTATATGAATAGTCTTAGATACGTGAATAGTAACTCAATACACCAAAAGATAGAAATTCCACAAAAAAACATTTTCACGCTTCATGAATAAGTACTCGTGAATAGTAACTTCGTGAATAGTAACTCATGAATAGTAACTCGTGAATAGTAACTCATGAATAGTAACCCCAGAGCATGAAAAAGTTCCAAATTTGATAAAACTTCAGATCAACATTTCAAAGATAATGATATTGAAGAAATAATATCATTACTGAAAAAAAATAATATCCCTTACTTCAAAGAATCAAGATTTCGGAAGGAAAGGTTCAAGTGATCTTTGAATGAAACTTGTCTTTGACAACAACTCTCAAAGTATCTAAATACTCACAAAATACGCTCGATAATATAGAGAGAGAAAGAAAGAAAACTTTGTTTTACGGTGTGATTTTCAATTCTAACTTAGCCCTCTATTTATAGGAAAATGTTAGCCGTAAAGGCAGACTTGACACCTTTGCACGATGGCTTTTACACGCTACTATTGCCACCCACCACATTTGAAATAAAATTCAGCACATTTCTTCACCAACCACAAGTGGGGCCCACTCAATTCTAGAATTTTCCACCAAAATTAATTATAACCCTAATTTCCGAATCAACACCTCTTAAAATTCACAACAAATCATTCGTGCATTTTTAACGGTTCAAAATTTGTGGACATATACTCAACTTATGTATGTATAACATACCCAAAAATTACCACAATCCAACGGTTGGATTAAAAATTATAACCCCGCAATATATCTCAAAACCCACGATTTGATTTTTAACACCTCCAATCCAGATAAAATCTTGATAAAACACCTCAACAATAATTTCTTCATTTATAACCACATAAATAAATCCATCATTTATATCCACATAAAATAAATATTTCTTTATCATATGAATCAATAATTAATTATTCACAAATAATATTACGAAATCACAATTATGACAACCAGTAGTTCCCGTGAAAGGGGGGCTTTCAGATAAGGATTTCTCCTTCTTGGCCGCAATTAGGTGACCAAACCTCTCCTTGATGAAACTTTCTAGACATTGCCAATAATGCTATCTAATAATATTATTCAAATAATATGAATTATTGATCCGATAATGGAGATAATGTACGGTGAC
Source organism: Panax quinquefolius (assembly GCA_020205615.1). Taxonomy (NCBI): domain Eukaryota; kingdom Viridiplantae; phylum Streptophyta; class Magnoliopsida; order Apiales; family Araliaceae; genus Panax; species Panax quinquefolius. The sequence goes on along the minus strand of CM035151.1, from coordinate 39,668,315 downwards.
AATTATTGAGCAATGATAATATAAAATATCAACGCAACAATTATTGAATCAATAAAATAAAATATTGAGCGATAACTCTTTGTGAAAATTATTGAGTAGTGCCTTCTTACGTAAGGATCAATAATTCAACAATCTTCGCAATACCGTCTGCCATCATCTTTGTGCGACCAGCGTATTCTTGTATTTTAACCACCGGTATTCCAACAAGATAATTAACAGTAACTACTCTGGCAGTTATTTTTAACCAACTTATATTTGTCGTTTTCTTCATCCAATCGCTTTCACATGGGGCCCACACATGGTCGCTGCAGTCGTGCATTTAATATTCCCAAGACAATCTTTAATATTCCACGACCAAACGAATATTCCCCGACAAAATGAATATTTTATAACCACTTGCTTATTTTCAAATATTTATATTTTAACCCTTAACTATCCACATTAATCAAATCAACCCTTACTATTTCAAAATAATAAATAAAGGAAATTCCTTTTTATTTTAAAAAATTTTGGTCTTACAACCTCCCTCCTTATGAAATTTCGTCCTCGAAATTGACGTCGCGATACTGTGTGTTTGAAAAGGTGAGGATACCTCGCTTTCATTTCCGTTTCCAATTCCCGGTCATTTCCTCTATAGCATGATTCCTCCACAAAACTTTAACTTGTGGTATGACCTTTCTTGGCGTAGGACATGCTCCTTCCTATCCAAGATCTTGGCAGTACCTCCTCATACGTTAAGTCTTGACTATCTCGTCCTGGTTCTAACTTCAATAACGTGGTTCGGTCTTTCACATATTTACGAAGCTGGATATATGAAACACATTATGAACATTTAGACATACTTGGAGGTAATGCAAGTCTATAGGCTACATTTCCTACTCGGTCAAGAATTTGAAATGGACCAATAAATCGTGGATTGAGCTTTCCTCTCTTCCCAAATCTTGTAACTCCCGCTTCCATGGAGCAACTCGCATGACAATACATGATCCCCTACATTAAATTCCACGTCCTTTCGATGAAGATCCGCATAACTCTTTTGTCGATCTTGTGCCGTTTGTATCGTTGTCCGAATCATTTGGATCTTTTCGGTGATCATACGTATTAACTTCGGGTCCCAACAATGTTGCTTCACCCACCTCATCCCAACATATTGGAGAACGACATTTTCGTCCATATAATGCTTGAATGGAGCCACACCTATACTTGCACGATAAGCTGTTGTTGTAGGAGAATTCCACCAATGGTAAATACTTATCCCAACTACCCTTGAAGTCTAGGACACGAGTCTTAATAAATCTTCAAGAGTTTGAATAGTCCTCTCGATTGTCCGTCTGGCTTTGGGGATGGTATGCTTAACTAAATCGCAAATCCGTGCCCATAGCTTTTTGCAAGCTAACCCAAAATCTTGAAGTGAATCTTGGGTCACGATTCAAACTATGGATACTGAGCATGCCATGCAACCTCACAATCTCATTTACGTACATACTAGCAAGGCGTTCAAGTGAATAAGTCTCCGTGACGGCAAGAAATGAGCGAGACTTGGTTAATCTATCAACAATAACCCAAATAGCATTGATGCCTTGAGAAACCGTAGGAAGATCCATAACTTGAAATCCATGGTAATGTGTTCCCACTTCCATTCCGGAATCTCAAGTGGTTGCAACGGACCCTTAGGTACTAGATGCTCCGCCTTTACGTTGGCAAGTTAAACACATCGAGATAAACTTTGCAATCTCTCTCTTCATATTATTCCACCAAAATGTATGTCGAAGATCACGATACATTTTAGTACTTCCAGGATGGATTGCAAATGGTGTATTGTGTGCCTCCATCATAATCTTGTACTTCAAATCAGAGTCGTTAGGAACACAAACGTTTTTATTTTATAACCACCTGCTTATTTTAAAATATTTACGTATTTTACCAATAACTAACCACATTAATTAATTCAACCCTTACTATTTCAAAATAATAAATAGAGAAAATTAAATTTCATTTATAAAAAGTTGGGGTCTTACAGCAACAACCAATTTTCGTTGCTAAAGGTGCCAAATTTAGTTCACAAAAAGGGTTTTTAGCGATTTTGTTGTCGTTCGTCTTTCGTTTTCTTGTGAATGAGTGTTGCTAATTGTTTCGCAACGAACATTTTTTTTCGTTGCCAAAAGTACTATATTTTGCAACGAAATTTGGCTTTCGTACAGAGACATCGATCCTTTAGCAACAAAATGTATTGTTACAGAATAATTAAAATTTCATTGCTAAAAACCCCATTTCGTTGCAAAGCCTGCTAATTGGCAACAAAATGAACTCTTTTTTTTTTGCAACGACCATGCATTTTCGTTGCAATTGAACACCATTTTGCAATGACATTTTTCGTTGCAGTATATTATGAAAATTGTTGCCTAAACTTGCTTTCGTTGCGGAATGTAAACTTTTTAGCAACAATTTTCGTTGCTGATTATATTATTTGGCAACGACATTATGCTGAATCAGCAACGAAAATATTTGTTGCTGGTTATTTTTCAATAGCAACAAAAGTCGTCGATTAGCAACAACATTATATGTTGTCGTTTCTTTATATGTGCAACGAAAGTTGATATGTTTTGCAACAATAAAAAATGTTGCCTTTTATGTTAGTATTAGCAATAATATCCTCTCCGTTGTTATTAGGTTAATTTTTCGTTGCCAAATATTATATTTTTAATGACATTAGCAACGAAAATTTGTTGCTAAATGTATAAAACATTGTTGCTATATTAAAACTTGTTCAATGCTATGGTAACAAATTATATTGTTGCCCAATCAAAATTTGACATTCTTTTTGTGTACCTGGTTGGCTCAATGTCCCCATAGCAAATAATGGCAAAAATACAAAAAACTAAAATATTATTAACTTAATAAAATCATCAACTACATAATCATTCATTATCTTTACAATTAACCATCTAAAGCTACCACGATTCATCAATCAAAGTATATGTCTACATATATAGAGAGAGAGTACACTTCATAATTTCGTCCCTTGTCTTCCGTAAACGTTGCACGAAAATTTGATACCCAGTATTGTAAGGCAGGTCGTAGAAGTAGTCTTCCTGCACATATTTAAAAATAATAGCAAAGTCAGGAAAATGAAGCAAATAGGTCACCAGAGACACTTAGTGCCAAAATTAATACCAAAATTAATACACAAAATGTACAATATTTACTAAGCGTAAAAAAACACAATAGAGTTGCTATGTGGTACACCGTATTGCTTAGGATACTTGCGTATAAAGACAAATTGAGAAGAATGAATCAAGAAATCATATCCCAAAATGTACACTTATTTTAGGATACTTGGACCATCTTTATTACAAGGTCATCTGACTTGATACTCCATCCTCAAAAGCATATCCAGAAATACACCAAGATGTTGTCCTAAAAAAGAAGTCTAAAGTACACAAACTAAATGTGAAATATGACATGCATAATAATTTAACCAAAAGTGCACATATCCCCGTAAGAACATTCCACTCTCAAGATAATTACGCTATTTGTGTGGGTCCAAATATTATTGGAACAGTTTTTATTCTCTCTCCTTTAATTTGCCAAACCTTAAATTTGTCAGCCCATTATACTCTTAGACATCCTTTTGAGGACACAGGTAGTAACCAACTGATCTAATCACACACTCAGGCCCCAATCCGGCACATTTAGTGCAAATTCATTAACACATTATGACAGTAAAATAATACCTTTTTCACAGTAATTAGTTGGCCTTCCAGCACAGAACGATTTAGATACTTAATGCAACGTTCTGCATCCTCATTTGTTTCCATAGTAACAAAAGCAAAGCCACGAGATTCTTTGGTGCGAGGATCTGTTACCAGATGGCACTCAATAACCTAAAAGGAAAGTGTATATATGTATTTAATCTATGATGAAGTGCTACTAGTCTTTACCTCCCCCTGAATATGATATAAAAGAGTATATAAATTATAAGGTGAGTCACTATCATAGTCAAAGCCTAGGCAGCATTAACTCAGGCACACATGACATATAAATGCCAACATGGAAGATTTAAAAAGAAGATGACACAATATTTTAAATTTGCAATCATTGGACAATATCTACTTTATAAATATATACATTATGAATAAATGAAGGGCAAAACAAAGAGCAGGACTCCATTTATTTAGCTAACATTTGTACTATGCGAAAACTGACACCATACTATCATGTTACTCTCACTACTGTTATTATGTTCTCTTCTGACTTCCCTACAACTGTGTTCAGACTAAATAGCAAAAGTCTATCTCGAGCTTGGCTAATGTTCTACTTATCAAAAAAGAAGAAGCGAATCTTGACTAATGTGATGATACCAATTTTCATTCTGAGCGCAAGCGAGCGCTTGAAGTGCAGATTGAGCACCGTAGCCGGAGTCTTTGTCTTGTTCCCACCGTTGCCTGAGCTTAATATGAAGAGCGGTGATGCCAAGTTCTGTCAACAAGAAGTAAGAACACATTTCAGCCAAATTATTTATGGCAACATAATAAAGGCAAATTAATTCCATTTTCAGAAATTAAGGTCGGACATTGAAGTTATTTGAACTAAATTGGAAATAACAGCTACCTTGCATCTTTGTGAAACATCCTGTCTTTAAAGCATGGTATTGCATATGGTGAGGACTCATTCCCGCTCGGCTTTCACTTTCATACCACTTCGTGGAATTATTAGGTAATTTGAGATTCAAATTAGATATCACAAATATCATTCAATTCAGTAACATGCATGCCTTAAATTCTCCAGTTCAAGCTCCAACTTTCAACTACTCGACTATGATGCTTTAATGGTGATTATCAACAATATAGTAATTATCAACATACTTATAATGAGACAAAGCGGTGATTATCAACAAAATCACATTATATCTATTTACTTGTTACGAGAGATCGTTGATCGTCAACAATTTACTTATAATAAGACAACACCGAGTATCAACAATATATGGACATGGGTTCCCCAGGTTTTCTTCTGCAATTTCGAAGAAATTCACCGTCATTAGAGACTCGATCGCTATAATGGTTGTGATGGGTGGTATGGTGGAGATTATTGACATTCTACAACATTTGCCAACTCAAATGAAACCAAGAAGTAAACTCTCAACTCATGTTCAATGGAAAAGACACCACATATTATTGGCACAAATCATGAAACGTTGTAAAACACTAGAACTAAGTGAAGAATCACCAAACACAAGGAATAGAAGTTGAACATTACAAATATTTCGGACTTTTTGTAGCGATATATAAAAATCAATAGGAATTACACGATCATGGGTTCTTTTAATAGGAGGTGGAAGTCGATCCTCATCAAGTCTAATGTCATTATTGTAGCCAAATTTCCTTAGGACAGTCCATGTTGTCTCCAAACGACCCATTTGTATGAATAGTGCATGGAGAAAGAGGAATCCTGTTAAAGTAAGACCACGATCGTTGACACCTTCTGGTAGTTTTTCTTGCACTGCCCTCTTAACACCCACTATTTTAGAAGGTTGTAATGGAGCATTGAATCACTTAACCTGTTTACAATCCTTACAAAATTATTACAGAATCTAGATCACAACTTAGACAAAAACTTGTAAAATTAGAAGTTTGTCGGGAAGCATAATAACAATATAGAGTTTAGAATAACAAGTTGTGAGCATAAAGCACATGAAAACAAGAAACAAAACCTAAAAATCATTTAATTCCGCATCGTAAAGGGCCCCATCCCAGTCATGATCACAAATAATGAATATTCTTTTTAAAGCCCTAATGCATCGTGGCTTTAGAGTTTGTGCCTCCTGATCAAATAGTGGAGCTGTGGGATGAAGCACAACTTTCTGGGAATAGTAGAAAACCTCGGGGATCTACAAAACAGAGAATTTTTTTTAATTTAATACAATCCAATTGTTAATGTTGGGACAGCAGGTGACTGCTTTAAGATACCATTAAAAGTTTTGCAGTAGATGCATGCTTCAGGATAAAGACCTCTTAAACATGAACCTGACATTAAAAAAAATTAATAGAAGGAAATGAACCTATAGTGACACAGACTGCTCTTTAACAGGCAACAATCCAACTTGAAACCAAGAAAATATATTCATCTACAACAGTAGAACAACATCTCGTGCACGTGGGTTACTTCCCTTGCTTTTGGCACCTTCCAAACTCAGTTTTGTTTATCGAAAATAAACATTATGACATCAAGATAGATGTTGGGTGAGAAGTCTTTGATATACTGATATGGAACAACCTCAGAGGTTTCCTTTTAAATCAGGCTAAAAAAAAACTACAGAAGTTTCTTACATACTCTGCCTCATTTTTTAAATTTTTGACAATTATTTAAAAAGAAACATTCGCAGCACTAGAACATCTTATGTTTTACATTCAATTCAATTATCCACTCTGGAAGTGAAGAAAGGCATATATTCCAATAGCAAATATTGGAAAAACAAAAAAATATGTTTTTTGTGTGTGCGTGTCTATAAATAAATATGAATATTACCTTTAGGGCAAGTAGAAGTAGAAATGTCTCAACTGAATAAAATCCTCTCTCAACAAAATCTCCACGAAACAAGTAATTGGTTTTTGGGCAATCACCACCCACTTTGAAAAGCTCTTTCATGTCATAAAACTAACCACGGATGTCGCCACATATCTATAAAAATAAAAAGGTCCAGAAGCAAATCAACGACCAGAATTTAAAATTTTGCCAATATTATATTACATAGCATACATTCGTCGGTTGAAGCAAGTAAGAGACTAAGTATATCTTTATGGGAACCAGGTTTATGATATAAGGGTTATCAAATTTAAATTGGGGCTTAGTGGCGGAAGGTTTATGAAACAATTTTAAGCACACATCATCATGGTGTCCACATACCCTGAGTTGCTATCAAACATAGTCCCCGTGCCTAAACCAGGAGGAAAGGTGCGAGTTTGCGTGGATTATCGAGATCTGAATAAAGCTTGCCTTAAAGATAGTTTTCTCGTGCCATTTATCCACATTCTCATTGATAATACTGCTCAATACGACATGTACTCCTTTGCTGATTGCTTTGCGAGGTACCATCAAATCATGGTTGCTGAAGAAGATCATGAGAAAACTGCCTTCATCATGCCTTGGGGAACCTTTTCCTATAGACGGTTGTCGTTCGGCCTCACTAATGCCAGAGCTACCTACCAGCGAGCCATGATGGCTCTTTTCCATGATTTAATGCACAAGAAGATAGAAATCTATGTGGATGACATCATCGTTAAATCCCAGAAGGAGGAAGACCACCTAAACCATCTCAGAAAGCTCTTCAACAGGTTGCGTAAATACAACTTGAAGTTGAATCCAGCCAAGTGTGCCTTTGGCATTAAATTAGGCAAGTTGCTAGGATTCCTAGTCAGCCATAAGGGGATTGAGCTGGATCCCATCAAAATCCAAGCCATTATGGAAATGCCCATTCCTCAGACAGAGAAGGAAATACGGGGATTTTTGGGAAGAATCAACTTCATTAGCAGGTCCATTTATCAACTTACAACAACCTGTGAGCCTATCTTCAACTTGTTAAGGAAGAACTCCTCCATGAAATGAAATGATGAGTGCCAGAAGGCCTTCCTTACAATCAAAAAATAGCTAGTCAAAGCTCATGTTTTAGTACCACCCAGGGATGATGTTCCCATGTTCATGTATCTATCCATAAGTGACAATGCCTTGGGCTGTATGTTGGGACAGAAAGACAATAGAAGCCAAGAGCGAGCTATCTACTACCTCAACAAAAGATTCAGCAGCAGTGAACACAAGTACACTCTGATTGAGAAGACTTGTTGTGCTTTAGCATGGGCTTCCATGAGGTTACAACATTACCTCCATGGTCACACAACCCATCTCATATCCCGCGTGGATCCTCTCAAGTACGTGTTTAGTAAACCCATGATGAACTGCCGACTATCCAGATGGCAATTGATGGTACAATAATTTGACATCGTTTACGTGACGCAGAAGTCCATTAAAGGTCAAGGAATTGTGGATCAACTGGCCGTCGCACCTTCAAGGGACTTCAAACCCTTAGAAACATACTTCCCCGATGAAGGGGTAATGGCAATTCAGTAACACCATCAGTATGATGCACGCCAAACATGGAAGATGTATTTTGATGGAGCTGTAAACATAGAAGGTTCTGGGGCTGGAGCAGTTTTGTAAAACCCCCAAAATCCAGATACTTGAAACCCAAACTCGGTGCTTCACGATACCATTTCTATGAGCAGAATAATACTAATAATAATAACAATAATATAAAGATTAACTTAATTTATATATCATCAGAGTCTAATCCCCAGGTACGAGACCTTTAATCATTCATTACAATACATGATAGATAATATATATCATTATCTTAATTATATCAACTATTGCATCAGATAACTTTTCATTCATTCAGCAACCTTTCCCTTTCTCTTGTTCTTAGCAGAGCCTTCAGGTTGTTCACACTTAGCTGAAAACATTTAAATTAAGCAAGGATGAGCATTTGAGTGCCAAACAAGTAATAACAATTATATATATAAGCTGAAAGAATTTAAATGTTTTCTTTGTACTACCCTTCTATAACAAGTCAATAGTTGTGAAGTAATCTTATCCGATAATATTAACATAACAACTCTCTATCAAAATTTTAAAACTACGTATTGACTATAAATATGGTTAATGTGACATACTATGAACATTGTTTTCATTTTCAAAAAGGTTAAACTGAACTTCATCTGTAAACCGTCATAACTTACGAGCACGGGGGTGATCAGCCCGTTGTACCCTGTATTGATCAGCCCGTTGCCCCGTGTTCACACTTCTTGCCTCCGCCCTCCTCTTCGGACAATCCTTCACCTTGTGCTCAGTCGATCCGCACAGAAAACACCCACTGTTTATCCTAGGATTGGGGCAGTTGGGAGAGATATGGCCCTCCTGCTCGTACTTATAGCAAACGAATTTTCCTTTCAGACATTCCCCAGAGTGGTTCTTTCCATAAGTCTTACACGGCACCATCTGCTTCTTCACACCTTCTTGTTTCACCTGCACACTTCTAAAATTGCTCCCCTTTCTTTTTCCATCTCCACTACTGCTCCCACTATTAATTCCCATCTTCCCAGGTCCTTCGACCTTACCTTTGTTCTTCCTCTCCTTGTTGTAGAGGCTCATGGCCTCACTCCCCTCCTCAGTAATAATAGCTTTCTCCATGAGTGCTTCAAATATAGGAATCTGCAACACCGCCACCTAGTTATAGAGCCAGGGTTTTAATCCCAGCTCAAACCTTCTAGCTTTCCTAGCCTCCGTATTAACTTGATACAAAGCAAACCTAGCTAATTCATTGAACTTTGCGGCATACTCCGCAACAGTCATATTCTCCTGCTTCAACTCTAAAAATTTAACCTCCATCCTAGCCTGCATACTAGATGAAAAATAGTTTTCGAAAAACAGTGTTTTGAACCTATCCCATGTAACTACACTTTCTCCTGCCCTCGCATGATTCGCTTCCCACCAAAAGTTTGCCTCCCCCTTCATTATGTAAGTGGAAAAAGCAGTCTTCTGCCCTTCAGCTACCCTAGCTATCACGAATGCTTTTTCAATCTCTTTAACCCAATTTTGGGCTTCAACAGGGTCAGTTGTACCTTTGAATTACGGCGGTCCTATAGCCATGAAATCTTTAAAGTTTGCCAAGCGATTGTCGAGCGGGTTCCCTACGGCTGGTATTCCTTGTTGCATAGCCTGAACTACCATATTCGCGAAGTTCTGCATCGGGTCTGCTTGTTGTTGTCCCTCAGCGTTGTTGACAGATTCTTCTGCCCTTTGATTGCGAGTTCGACGTCATGGCGGCATAATCTGATTAAATAAAATCATAAATTTAACTTATATTCTAAAGCTTATTACATAAGATGAGTATGTTAAACTTGTTTCATTACTCAAACATAGATTCATATTCATTTAGCGAATATTTTACATAGCATAGCACATAATGCTTTAAACATCAACTATCCCTTTGTGACTACAAAAGTTGGGATTTACAAACTTGATCATTACAAAAGTTGGGAACATAACCTTACATAGACATACTTATCCTATATATTACATTAAACAAACCTACACAATAGAACCTATACTACCTATTTGCTACGCCTTTTTCCTTGGACAACGTTTCGCCTGATGACCTTCTATCCCACAGATAAAACATGCTCCTGGTTTATAGTCGGGACAATACAGAGTGGTATGTCCTTCATAACCGCAAAGATAACATATTCTTTTCCCTTTCTTTTTATCGAATTTTCCTAAGTCATGGTCTTCTATCTTTCTTTTCCCCTTCTTGCTCGGAGCTGCACACGATGTATAGCTTGTGGCTCCCATTTGATCAATTTGGATTTTAAGCTTATCTTGTTCTTCCATTGTTTCTATTAACGCCCGACACAATTGACTATTTAAAAGCTTTTCTTTTTCCCACAGCCTTTCCAGAGAAGAAACCTTGTTCCTCAGATCCTGCACCTTCGTTGATGCCTGATCAGCTTTAACTTTAGTGTCCGAATCACTATCTGTCAGTTCCACCATCTTCGGATCTGGTACTACGTTTTCTACAATAACCACCTCGTCTGAGTTGTTTTTATCGTGAGCCTCTATTTCAGCTATTGGCTTTGATATTTGCTCAGGTGTATGGATTTGATCCTTTTTCATACTATATACATATAACAAGCCTTTTCCACCAGATATCTACACACATAAATTATCTTGATTAGCATATAGTATATACACACAACAAATAATAATTTTATATAAGTTATCTTTAATTTTATTTGACAATGAATTTATTCAATTCATCTCTTTTTAAACTCTATGAGTTATTTATATTTTCAACGTTTCCCTTTGTTCTAAGGTTATAGCCTAAGGTCTAACCCACCTAAGGTTTCTAACCCTAAGCTCTAATACTAACCTGTAAAGCCCCCAAAATCCAGGCACTTGAAACCCGAACTCGGTGCTTCACGATACCATTTCTATGAGCAGAATAATACTAATAATAATAACAATAATATAAAGATTAACTTAATTTATATATCATCCGAGTCTAATCCCCAGGTACGAGACCTTTAATCATTCATTACAATACATGATAGATAATATATATCATTGTCTTAATTATATCAACTACTACATCAGATAACTTTTCATTCATTCAGCAACCTTTCCCTTTCCCTTTCCCTTGTTCTTAGCATAGCCTTCAGGTTGTTCACACTTAGCTGAAAATATTTAAATTAAGCAAGGATGAGCATTTGAGTGCCCAGCAAGTAATAACAATTATATATATAAGCTGAAAGAATTTAAATGTTTTCTTTGTACTACCCTTCTACAACAAGTCAATAGTTGTGAAGTAATCTTATCTAATAATAATAACATAACAACTCTCTATCAAATTTTTGAAACTATGTATTGACTATAAATAAGGTTAATGTGATATACTATGAACATTTTTTTCATTTTTGAAAAGGTTAAATGCGAACTTCATCATCAGAAGTCATAACTTACGAACGCAGGGGTGATTAGCTCATTGTACCCTGTATTGATCAACACTACATGCAAGAACGAGGGTATCGTTCACTCTGTCCACCTTGGGTGCATAAAAAGTTTTCCCGTGTAAAGGATGTTCATACTAGTCTGGGTTACCATCCAAAGTAATTCAGTTGGATAATAGTAAAGTTTTATCTTGTTCAACAATAATCTATAATTCAACATATATATATATATACGAGTAATTAACAAAGGTGTATCAACATGTGATTAAATACAATAATTATCCAAGTGGGGACACTTGTATAACCATTTATAGAAATTAACGAACATAATATATATCTGAATTACTATATACTAACATATTGATAATCAATGAGCGTATATAATATAGGGTTAATAATATATACAGTAATAATATAATTCTGAAACATTCTTATTCATGTCCATTGCATAAAGGAAATGCAAAGGTAGGATACTTGCTTGATGCGCTGCTTACAATTCGCGACTTAGTTTTATCTTTTATATCACAACCTATCATTAATCAGATCATTCGTTCGATTAGAACAATATACTATAACACATAGTACTGCATTTTGCAGTCAGCATATAACTTAATCACATTACCACACATGTTCAACAATTATTGAATCACAAACAATCACTAATACATTCAAAATATCTAAGTCCAGATCAATTTCTGAAACATGTCGGTGTACCGACGGCTTTATCGGATAATTATCGAGTCTAAGACTATATCCTGTAACTTAGTATCAGTCATATTATTTTTAAATGACTTAATATAATTTTAAAACATTTATTATAATTTATCATGAATTTTCCAATATCGGAATCATTATTAAATGATTTAATTATTAAATAATTCAACTATCATTAATATTTAATTAATATTAAATTATTAATGAAATTATTTCCAAAATGTTAAAGTTATTTATAATAACTCAAAATACTCTTAAAAGTATTTACATTACCCTTAAATGATTTTTAAAACATTTAAAATCATTTTAAATAATTATCATTAATATTAAAATATTAATGTTTTATTTATCAAAATATTAAAAGTCATTAAGTATAACTTAAAAATATTTTTAATTCTTTTATATTCTTTTTGAATGATTTTTAAATTAATAAAACCATTTTAAACTATTTATTTTATATAATTATTAAATAAATTTAATATTATTAATAATAAATTAATAATCATTAATATTAAAATATTAATGAAATTATCCTTAAATATTCAAAATTATATTTTATAACTTAAAATGTCTTTAAACACTTTATTTTCATTTAAAATGATTTTTATAATAATAAAATCATTTTTAAACTAAATTATTTAATATAATTATTAAATTACTTTAATATCGTTATTAATAATTAATTAATGAAATTTACCTTTAAATATTGAAAGTTATATTTTATAACTTAAAATATTTTTAAATACCTTATTATTATTTAAAATGATTTTAATATAATAAAATCATTTTTAATTAATTTATTTGATTCATTTAATAAATAACTTAATTATCATTAATATTAATTTATTAATAAAATTTATCACAAAATATCAAAAGTCATTAAAAATAACTTAAAATATTTTCTTATATCATTATATAATTTTAAATGAATTTTCAAATATTAAAATCATTTTTAAATAATTTATTTAATATAATAATTAAATACTTTTAATATTTCAAAAATATTAAATATTTATAAAATATATTAAAAATAATTAAAAACTAATTTGCAGACCTTAAAATAATTTTTAATAATTTAATTTGTATTTTTAATAATTAAAAGCTAATTTTTCTATTTATTTAATTAAAATAATTAATTTTATAAGAAAATTGTCGCTAAAGACCACCTATAGCGACAGAACCGTCGCTGTAGGTGTTCTTCGCGTTCTTGGCCAAACCCAGAAAACTAATGTCAGAAAACGAGGGGGTGAGTTTGACCAAGCACACAAATCAGATCGAATATGCATTTCTGGGCAATCTAATGATTGGAGGTTGTAGTACTAATGCAACACTATAAGATCTAACAACAACAAAAGTCATAACATGCATCAACTGAAAGATCTAAGCTAATTAAAATACTGTCAGAGCTGTTCTTCATTTCTGGGTTTGCCCAGAAATGAAGAACAGTTCGACTGTTCATATTTGGGCTTACACAACTTGAAATCCTGTTGATGTTTAAGTGATTTAAGGGTCACAGGTTGTAGACCACATACAAAACAACAGATCTGATACATAATATTGATATAAGAACATCACAAAATCAAGATCCAAGCCGGTCAACCACTGTCAGAAATCATGTTCTTGATTTTCTGGAAATTCCAGAAAACCAAATCCGTGAACATCTGAGCTGGTTTGACCATCAATAACGTTCAATCTGTTGATGCTTTCAAGGATCGAAACGTTTTAACCTGAAGTCCATATATCATTTTACAATTCTATTACAACAAATACATCATAACCACAAAACACCGACAGATCCAAGGCCAACAAAAGCTTGTCAGACACAATCTGGGCAATTTCTGGGTTACCCAGAATTGCCAAGTCATGCTTGGTCAACCAAGTTTAACCCAGAATAACTTGCAACCTTGATCTGATTCGAGCATGATTTCAAAACCAGATCAAAGATATCATATCAGACTACAACTACAAACTTTCAAAACACAAAACTCATTAAAGAACACATAGATATAAGGCCTGACATTCGTTGTCAGACAACACAAAAAAAATTCCATATTTTTAAAAACACCAAATTCGAGCCTCTAGATGTTATGGATCTAACATCTAGCAACCTAGATCATCTTTATACACTATATCTAACATGTTTAACACAAAAATTTCAACATCTAACAACAGATCGATGGACAGATTGTAGCTTAGGGTTTTATACCTTTATGATCAATTTTGATTCTAGGCTTCTGAGTTTGATGTGGTTGTTCGTGGGGCTGGTCTTGGGGACTGATCTAGCAAAAAATTTTGGAGGTGTGGGGCTTGAGAGATTTAGTTTGAGTGTTGTGCAAAATTTAGGCTAACAATGAACTTTTTCTCTCTCCATTCTATATATATATATATATATATATATATATATATATATATATATATATATATATATAAGTATTAGCTAATGCATGTATGACTGATCTCTAGAGGCTGATTTCAGTGTTTCTAAGTCACAATTATCAATATAGTTGGTCACCCACTCCATTATTGCTAGATATACAAGTTATCTTAAATAATGCTAGAGGGGCATTTTGGTCATTTTGCATGGAATTTTAATGGCATTCTTGTAATTTGGCAAACCCTTAAGGTTTGACCCTTAGGGCCATAAGGTTTAGCACAAATCATTTGTAATATCTAGCAATTAGGGTTTGTACAAAATAAAAAAATAAAATTTTAGTTTCTAAAATTTTGAAATTAATTAGGGTTTCCTTAATTAAATTAATTTTCTAATTACTTTATACAGGAACATATGGTTTAATATCACTAATTATAATTAACCTTACTAATTAAACAATTAGGGTTTACAATTAGTAATTACATTTTAAAATTACTAATTAGGGTTTGTAATTATTAAATTAGGGTTCTAATCATTTGGGTTTTAAATTACTAATTAGGTTTTCCCTAATTAGCAATTATATCTATCATACATGATATTAATCACATTAAAATAATTTCTGACTGAGCAAAACTCCAGTTTAGGTTTCAAATTAGGGTTCTAGATATTTGGGTTTTATAATTAGGGTTTTCTAAAGATTAATTAGGGTTTCTAGATTTTAATTAGGGTTTCCCTAATTAATCAATTAATACACAACATAAACCATATAACACAGTTATATAACAGTCTTGAATTTCCCATTTGAATTTTAAAATAGGGTTAAACAAATTAATGCTAGGGTTTTGACATTATACACCATAATTGACCAACCATTATCAATACGTACATACAGTACATATTTATAGCACTAAAAAATTAAAATATAATTAATATTATATTATTATTCTCATTCCTTGATAAAAATCCAAAATTAGGGTTTGGATTCCATATCCGATTTATTCTTCATATATAACATTATTAATCAAGTTAAAAATAAATAACTTAATTAATCTAACATAAATTCATATAATAAAATAAATAGTTATTATAATAATTCTAAAAATCATTTCATATATTATTTAAATAATATATAATTATATTTTCATGGAAAATAATTAATAAAAACATTTCTACTATAAAATTAATTATTATAATATACTTTCTAATAATCAATAATTCTAAAATAAAATTATTTGTAAGTATTCATGTAATAAATATATTTTTATTTATCACATAAATACATATACATATTATCTTGTACAAATCCTCATCTTTAAAATAAAAAAAATTTATACGCAAAGTTTCTGATTTATTTATATAGAAAATATCGGGTTGTTACAAGTTCTGGTATCCGTTACGTGGGAGCTGCATCCCGTCGCCGTCAAATTACAGTTTCCCAACACCAACAACACAACTGAGTATGAAGATTGTATCATGGGGCTAAAACTTGCCTAATCAATGGGCATTAGATGGTTAACTGTCTTTAGAGATTTCAAGTTGGTAATCAGACAAACCACAGGAATCTATCGCACCAAATGTCTACACTTGCTGCCTTACCATCGGCAGGTTTTACAGATGGCTTCAGAGTTTGAAAAAATATCCTTCCTCCACATTCCTCGGAATAGGAATGATTTTGCGTATGCGCTAGCAACCTTGGCCTCCTTGATCAACATACATGACAAGGAAGACATGCCGACCCTCACATTTCCCCAACAAAAGGCTCCAGCCTATGGGAATTACATTTGAAAAATATCGGATGAGCTACCTCCCATCCAGCACCCTTGGTATCATCATATCAACGAGTACTTACAAGATGGATCTACACCCGCTGAGGCGAGCCTGACTGAAAGAAGGTGGATTCATCGTCTGGCTATGAAATTCTACCTGAACGGAGATGTACTCTACAAAAGAGATGCATGATTAGGTCTCCTCAGATGTCTGGAAAAGGACCAAGCTCAGAGGCTCATAGATGAGATCCATGGTGGAGTATGTGGCCCATACATGAGTGGCCCTGTACTTGTAAAGAAAATCCTAAGAATAGGGCATTACTGGCTCTCTCTTAAAGCTGACTATAATGATCACATCAAGAGATGTTATCAATGCCAAATTCATGGGAGTCCTATCCACGCCCCTCCACGGGAGCTCCATAATATGAGTTCACCTTGGCCCTTCTCAATGTGGGGAATGGACGTGATCGGGCCCATCGAGCCCAAAGCCAGTAATGGGCATCGGTTTATCTTCTCCATGATAGACTACTTCACTAAGTGGGTAGAAGCAGCCTCCTTCCCTAGGGTTACCAAAGAAGTTATTATTGCTTTCATCAGAAACAATGTCATTTGTCGATATGGACAACCAGAGGTAATTGTATCAGACAATGCTAAGAACCTCAACAACAAAATGATGGAGGAGTTATGCAGTAAATTCCACATCAAATATCTCAACTTCGTCATCTACTGTCCAAAGATGAATGGTGTTGTTGAAGCGGCTAACAAAAACATCAAGAAGATCATGAAAAAGATGTCCGCCAACCACAAAGGATGGCCTGACTTATTGCCTCTTACTCAGTTAGCCTACAGAACATCAATGCGCACTTCCACTGGGGAAACCCCCTATGCATTAACCTATGGGATGGAAGCAGTGCTCCCCATAGAAGTGGAAATGGAATCCCTCAGAGTGTTGATAGACGATCAGCTGGATGAAGACCAATGGGTACAAGATAGGTACCACCAATTGTCTCTAATAGACGAAATATGTGCCGCTGCTATGTTCCATGTTCAGTTATATCAACAAAGGATCGCCAGGTCCCACAACAGAAAGGTCCGGCTATGGCAGTTTAAACAACATGACTTGGTTTTGAAGAAGATCATTGACAACCAAGTTCAGTCTAAGGGAAAATTTGTTCCTAACTAGGAAGGCCCGTTTAATGTCAAGGAGGTATTGACAGGAGGTGCTCTCAGATTACAGGAAATGGACAGCGATGAATTTCCATAGCTTATTAACTCAGACACATTGAAACAATACTATGTATGAGGTCACCATCAAGCAAACATCCTGGTTTTGGATCATCAGATCCCAAGTTATTTTAGGTTTTTTAACCCTTCACTACATATAACTTCTCTTCACACTCATCTGCCCCATTAGGGACATACACATTTTCTAACCAGCAGCCTGGTTTCGGATCGCCAGATCCTTTTCTCCATTTGGTTTTGAACCCTTACTCAACTCTGGTTATCCCACTAAGGATTGAACCTTTCACACCCACAATTTTACCCCACTAAGGATAAGACTTTTCACACCCGCAGTTTGTCCTGTACATGAGATTAAACTTTCTCACCCGCAGTTTGTCCTGAACATGGGATCAAACTTTTCATTGGCTACAAATCGTCCTGAACATGGGGTGAACTACGCCTACCTGATCTCCTTGATACACGGGAGTACGTAGGCAACCATATTTTATATGGTCCGATCGCAATAAAACAAAAACAACAGAAACATTTCTACACCCTTCTCATTACCAAAACAAAAACAACAAAAACATCTCTACACCCTTTCACATACAGCGTTGAACCACTTACACCAGGTTCGAACTACGAAGACCTGATCTCCTCTTCAATGGGAGTACGTAGGCAGCCATTCATGGTTTGTTCTAACCCCCTACCAAAATACAAATACTTGTCAACGGTACTTGGATCATCCTTCAATCCACCACATTTCATCGCCTTCAGACCAAAGGGATGAAACTACCTGACCTCCCCATGTAAATGGGAGAATCGGCGACCATCTAAGTTGCTGTTGATTCCTCAAAGAGAAACACCAATCCATAAGAGATGGAACTAACTGGGATCCTCTTAAATAGGATTACTGGCGACCATCTGTGGTGCGGTCAACCTCAGAGAAGAAAGTCGCATTCCTCTCCACATTTATATACATAAATCAGTCTCAAGACACCAAAGATGGTAAGGAATACACACAGATCAACGATTCATTCTGAACTATCCAGAGACAACTCAATGTCCATCCATCAAGGAGGAATTCAGACTACATCAAGATCACAAGCCCTGAAGAAACAGGCAATTATCAAGCAAGCAACAAGGCATAACTAAAAGGGAAGTGATCAAAAATATATTTCCCTGCTATATATAATGTTGTTTGATATATACAATATAAACTGTACATGAAAAACTGGCTAAGCTAGTCTGTGCAGAAAAATACAAGCCCATCTACAAATCAGTGTATATGCGGGCTATCTAGCCCAACACGGCATCCCTCTCAGAAGAAGGAGTTAACGTTGTGGTCTCCTGTACAAGAGTATCCATACGAACTAACAGATCTACAACCATCTTCATGGTGACTCTGTGCTTATCAATGTACGTTCTAATATATGTAATCATGCCACTCGTAAGGGACCTCACTGTGGTACTACCGCAGCCGATGAAGTCTTTGTCTCCATCCACGCCGAATACTCTAGCGAACTGCCTGGATGGTTAACAAAAAAATTAGCTATCTCAAGCTGATCCCAACATGCATACACCCAGGATCGGTCCTCTGCTGATAGATGGCAGGAAGTTAAACTCTTACCTAATGCCCCCTCAAAAGGATGGAAGTCCTGGAACTGGTCAAACTGTGACATCACGACCAATGGGTGGTAGGTAGTCATGTCCCTCAAACCAGCCAGAGGGAGATAATCCATGCCCGGAGCATGAGTAATAAAGCTATAGGGTGAGCTGAGCCCTGAACACGACAAGATGCCAAACGGATCTTCGATCCCTACCAAAAATACCGACCAAGACATAACGTCTATACACTCCGATGGCTGAAAGGAGTAAGACATAGCTATATCATGGATAAAGAAGTACCCGTGTCAGCTGAAAGTGCCAATCGATCTCAAGTGTGACACAAACCACATGTACAACATTACCGAACTGCCTGTGAATACCACTGCAGGGTAGATGCTACAAAACATGGTCGACCTGAACGTCTCCGCCACAATCATCGGAATGATGGTATGACCCTCCCTGAGAGCTCTCACTGCCATGATAACACCGATGTCCAGCTCATCCATATACCGTGGCATGTATACATACGCCACTATACACATCACGAATACATCCACTCTGGCTGAATGCCACTGATCCTCTGGTGTGGTAAAATTCCCAGAATGTCGTGCGTAGCTGTCTAATGAGCCAAACCTATCTATCAGGAAACGCTAGGATAATACATGACCGGATGTAATCTCATCCTCTACTACTCTACGCCGTAACCCGGTGAGGGTCATGAACTACACGCGCATATCTCTGATAGCCATTTGAGCGCAAGGTTTGTCTAAGGGAAAAGCCGTCAACCGCTCGTTCTCCTCCAATGCAGGAGTCAACTCCTGGGTACTAAACCGAAAAACCTGTCTCTCCGGTATCCAATGCTCCAGCATACCCTCTACAAAGCCTGCGGGAACCTGAAACATTAAGAGGGTCATAGAATGCTATAATAGTTAATCTACAGTCACCCTATCTGTAGGTGACATACTATCATACCACGACCTCAAACGTGAAACTCTCAATACGGGTAGGGTGTGATCTATGCGGTTGACTATCGAAGAAGACATATGTGTAGGCCGTATCATAAGACCATCCACGGGTCAATGCTGAATATCTCTGGACATACATACATATGCATAACATGATACATGCATTACAGATAATAGATGGCAATATGATGTAGGGAATGGAAAAAAGTATATACATTCCTAAGTACATCATCATCTACATACATCATCTTTGTACAGCTAAAAATACAGGGAAATGGGGCACAGAAGCCCTACTACTAACAGAGGCCTATCAAAAGATATAGCGAGAATGGGGCACAACCACCCAATATCTAACAGAGGCCTATCAAAAGAGATCATGAGAATACACATCAGAAGAAGACAATGGTGTAAATATCTACATCATCAATCATGTCCACCTGATGTAACTCCTCTTGCGTCACTGGATCTCTATCAATAGGTATATCAGGCCTATACAAGAGAGGATCTGCACCGACAAAGCCATATGGGTCACCTGAGGGGCCATCGCTTGAGTTGGAAGGATTAAAAGTATCTGCCTCTGAAGGATCTATAACCAAGTTCCGAATGAAAAAATGTGCCCGGTCCAACTACCGGGTCAAACGATTAATCTATGTCAAATGAGTCGGATCTCGGACACAAGTCAGACAATCCATCATCATCACGGATCCAAGAACCATATCCCGCATAAACTGAGTGGCGCAAGTGAAACAACCCGGGTAAAATCCCAAGTCCAGAATAAATCTTGGGTCAAATCCCAAGTCCGAATCGAATCAAATCCATCAAAATAAGGCCTCAAACTACTGGTCCAATAGTATCTTCTTGGGTCATCTTAGCCCACCATAGGCTCCCAAAAGGTCATGACATGAAGGTACTATTGGTAGTAACTTATTTCCTTATATGGAGACAAATTTTTCCCCTATCTTTCGATGTGGGACTGGGGTGTTACAAACTCCACCACTTAAATTTCTGACGTCCCCGTCAGAACTGATCGTACACACGGGCCCAAATATCTTTACCTCTCTAGCCATTATGGGATAATACCGACTGGCTTCGTGTCCCCACCTCCGGGCCTCCATCTCTCCATTGTGGGATAATACCACCAGCCTTCGTGTCCCCACCTCCGGCAACCAGATCGGTTGACCCGACCTGAGATTTTGAGAGCCTGGCTCCGATACCATATGAAATAACCCAGGTCAAATCCCAAGTTCAAAATAAATCTCGGGTCAAATCCCAAGTTTGAATCGAGTCAAATCCATCAAAATAAGGCCTCAAACTACTAGCCCAATAATATCTTCTTGGGTCTTCTTAGCCCACCACAAGCTCCCAAAAGGTCATGACTTGAAGGTACTATTGGTAGTAACTTATTTCCTTATATGGAGATAAATTTTTCCCCTATCTTTCGATGTGAGACTGTGGTGTTACAGTGGGTTTGGGATCCAATGGTACGAGGGGACCACCAGCGATGGAACGTATCCTGAGTATGTGAACCCTCTGACATAGCATAACCATTCATACCCATTAATGGGATGTCATCGATGGGCGACTGCAACACAGGCCAACAACGCCTGGCAGGAGGCAAGATCGATACACGAATCTCTCTTGTGGTGTTCCTAATAGTACGCTCTTCTAAATAGAGCTCCCATCCTCCATCTGTGAAGAGAGGAATCCTACGGGTGGATATCACATGCTCAATACCAGTCGGGAATCCATCCTCAAATCAAATGGTCAAATGTTCCCCAAAAAAAGGAACCTAAGTGATGACATCAGCTGTCAACAACTCCAACTGTAGTCGACAATGGGTGAAACCCTACGCTATAGGAACCTCCTCCAAAATGGAGTGATGCTATCGCCATCCTCGTGGATAGGTATCTAAACCTAACACACTCATAGGACGCAAACATGGAAGCCTCTCATAGACCCAAAACTACCAACACAAAGGCAAAACATCTGCTGTCAGTGAACACTCTTAACCTATACATGGGAAGTCAAAAGAGAACTATTCACCAGCAGAAATGGGTAAAATTCTAGCCAAGCCTCGATCAAGCCCTACGAACGCATGCGCATTCCCCTGAGGAAATAGGCGAAGGTGTAGGAACCCCAATCATACTCTCCAATATGGTCCACCTCCCGTGTGGCGCTAATCAAAGTGAATGACACCGTAGAAGAGTTATCTGCTATAAAACAACCCCTGATGATAACTGTTGGGTAAAATCTAGTTACGCACAACATGCAAGTATACGTGGTCAACAAGTAATAAAGTGATGAGTAGAGTATCGTTCCCACAAAGACAATTTAGTAAGAAACTTAACCTCACAATTATCAATTTCCTACTAATCCGAATTTTACTAAACTATCCAATTCAATGATTTAAAATTATAGAAACTAAATTAAAAACAAATAAAATACCACAAACCAATCACAAATATCAAAATCTGGAATTTCAAGCAATTAATGGAGAATTAGACTTATGATTTCTCCCTAAGCTTCACTCTGATTTTAACACCTTTATTCCAATTCAATTCACTATCCTAGTTTATTAATCAAAAACACGAACGTAGTATTAACCACCTCTCGATGCAGTAATACCGTATTAACGTCAATCCACAATTAAGATAGAAATCCGTTAAATACCTTAATCAACTAACTCACTATATCTCTATGTGAATTACAATTAAAGAAGGTTTAAGAACAAGTTCTCTATCCGATTACATGCGATGTCAAGCATATCTCTACCTTAACATTCATCAAGATTAAGCTATTCACAAAATTCATGAACACATACTATATCAACTAGGTCTAGATTTGAATATCCTCTCTCGATTCCAAACAAATCCACAAAGAATTCTTGATCCGGCAACTCATAGATTCATGCTCAAATTGATATAGATAAACTGGAAATAACTTATTAAATTGGAAATCAAAGTTTACAAAATCATAGATTCACTCAAAGATCCATCATAAGCCTAAAAAGTGAATTAGTTCATAATAAATGAAATAAACACTGAATAAATCATGGAAATCATTCTTTCAATCACAAATAATAGTCTAAGACGAAGAATATTGAATAACACCCTTCACGTCGCATAGAATCGCAATCGTCTTGAAAATCTCCTTGAAATACTCCTCCAACGCTTGCTTATAAAAACTCAGATTAATCTTCGTAAATCGCCTTCTTTTGTTGTGTGAATTGTTGTTCTCAACGTAATAATCAGCTCCCCTTATGTTCTGCTTGAAGTCTCCTATTATAGAGTCCAGGCGCCTCACAAAAGTCCAAAAAAAACAAGTACCCGCAGAGTTCAAAACGCATCAGGAGAGTGCAGGATTCGGCACCCCCACCCCAGCAGGGGGTACAAGCTAAAAAACGCCCACCCCAGCGGGCTAGTACTCTACTAAAAAACTTTTTCTTCCTTATGCATTTTTCCAGCTTCGCTCCAAAACTCCGTCTTTCTTCACCACTTGCATCCATAACCACCCTACACATAAAATAACATGAAACAAGTGAAAACGAACACAAAACAAGAAGATAACTACGAATTTAAACTTGAAATGAATATCGATTTGTATATATTAAATCCACTTATCAAAATCCCCCAAACTTAAATCGTGTTAGTCCTCGAGCACAAAACAAACTACATGTTATGCAATGCAATGAGATGAAATAAATAAAATCTAAATGCCTAAGAATCCAACAATATCGCAGAAACTAACTTATCCCATTGGCCTCAGAAAAAACAAGCAACTCTACAGTATGAATCACCAAAACTAATCCACAATTTTGTATTAATTCTCAAATCTTGAACAATTATCACTGGTATAGCGTGCGTGTGTGATCAACATCTAAGATAACTGATACGGACCCAAATTCAATACACAAGCAACTTCTTAAAATGAATCATATAGTGCAATCGTAAAAACTTCAACGATAGGCTCAACCCAACTAAAATTAAACAATACCAAATTCAAGGGTACATACAAAATACTTATACTTTCTTCTTTTTCTTTTTTTTACACGGGGGATTTTTTCTCTTTTCCCGTCATTATTCCTCTTTTTTTTAGATAGATGGTTGGTGAGTGCGTTTTACGCTCTATCTCACGCTTGTGTTTATGGGGAGTGTTTTTCCCTCAACCCACCACAAGACTCAACATGTTTCATTTCTTTTTTTTATATATTTTTTTCTTTTTTTTTAAAGCTTATATACCCCACATATACTCCCCCAAACTTAGGTTCTTGCCTAATTTTAGCCTTTACTGCCCATCCTTGTCGTTTTCTTATTTACCCTAGCATTATCCTTTAGAAACTATTTATGTATCAATTTGAACTGACCGGTCAACAAAGATGTTCTTAGTGCTAACCTTTTTATAACAGTTTCAAACAAGTTCAAGAGTCGATTCATAATAGAAATTGTATTATAGTTCTAATAATCAATACTAAATTAGTTAAATTGTTCACAATCTCATCATTGGCCCACAAATAACATAACTGCAGCACTATTGCACATATGCAAACACAATATTAAACTACGATTTTATTTTATTTATTTTATTTTTTTTATTTTTTTATGAAAATAACAGAATTGAAAACAATGCAAAATCCTAGACTACTATGCAAACACCTAATCTACTATGCAAACTAGAAATGAAAACAAAAATAACAAAATGCATGCAACTAAATAATTAAATTCCCCAAACCTAAGTAACACAATGCCCTCATTGGATAAAAATAAAATTAAGTGCATGAGGACTTCCCTGCAATCGCCTAAGTCTGGGGAGGTGGTTGGTGCTCTTCATCATCTGAATCACTTGGAGGAAATCGAGGCAATGGTCCGGGTTGTGGATATGGATAGTGAGCCGCCGGGTTGAAGCTTTGGAGTGTTGTGTTGAGTGAGGCGAAAGATGCGTTCATAGCAGCAAACATGTGATCTTGTCGAATCGCCAATCGCCGCATTTCCCGGCGTGCTACCTTATTGTGCACATTCATCTGATTTTGGAACTCAAGGAACTGAGGACTAGATATTGCCTCGGTCTGCGGTACCTGCTCAGTTCCTTGATCTCCCATAGCTTCATCCTCATCCCCCGAGGTTTCTTCTGTATCGACTTCGTCTTCCGACGCCGATGGAAAAATAAAACCCAGACCTCGTGGATGTGACTCGCCTCCTGCCCATACAGAATACCGCGCTATTATTCTAGAATCAAGAAAAGCGAGCGACATTTAAGTAGGCTCATCATCGGACCATCTCACCCCTGCATTGCGACACAACGCACAGATGAGTGAGGGGTGTGGCAAGCCGCCCGAAAAATTTCCATGTAAACACCAACGGATGGAGAAACTGATAATTGCCCCGACGTCAATAATAAAATCTTGCACAATTGCGTACAATAGTAACACCTTCTCTTTGGTGACGTCCGAAGTGTGTTGGGACAGAAGCAATTTAGCACATAAGAAGGCGTACCATATTTTTCCATACCGGCTAAGGTCCTTGCTATAGAACACTATACCTCCCTTTCGACCTTTGATCTAAGATGTTCCCAGCTTTGTCAAGTTCGAAATAACCTCCTCGTAGTCAGGGTCAAAATCCCTCAATTGTGCATACTGACACTGTCGTGGCACCCGAAACTGATAATAGGCATTGATGGCATCGTCACTGAACGGGACCATACGACCCCGCACAAACGCATTGAATGGGGCTTTGTCTTCGGTGTTTGCATAAAATTCCTTGACAATGTTGACGACGGCCGGGACCGGATGCTCGGTGAGTTTGAGCCACCCCTTTTGATAAATTTGAGGCATCATCTCCCCATCATTTCCCTTGGGGGCCAATCCACGCTCCGGCGTAAAAGCTTTGGTTAGCATGTAGTCATACCGGTCGGCGGCAGCGACACTCACAAATTTTCGTCGATCATATGTTCGCGTCGGTTGAGCGGATCTTGAACTCTCTCCCCTTTGGCGTTTGGATGTCGGTTGTGAAGCCATTGAATTCTTGATGTTCAAACTTGCTAGCACACACTACCTTCCCCTTACACTTGGTTCACTCAATTCGTCGAACACTTGGTGTGCACAGTCCGTTCCTCCCCCAAAGCTTGATTGTTTCTATGGTACTTCAGTGGAGAGAAGATGGAAACTCAATAAAAATGAAACTTACTCTCAAGTGTGCTATGTGTTCCCAATTTCTTGTTGAATTCGAAATTTGTGGTGATGAATATAGGAGGTATGTGGTAGGGTTTATTTAAAGGTGATAGGAGAGAGGAATTCGTGTGCTTGATGGTGTGGGGTAGTTGATGCAATTGATTTAGGTAATGGGTAGGAGTAGTTGGTTGGAGTTGTCGATCGTGGGTGGTGTGTAGTGGCTAGGTGGTCTTATAATGGGGGATGGGTGGTTTGGGTTAGGGAGAATGAGAGAAACCAAAAAAACGTGTAGAGGAGAGTGAGGAAGCAGCGTGTCTAAATGCTTTGGCGTGTTCTCGCTTAAGATCGAGGACCCGCTTCATGGGGTGAAAGGCTAAAATAGCCCACCCCGGCGGGCATGCCCACTGACTTGGGATTTTTGGCTTCTAAAAGTGCAGATCAAAATTATCCGATTTTCCTTCTTTTCTTGCCCGTTGTTGCTCTTACTCATTTTTGACCCCTCCTGCAACCAAAAACATGCAAGATGTTAGATTATTGACGACTTCGAGTATGATTGAGAGTTTCAACAAAAATTTTACTTGAGAATACCTACCTAGTGCTTAATAAAAACTACATCCTAACAATTATAAATAAAACTACGAAAAATAACGAAATATTGGGTTGCCTCCCAATTAGCGCTTAATTTTAAGTCGTTCAGCCTGACTACTTCCTGTTTCACTGTGTATCGGCTAGGGTGATGTTGACGACATCCCAGTTTGATTCGCCACCCCAGTAATGCTTTATCCATTGACCATTGACCTTGAACGTCTCTAATAGATTACGATTGTAGAGTTCAATGGCACCATGAGGGAATACTCGCTTTATAGTGAATGGTCCTGACCATCTCGACTTAAGCTTTCCTGGAAACAATCGCAGCCGTGAGTTTGAACAAGAGGACTGATTGACCTGGCTCGAATGTTCGATGCATAATTTTCTGATCGTGCCATCTTTTCACCTTTTCTTTGTATAGCTTGGCATTCTCGTATGCTTGAAGTCGGAATTCGTCGAGTTCATTTAGTTGGAGTAGCCTCTTTTCTCCCACAGCGGATTGGCAAAGTTCAATTTCTGAATTTCCCAGTAGGCCTTGTGCTGTAGTTCCACCAGTAAGTGACATGCTTTTCCATATAGGAGTTGATACGGTGACATCCCGATTGGTGTTTTGTATGCAGTCCGGTAAGCCCATAATGCTTCATCCAACCGAAGTGACCAATCTTTTTGACTCAGATTTATAACTTTTTCCAATATCTTCTTAACTTCTCTGTTTGATACCTCAGCCTGTCCATTTGTTTAAGGGTGATACGCAGTAGCCACCTTGTGGTTAACCCCATACTTAGCCAACAGAGCTTTAAAAGACTTATTGCAGAAGTGACTACCTTCGTCTTTGATTATTTCTCTTGGCTTGCCACACATCGTGAAAATATTTTTCTGTAGGAATTTGAGGACCACCATGGCATCGTTAGATGGTAGTGCTGCAGCTTCAACCCATTTAGAGACGTTATCCGCCACGAGTAGAATATACTAATTGCTCAAAGATGAATGGAATGGCCCCATGAAATTGATGCCCCATACATCAAAGATTTCCACTTCAAGAATTGTTTGTAGGGGCATCTCATTCTGTTTGGATATGTTTCCCACCCTTTGGCATCTATCACATGTTTTCAAAAATTGGTGGGCGTCTTTGAACAATGTTGGCCAATAAAACCCGGCTTGAAGCACTTTTGGTGCAGTGCGCTCACTCCCATAATGTCCCCCATATGCCGATGAGTGGCATTCGTGCAGTATGTTGTGCACTTCACTGTAGGGGATACACCTTCTAATCATCTTGTCGGCTGCTTGTTTGAATAAATAAGGCTCATCCCACATGTACCACTTGGCGTCATGCGAAATTTCTTTTTACTCATTGTCGTGTAAGATCGAGGGAAGCATGTTGCTCACCAGATAATTCGCAAAGTCTGTATACCAAGGAAATTCTGCATTTAACCCAAATAGTTGCTCATCCGGAATGACTCATTAATTGCATGCATCTATCTTCATCCTTTTCTCCGTATTTTCCAAATTTCTTTGATAAATGGTTCGGCAACTTGATTCTCCGTCCCTTTCTATCTTTAATTTCTAAGTCAAACTCTTGAAGTAGGAGAATTCATCTGGATAAGGCGTGGCTTAGCATCTTTTTTCGCTATTAGGTGCACCGAATTGCCGATGGTCCGTGTAGACTATCACCTTAGTCCCTATCAAGTATGCCCTAATTTGTCAAACGCAGCATACCATCGCAAGCAATTCCTTTTCGTGGTAGTGTAATTCATTTGAGTCTCTGTGAGTGTTTTTTGCTTGCATAATATATGGCGTGAAACACCTTGTCTTGTCTTTGTCCCAAAACATTTAACCGCATAGTCCTCACATCACACAAAAAGCTCGAATGGCATATTCGGTCATTGCGACTATTACGAGGGCTGTAGTTAATTTCTTCTTCAACAATTCAAACGCTGACTTGCATTCCGCAGTAAAACTGAAAGTAATATCCTTCTCCAAAAGACTGCAAATAGGTTTTGCAATCTTAGAGAAATCTTTTATGAACCTTCTGTAGAACCCAGCATGCTCCATAAAACTTTTAATACCCTTAACTGAGCTCGGTGGAGGCAATTTCTCGATGGTATCCAGCTTCGCTTTGTCCACCTCCAATCCTTAAGCAGACACCTTATGGCCCAAAATTATGCCTTCTTCAACCATGAAGTGGCATTTTTCCCAATTGAGTATGAGATTTGTGTGACGGCCCCAAATCCAAGGTCCCGAATCACCGTGGATCCGGTTCGATCATTCTATAAAACTATTACTATTTTTACGGAAGATATAAACATAAATTGTTTATACATTAAACTTACACATAATCCCCAAGGTCGAGTAACCTTAACTTATACATAATTCATAAATATCTAACACATAAATTTATTATCAAACTACACTATTACATTCTTAATCACATACATAAACTAAAGCTGGAACTTTCTTTAATCTTTTCCTATATCCGACGCGTTCGTCTTAATCTGCAATGTTTTATCATGATATAGCAAGGGTGAGCATGAAAGTTGCCCAGCAAGTTTAAATTCAATAATATAACGATATATCATGATTGAAATGATTTGAATAATTGGCTGGCTATAATTCAACAATATAATTGTGGACTAGCAGGAACAAATTTATGACTGAACAAGTATTATACATGAACAAATATATCTTAAACAACTGGTAATGATGGTTATCAGCCTTTCATACCTGACTTATACATGCAATATGTACAGAGTACAATTCATGGCAACCAACAATTATTAAACATAAGCTTATCCGAATAAAACACTCTTAATAGAGTTAAGTAAAATAAACTTGCCTGAACCGTTGATTACCGCTATGCAATTTATATCGCTTTATCCGCAGACCTAATATTAGTAATATAGATCTCCAATATTAGAATAATATCATCACAATATAATACTATTATATATATAGATATACATAAAATAACCTAAACACATAAAACACATAACCCTATCAGTCTATAACACACATAAGACTCAATATCAAGTCAAACTATTGAAGTCTGAGTTGAACCCGACACAATTCTAACATCCCGACAGTCTAGTCGGACTTTTATTTATTCTAAGTTCAATTAAACTCTGACTTAACACTTAACAATTAACTTAAATAATTTTATTAATAGTCAAAATAATTTTCATAAGTTCGTAATAATTTTTAAATAATTATTACTATTTATCTTGATTTTTAAATCATTAATAACGTACTTAAATAATTAAATAATACTTAATTCTTTTATCATTAATATTTATTTATTATCAAATATTAATGAAATACATCATATAATATTATAATATATTTATAATATCACAAAGTATTTTAATACTTTAAAATCACCTTTATATGATTTTTAAACCATTAAATTCATTATCCGATAATTGCTATATTAATATTAAAATAGCAATTAATATATTTATTAAATAAACTAATTATCATTAATATTGATTAATTAATGAATTTCATCACAAAATATTAAAAGTCACTAAAATAACTTCAAATATTTTATTATACCATAATATTATTTTTCATGATTTTTCATGAATTAAAATCATTTTTAAATAATTTATTTAATATTATAACTAAATAAATTAAATACCATTTATATTCCAAAAATATTAAATATTTATGAAATATACTTTAAATAATTAAAAACTATTTTTCAGAATTTAAAATAATTTTTCGGAATTTATTATGTATTTTTAATAATTAAAAATTATTTTTATCTATTTTTAAGTAATTTCTAGAAAATAATAATAATTTCTTAATTAAACTGTCATAGTAAAAGGGCCTATATAATGGACGTAATCGTCATATATAGTGTTCTTGGTGTTGTTGATGCCTGCCCAGAAAACGCAAAGTCAGTTATGAGGTGCCATGTTTGACTATCTTTAATTCCTTGATCATACGGTTTTTGGTCTGCTAATGTTTCTGGTTATGTAGTATAAGTGTAATACTACAATCAAAAACTCATTTTATGGCCATATAACAACAAATCAGAGAGTTATAAGCTCTCCAATATGATGTCAGACATGTTCATCAAATTCTGGGTTTTCCAGAATTTAAGAACAGTCAAGGTTCCTAATTTTAGCCCTTAAATCCTTGCTTTCCAGGCTTATTTTGTGTGATCTATTAACTCCAACTTGTCGTACAGGTGTCACAGTATAACAACATAACATTAAATCCAACTTACAACATCACAAGAAGTAGATCTAGGCTGGTCAAACTACATGTCAGAGACGCGTTCTTGAAGATCTGTGTTTTCCCAAAATCTTCATCCGGTCATTTGGTCAATGGTTGTTTGACTGGCAACTGATTCAATTCTGTTATGGATATATATATATTTTAAAAGCATGAATCGATAGCCAATATGTCAGTCTACAGTTCTATTACAACAACATGACCTAAACACCAACACGTTGCAAGATCAAGACCCTGCAAAAGCTTGTCGGAGGCTACTGATATTTTTGGGCTGCCCAGAAGGCAGTGTCCGTGAACGGTCAACGGGTTTTGACCTTTCATAACTGGAGATCTAGACATGCTATGGATGTTATTCCACTTCCAGTCTACTCTCCTCATGACAAAGAACATGTTTATAACTTAAAACACAACATATTAAAAACAGATACGAATCTAAGGCCACTGACATTCGTTATCAGGCCATTCTTTTCAAGTTTTTCCAGATTTTAGAAAACATTAAATTCGTACATCTAGATGTTATAGATCCATGATCTATCAACCCAGATCACTTACAGACACCTTATAACACATCTTTAACCAATCAATTTCAATATATAACATAAGATCAAGTGATTTCGAAATTTAGGGTTCATATACCTTTTGAGCTTTGATTTTTTATTCTGGTCATAGTGATCTGATTTAGGCTAACAATGAAGTGTTCTTGGCTTATCTTAACACTCTCTCACATTCCCCATTCCCGAATTTTAGAGAGAGAAAGGATTTGAGAGAATGAAAAATAAAAGTGGCTTTTCTCTCTCTTTAATCTCTTTAAATGACTTGATGCAAATGAATGGCTGGAAATTGTTGGCTGATATATTAGTTATAGGCACATGTAATAGCCTTAGTTGGTCAACAACTCCCACTAGGGCAAGATCTACAAGTTAAAATGAAATAATGCAATAAGGGTAAATGGGTCATTTGGCATTTTAATTTAATGGCATTCTAGACAATTTACCAAACCCTTAGGGTTTAGGGTTTGGTTAGGGTTTAGGGTTTGGTTAGGGTTTAGGGTTTGGACAAATTTAGGGTTTGCAATTTATTTTTTAAAATTTATAATTTAGGTTTTCAAAAATAGAAAATTAATATTTCTTAATTATAATTAGAATTTTCTAATTATATTAAAATTTCTTAATCACTAATTAAATCTTGCTAATTAGGATTAACATTTCCTAATTAAAATCGTTAATTTAGCAATTAGGGTCGTAATTGGTCATTACGGTTTACAACCCACAAATTAGGGTTTCTAATAGAAAATAATTTTTCTAAAATAGAAATTAGATTTTGTAATTAGATTAGGGCTTTCTAATTACTAATAACTTGAAAATTAGGATTAATATATCCTAATTAACATTAAAACTATTTAATTAACACTTAGGTTTTTCTCTATTTTTAAATTAGGGTTTCAAATCCGTAATTAGGGTTTCAAATTTGGAATTAGGGTTTTGTAATCAATTTGTTAAGATTAACCCTAATTAATCCTATAATTATTTACACTTACACCATTAATTCCCGATTTAGGATTTCATGCACCGAATTAGGGTTTCGGATTCTCGAAACTGGAATTAGGATTTCCAGAACCGATTTCTAGGGTTTCTTGTTAATCGTTAGGGTTTTCTAACCGAACGTTAAAGTTCTTAATATATAATTAGGGTTTGTTACAGATATCGTTTATCTGGTCAACCCTTGACCCTTAACCACATACTGTATACATATACGCAGAACATATTCACATAAACACTTAATCCTTAATAATTCACTTAAATCCTTCACAGAATTTTGAAATCCTCAAAATTCTATCTTAAAAATATGAAACGCATACACTAATTTTCTATCTAGGTTCTAATTTTGAACCTTAAATCAATTACTTATAATTTTTAAAAAAATTCAATATTCTCGGGTTGTCACAGTTTGTATCCTTACATCGCTGCAATACCATGACTAAATTCCCTAGGCAAGTATGAAAGTTATCTCCATAGACCGAGAAAATCGTCCATGAAGACTTCAACAATTTTCTCCACCATATCCAAAAAAATGGCCATCATACACCGTTGGAAAGTTGCAGGTGCATTGCATAACCCGAATGACATCCTCTTGAATGCAAATGTGACGTAAGGGCATGTAAATGTTGTCTTCTCTTGATCCTCAGGAGCGATGGTGATCTGGTTATAACCCGAGTATCCATCCAATAAACAGTAGTACTCATGTCCCGCTAATCTGTCTAACATTTGATCAATAAAGGGCAGCGTGAAATGATCTTTTCGGGTTTCCTTATTCAATCTCCTATAATCGATGCACACCCTCCATCTTGTAACTGTTCTTGTTGGAATTAACTTGTTGTCCTCATTCTGTACCACAGTCATTCACCCCTTTTTCGGCACACAATGAACCGAACTAACCCATTTAATGTCGAAAATTGGGTATATGATACTGGCATCCAATAATTTTAGAATTTCCTTCTTTACCACTTCCTTCATAATTGGGTTAAGTCGACGTTGATGCTCCACCGATGGTCTTGCATCATCCTCCATCAGAATCTTGTACATGCAGAATGACGGACTAATTCCCTTTATATCCTCAATCGTCCAACCAATCGCTGATTTGTGATCCCTAAGCACCCTCAGCAACTTTTCTTCCTGCAATTCGTTAAGTGCAGCAGAAATAATTACAGGTAAAGAATTTGAATTGCCTAAGTACGCATACCTGAGATGTTTAGGAAGTGGCTTAAGCTCCAATGTTGGTGGCTCCTCCAATAACGGTTTCAATTTTTCAGCAGCTTTTTCCTCCATGTGCAAAGGTTCAAACGGTGCTCTGAATCTGATAACTCGTGGTAATGAGTCTTGCATCTGTAAGAAGTCCACAAATTCTGGGTCGTCTTTCTCCTCATCTCCTATTAAGGTTGTTTCTAATGGATCGTTAAACAAACTCTTGCTCATATCTTCACTGATGATTTGCTCAATTAAATCCATCCGAAAACATTCTTCCTCATCCGTAGGGAATTTCATAGCCTTAAACACATTAAATTTGATTTCTTGATCTTGGACTCTCATAGTAAGTTCTCCTTTTTACACGTCTATGAGTGTCCTTCCCGTAGCCAAGAAAGGTCTCCCTAGGATAATCGGTATGTTCTTATCCTCCTCGAAATCCAGAATGATAAAGTCCGCGGGGAATATAAACTTATCAACCTTCATTAAAATACTATGCCTCTGGGATATGTGACTGACCTTGTAATGACCGAGAAATTCGAATCTTATTGTAAAATTATTTTATTAAATTAAATAATAATAAAATCATATTCCATGTGTTATCAAGATGGTTGTCATTGTATAACCTATTGGTGTTAGAATATCGTAGTATTTGGGCTACGTGGATGAATTAAAGTGTTGACAAAAATAAAAGTTTTCCGAGAAATTTTTTGAAAAATACTATTCATCGGTATTTGCTCGGGATATAATTTTGAGATTTCGAGAAATACGCAATGATGGAATAACAAGGTAAGATGGATTATGTAATAAAAATCTAGTTATGGAAAATGTAATAATTCGCTTGTGGACTTAATTCCTAAACGTTAAGGAAGTTGAAATAGTAATGAATGAGTCATAATGGTGTGATACGTTAGTATTGTACAAAGTAATGAAAACGCATATAGTATGAAGTATTATACGAGTTTGTATGAATGATGAAATACCATATATAAATTCTATAAGAATTAGAATATGAAAATACATCAACAATATGTATTAAGAAATGTTAATGGACTTGGATGATTGGTTAACAATTATATACAAGTCCAAGTGAATTAAAGAGAGAAGCCCAACAATTAATTAATGAACCAACTAGTGTTTGTTAATGTAAAGCCCAAGGATTAATTAATCCAAGCCCAAGCTAAAGTCCAATAAATTGGTTAACCCATGGGGCAAACCATATTAATATGGTTGAATGTGGTGACCAAGTGATGTGGTGATCAAGTAAGTGTGATGATCAAGTATGAGTATTGACCAAGACTTTGAAGTAATGACCAAGTGTAGGATAAGTGTTGTGTTAGACAAGTAATGAATAGTAAGGAGGTGGCTTAAGGAGTTGGGGTGTTTTAAAGACCAAACTACCCTAACCTTGGAAAGTCTATAAATAGAAGAGCTTTGCAAGCCATTTGTTGGTTGATCAATTAATCCAACACATCTAAAGTTCTTAAGTGTTAGAGAGAATAAGCTAACAATAAGTTATTTCCATAAGCTAAGAAGAAGAAGCAAGCTACTTACCAAGACAACAAAGAGTAAGACTTTTCTCTATTATCTTCTATCTCTACCATGATAGGATGATAAGAAAAGTTGGATTAAGAAACAAGAAGAATGTATAAGTCATGAACTTAAGCCACATAAGTTGGCAATAAGTCATTTGAACTTATAAAAGTTATAAACTTATTATAAGTTAACCTTGAATGTTAAGTATGAAAATATGAACTTGTGATGAGTTTAGTAAGAAAAGTGAATTAAAGGACTTATATGATTATATGTATCATGTATACCTAAATAAAGTTATATGTGAAGGGCATGTAATGTAGGATGATTAAGAAACCTTAATTGTCATAAGTCATGAATAATTAAATCTTAAGTAGTTTATAATTTGATAAGTTATAAACTTATGAAGAACAAGTCAAAATCCAACAATGAATCTATGTTGTTGTATTAAGTATGTTAAGATGATCATATGATGAATGGAGTTCATTTATAATGTTGAACAAATCATAAGAATGAAGAATTGCCGGAATTTGCACTATTGGACGATAAACGTCTAATACGTAAAATTCTCGGAATGGAAGTCAAATTTTGTGTTTGATCACGAAACCATTGTTTTCCAATAGAGACAATTCATATTTGGCATTTAAGAGTTGTGGACTCAAAAATGACCGGATTCTGACTTAGAACGAAGAAACGAGCGTTGAACGTTCACGAACGTTTATTATTTTCGTTAAAAATGAACCAATAGGTGAATTTTTAGCAAACGAAGTCAAATAGATAAAATTCTTGAATGATCATGTAGAGTATGTAATTTGTGAACCGTAGGCTTTTGAACGAGCCAATTCGGACTTATAACGAAGAAGTTATGCATCCGGGAAGTTCACAAAATTCACAAGCTAAATTTGTTATCTGCACAGGTGGCACTTGCACCGGCGCCAAACCTAGGCAAAGAAGACCATGCATGGCACAAACAAAAGAATTGAGCCTCATGTAAGAGTTCACTCGCAAATGAACCTTAGTTCAATAAGTGGCAGCGCAATACCATGAAACAAAGATCAAAATCCTCTCGAGTGCCAAGCAGCAATACGCCCATTAAGTAAGGACTCATGCCACAGCCAAAGTCCGGGACAGTCATACATTAAGAGCTCATACCGCAAATACGATGTAAGACATAAGTTTGCCGCATGCAATTACCCCTCGTAACAAAAATAGTAATGAATGTTTTTAAGTACAAAGAAAAGAAAAGGAAGTAAACACAACTTAAGGAATGTAATGTAACATTGTTAAAACCTTAAGGATGTTGTATAAAGGTTGAGATAACCTAGTCAAATATAATGCAAGCATAATGATAAAACCGGAACGAATAGTAACTGAATCTAATACACCATTAGATTGAAATGAAGGGTATGATATAGTCATATAAATACTTGATTATATGTGACCTAATCTAAGGCATTATGTGATCATGTATTTTAGAGACTTGAACGATTTGAACATAAAGTTAAAATACCGTAGCAGACGCTAAAGGCAAGTATTCTAACTCTTGTCTCAGTTCAATCTGAACAAATTTTTAAGGTTCATGTATTCTTTCGCATGAATTGAGTTATGATGAAGTTGAAGCCAATTCCTTCGGCTAGACTTGATGTATTGATAATCTATTCATGTATTATCAAATGTTGCTATCTTTTGTCAACTACTTGATATGGTTTTCAAAAGAATATTGAAATTTTAAACAAATGTTTTGTCGGTAAAACGACAGGCACGTGAGGTTGCCAAATGCTTAAACGTACATATGTTTAACGGATGTAATGTTGATCAACATAGAGTACAATAGGCTGATCACCTAGAAGTGCTCGTAAGTAATATCGGGCTTCAGACTTGCTTCCAGGTTGTCCTTTTCTAGTAAAGAATGAATACTCGAGGTCTCTGACCGGAGTGAATGTTTTACTAAATACTGTTATTATTGTAAAACATTTTGAAGGAAAAGATGAAGTGCTGTTTTGAATTATCAATAGTACTTCATAACTATTTTTCAGTTATCGAAGATATACGATTTATATGTGTCAAGCATGTTGTTATTAAATTGTTATACTTGCTGAGCTAGTTATGCTCACTCTTGCTTGAACCATATGAATGCAAATTAAGATCGAACATCCCAAGGATCGAAAAAGGATAAGGGAAAAGCTAAGGCAGATTACTAAGCTGTCTTGTAATAGTATAGGTCTATTGTTGTAATTTAACTGATATTATGACAAAGAAACTTTGTAATGGGTATAGAACTTGGGAAATGTAAATATTACTTTAAATATATAGAAGTTATGTTCGTTCTTTGAGACTTTTCAATTGAATGAATGTATGAATGTTGTACAGTATAGCACCATCTGTCGGGTTGGAAGATACCCGGATTTGGGGGCGCTACAAGTTGGTATCAAAGCCTAGGTTATAAAACTTAAGGGGGAAAGTAGAACCTTAAGTCATAACCTTACGAAATAATAAAGAAGTAAAAGATGGAAAGTAACCTTATAAAAATGCATTATATTATGTTATGTAATTTTTTTATTATTATTTTACTGACGTGTACTAATCAAACTATATTGTTTTATTGTAGATGTCAGGAGAAAATGATATGTATAGAGATATACATGTAGTGAGCGAGGATTCGATTAATTGGGTAGAGATACTACCAAATCTCAGAGCAAAGAAAAACGAGTTGGTGACCATCGAGTCGGGAGACTCAGACGACTTAGACTACATGTCTATATTTGATGGCATGCTAGAGGAGGAGGTGCACGTGATGTCCTTTGACCAGGTTCTACTTACAGAGACCCAGGTTCCACCTACAAAGGAAATGTCTACGGGGGAATCAATGAAGGCACTGTTTATGTCGGTATTGGATAGGAATGTCCATTATTGCCAAGAGGTTAAGGAGTTGAAGGAGGAACTCCGAGCTATCCGTGAGGACAAGACTAGTATGGAAGGAATGTGGGAAGAGAAGCATAATGATAGAGTCCTAGCAATGGACAAAGTCCGAGATTTGAGAGGTGAAGTCTTTTAGCTCAAGCAGGAGCTAAAGATTAATAGCCGAAAGTTGGAGAGGATGTCCTATATTCATAGGAGTTCTCATGTAGATTTCCAGCAGACAGTAGTGGATATCGTGTAGAAGCGATGCACTTCGCCATACCATCGAGAGAGATGTTATTGCCGGTTTGGCCAGAGCAGATTTTGAGAATGCCTTACGGAAGATGTAATCTAGCAATAGCTTGAGTAGAATAGATATGTAAGTATTATGTATCTAGTAGTGACGTAAAACCCTCTTTTGTGTAATAAAGGGTAGTCCTTTGTAAATCCCAATTTTTGGAAAGTAATTGCTGGATGGAAATGTAATCAGCTAAGGCTGAGTAATGTAAACAATGTAGTATTATACTACAAGTTATGAATCAATATAAATCTTTT
Organism: Panax quinquefolius; assembly: GCA_020205615.1. Taxonomy (NCBI): domain Eukaryota; kingdom Viridiplantae; phylum Streptophyta; class Magnoliopsida; order Apiales; family Araliaceae; genus Panax; species Panax quinquefolius. The sequence continues at coordinate 39,629,398 of CM035151.1, read as the reverse complement.
TATGGAATATATTGAGTAATGAGTATGAGTTGTTGTTTTATTACAAACAATAACAAACCAACAAGAATAAAGTAATAATGATGTGTTATTTTCTTAACAGCGAAATGCCGCCAAGAAGGAGACAAAGAAATCAGGGCGCTAATGTTAATCAACCGGAGGGTGGTCCGGTTAATCCTATGTAGGAGTTCGTTAATCTGTTAACGGCTATATTTAATAGAACGGGGGCTATTGTACCCGTGATTCCTGGAGTAGTACGAGCTACTACTTTTAAGGATTTCAAAAGTGTAGGTCCGCCGGAGTTCAAGGGAACTACGGACCCTATAGAAGCCCAGACATGGGTAAAAGAAATTGAGAAAGCATTTGTAATAGCAAATGTTGAGGAGGGTCAAAAGGTTGCCTTTGCAACCTATTTGATGAAGGGAGAGGCCAACTTCCGTGGGAGGCAAACCAAAGCTAGGGTGATATAGGAAACCTAACGTGGGAGAGGTTCAAGGAGATTTTCTTCGAGAACTATTTTCCCACGAGTATGCAAGGGAGGATGGAGATGAGGTTTCGGAATTGAGACAAGGGATATGACAGTTCCTAGTATGCTTGCCAAGTTTAATGAACTCGCACGATTTGCTCCACATCAAGTGGACACTGAAGTGAGAAAGGCTAGAAGGTTCGAGCAGGGCTTGAAACCCTGGCTCTATAAATTAATCTCTGTTCCAAAGTACTTCCTTTGGAACCATACTAGAAAAAGGTAATAAATGCCAAGGTGGGAATGAGGCTCTTAGCCAAGACTACAAAGATAAGAAGACCAAAGGCGGGGTTGATGGAGGAACCAAGACCGAGGGGAGCCAGTGGAAGTGGCGACGAGTCGGAGAAGAGGAAGAGCTTTAACTCGGGAATACCGAGTAAAACAAGGGGACTCAAGAGGAGGATGGAGGCTCAGAAACTCAAGGGAAGACTCACTTAGAGTCTGTCTCAAAGGTAAGGCGGTATGTTATAATTATGGACAGGAAGGGCACATTTCGCCTAACTGTCCCAATCCGAAGAAGAATCACGGATGCTTTGTATGTGGATCAACTGACCACATAGCAAAGAACTGCCCGAAGAAGGGGATAGAAGGAAATAAGGGACTTAATAGCTGGAAGTTAGCTATTAGTGGTCCAGCTCAGCCGGGGAAATCAATGGCCCGCACTTTTAATATGACGGTCCAAGATGCGGTGGCATCAGGGGATGTAGTTGCAGGTATTATTCCGATCAACAATATAAATGCATACGTCTTATTTGATTCTAAAAGTGCTACTTGTTCGCTTATAGCATATGATGATTTTGCTAGACGACTAGAATTATTTCCCAAAAAATTGCCTATACCTTTGAACATTAAGGTAGCAAACGAAGAGATAATTCCTGTTGAAGATATTCATAGGAGTTGTTGCGTAGATGTATGTGGTTGTAAGTTATCGCTAGATTTAATACCGATAAAGTTAGGAGAATTCGACGTAATTCTCGGAATGGATTGGTTGATTAACCATGGAGCAATTATAGATTGCCAAAGGAAAAGTGTGAGAATCAGGACGTTGAAACAACCTCTTGTAGTATTTTACGGTAGTAAATTGTCGGGACGTCTGTGTTGCCATTCGATGACACAAACTAGAAAACTTTTAAGGAAGGGTTGTGTAGGTTACCTATGCCATATTGTTGATACCCAGAGAGTGGGAGCAACCATGGAACAGATACCTATAGTAAACGAATTCATGGATGTATTTCCAAGTAAATTACCGGGTTTACCGCTTGAGAGGGAGATCGAATTTGTGATGAGACATCATGCCGTGAATAAAGACTGGTCTCAAGGGCACCGCATCAGTATGGCGCTGTGGAAATGAAAGAACTAATGGTTCACCACAGAACTATTGGACAAGAAGTACATTCAACCAAGTGTTTCACCGTGGGGAGCACCGGTGTTGTTTGTCAAGAAGAAAGATGGATCGTTGAGGCTTTGTATCGACTATCGGGAGTTGAACAAGTTAACGATAAAGAATAAATACCCATTGCTCAGGATCGATGATCTCTTTGATCAATTGAAAGGGGCAAAGTATTTTTCTAAATTAGATTTGTGGACAGGGTATCATCAGTTGAAGGTTAGGAAGGAAGATGTACCAAAGACTGCATTCAGGACTAGTTATCGTCATTACGAGTTTCTGGTGATGTCATTTGGGTTGACGAATGCACCAGCTGCATTTATGGATATGATGAACAGAGTGTTCAAACTATATTTGGACAAGTTCTTCGTGCTGTTTATCGATGATATTATAGTCTATTCTAAGACGCCAGAAGATCTTGCCGAACACTTAAAATTAGTGTTGGAGACACTAAGGAGGGAGAAGTTATATGCGAAATTCATCAAATGTGAATTTTGGCTGGAAAAGGTGCAGTTTTTAGGTCATGTCATTGACCAAGAGGGATTTCAAAGGATCCAAAGAAGGTGGAAGCGATAAATGAATTGGGAACAACCGAAAACGCTGACTGAGGTGTGGAGTTTCCTAGGGTTAGCAGGGTACTATCGAAGATTTATCCAAGATTTGTCGAAGATAGCTACCTCGTTGACTAACTTAATAAGGAAGACGGTGAAATACGTATGGACGGATAAATGTGAAGACAGTTTTCAAGAACTGAAGAAGAGATTAAGTGAAGCTCCTATTTTGTCATTACCAGATGACACGGGAAATTTTGTAGTATATAGTGATGCCTCGCATAAAGGACTTGGTTGTGTGCTTATGCAGCATGGCAAAGTCATTGCGTATGCATCTCGATAGTTGAAGGATTATGAGAAAGTTTACCCTACTCATGATCTGGAACTGGCCGCGGTAGTGTTTGCTCTAAAGATATGGAGACATTATCTTTATGGGGAAAAATGTGAGATATATACGGACCATACAAGTCTAAAGTATATCTTCACTCAGAAGGATTTGAATATGAGACAGAGAAGATGGCTAGAGCTGATAAAGGATTATGATTGTGAGATCCTGTATCACCCTGGAAAGGCCAATGTAGTTGCTGATGCCTTAAGTAGGAAGGATCAGAAAAAGTTGTCTATGTTAATGGCTCGAAATGAGTTAATAACAAAGATGGCTAGGATGGAAATAGAAGTGAAGATGCCGAGTGATTCGGGGCAATTACTCTTTACGATGGAGATGCAATCTACCATCATAGAAAGGGTCAAGGAGGTACAACTCAAGACGGATGAGTGTAACCAAATGACGAAGCGGTTATCCGAGAAGGAAGAGGTCAAGTATAGTCTTGATAATGAGGGATTATTAAGATTTGAGGGAAGAATTTGGGTTCCGAATGAGACAGAATTAAAGGAGCAAGTGTTACAAGAAGCTCATAGTTCGAGGTACTCGATACATCCTGGTAGCACTAAGATGTATCAAGACCTTCGACAAAGTTTTTGGTGGCCAAACATGAAGAGAGAAATAGCAGAGTATGTGAGTAGGTGCTTGACTTGTCAAAAAGTTAAGGCCGAACATCAAAGACCCAGTGGTTTATTATAGTCATTGGAGATTCCAGAATGGAAGTGGGAGCATATCACGATGGACTTTGTGGTGGGACTTTCGATGATGCAAAAAGGGTACGATTCGATTTGGGTAATAGTGGACCGGTTGACTAAGTCGGCTCACTTTTTGCCAATTAGGGTCAAGTATAACTTAGACCAGTTAGCTAAAATTTATGCTAAGGAAATCATTTCCAGACATGGAGTACCGGTATCGATTGTGTTAGATCGTGATCCACGATTCACATCGAACTTTTGGAGGAGTTTGCAAGAGAGTTGGGAACACAACTGAGGTTAAGCACGGCTTATCATCCACAAACCGATGGGCAGAGCGAAAGGACAATTCAGACATTAGAAGACATGTTGAGGTCTTGTGTCATGGATTTTAAGGGTAGTTGGGATGATCACCTACCACTAGTAGAGTTTGCATATAACAACAGTTATCATGCAAGCATAAGCATGCCACCGTACGAAGCTTTGTATGGAAGGAAGTGCAGAACACCTTTGTGTTGGGATGAGGTGGGAGAACGCCGGATGCTAGGACCAGAATTGGTGCAGCAGACAGCGGATGTGGTAAAGTTAATTCCGATGCGTCTCGTCACACGGAACTGTGACGCATGTAAGAGGTATCGGGACTCACATGGACTAAGTCGAGAGTTTGAGGTGGGCTCGTATGTGTTTCTAAAGGTATCTCCCTAGAAAGGAAAGATACGCTTTTGAAAGAAGGGAAAGTTAAGTCCAAGATTTATAGGACCTTTTGAAGTATTAAAACGGGTGGGAGAGGTAGCGTATATGATAGCATTACCTCCAAACCTAGAACGAATACATAACGTGTTTCACGTATCTGTATTACGTCCATATAAGCCGGACTATAAGCATGTAATCGAGTATGAGCCGATTCATATCGAGAAAGACTTATCATATGAAGAGTCATTACGCCGTCACGATCATTGATAGAAAGGAACAAGTTCTGAGGAACAAGGTAATACCACCAGTAAAAGTATTATGAAAGAACCATAATGCTGAAGAAGCAACATGGGAACTAGAAGAAAAGATGAAGAAAAATTTTCCTCAACTATTTGATTAAAGTAAGACGAGATTCTGGGGACAGAATCTTTATAAGGGGGGAAGAATGTAACAACCGAGAAATTCGGATCTTATTGTAAAATGATTTTATTAAATTAAATAATAATAAAAGCATATTCCATGTGTTATCAAGATGGTTGTCATTGTATAACCTATAGGTGTTAGAATATCGTAGTATTTGGGCTACGTGGATGAATTAAAGTGTTTGAATTTCCAAGACGAAAATAAAAGTTTTTCGAGAAATTTTTCGAAAAACACTATTCATCGGTATTTGCTCGGGATATAATTTTGAGATTTCGAGAAATACGCAATGATAGAATAACAAGGTAAGATGGATTATGTAATAAAAATCTAGTTATGGAAAATGTAATAATTCTCTTGTGGACTTAATTCCTAAACGTTAAGGAGGTTGAAATAGTAATAAATGAGTAATAAT